>CM028360.1:11430498-12030498 GCA_016618105.1 Dendrobium huoshanense
CATTAATTTCAATATGATTGTGTTCCCCAGTTTCACCTGTAGTCCCAGGTGTGGTCTGGATTACCAAAACCATCCACTACCCCCAATTTAAAAATTCATGTGTGATAAAGGAGGGGAGCTCTTAGTAGAGAAAAACCGGTTGCCCTTGTTGTAGGAGGAACCCGGTAAAACTCTCCAAAAGCACAAATTTTCCAGTTCTGTTCATTTGGCGAACATGATCTGGGTTACCAAAAACATTCACATAAAAAAAAATATGTATATGTATACATGTGATAAAAGAGGGAGGCTCTCAAATAGAGCAAAACCGGTTGCCCTTGTCATAGGAGGAACCCGGTAAAACTCTCCAAGAGCCCAAATTCCCCAAATTCTCTTTCTTCTCCCTTGAAAGCACTTTAGTGGTCTCTTCAAGGTTGAACTCTTACTTAGTTGGTTATAAGTCTATGTGATTCAAAAATGTCTCTCTCTGCTAGTGATGTAGTGCACTGCATTTTAGATGACAACATCACTATCTCTCGGGCTCAGATCTTTTGAGAAGAGATCGCCCCTGGCTGCTCTCTTTTGGCAGTCTACCTCCCATTCATGAATTACTCTGAGCTGCCAGAATAGTCCTATGAATGTGGCAGTGTTACCTCCACTTCGCACAGGGTCCTACCTGATTGGGGTAGGTGTTACCACTGTGGTCTTATGATAATCATAGATCTCACTCATGATTACCAGATTAGGTGTCAGGTGTGCTCCCTTGTCACCTCAGAGTTGTGCTGTGATGTAGTACATGTGTTCTCAAGTGTTAGCACCACAGTTCAGGAGCCCCGATTTTCTATTGGAAGACCGACTCCTAGTTTCTTTCACCAGCTTACTTTAGCATTCGTTCCCTACTCTTAGCTGCTAGAGTAGCCCCGTGGATTTTGTTTGATTGTTTTAACTTCTCACAGGGTCCTACCCAATTAGGGGTAGGTGTTACCATTGTGACCCTTCTAGTAATCATTGATTTTGATTACTATCATCGGTAGTGAGGATGTCGCCTAACTACCTAGAGTTGTTTTCTTAGTTGTGGTGTGGTACACCTATTCTTAGGTGTTAGCACCACGACTTTGGGAGCTTTGATTTTCCAGTAGAAGATCAGCTCCTGAGTTTCTTTGCACCCCTACTCTCCACATTCATACTCTACTCCTAGCTGCTAGAGTAGCCCTATGGATGTTGTGTTGTTGCTTTTTCTCCCCACAGGGTCCTGTCCGATCAGGTAGGTGTGTCCCCTTCACTACCTAGAGCTACTTTTCTCCTCGTGGTGTAGTATACCTTGCCCAGGATACTAACATCACCACTTTGAGAACTTTGATCTTTTAGCAGAAGATCAGTTCTTTTACTACATTTTCGTGACCCGTGTTACCATTCATACGCTAGACTCAGTTGCCAGATCAGTCCTATGAATGTGTCGATGTCACTTTCACTTTTCACAAGGTACCACTAGTTTGTGTGGGTGTTACTACTGTGAGATTTTAATTACTCGGAGTTTTTGTCCTTGGTAGAGAGGATGATCCCTCGCTACTTTGGCTCTTTTTCTTACCTGGTGATATAGGGCATCACACCTTAGATACTACCACCACCTTTTCCTTGAGTTTTGATCCTCTAGTAGAGAGTCGGCTCTTTCAGATGCTCTTACCACTTATTTTCCCATCGAGATCCGACTCCTAGCTGCTGGAGAGGTCCTTTGAATGTTTTGATCTTGTTTCTACCTCTTACAGGGTTCCCATCAGTTAGTATGGGTCCACCACTGTAGCCTCTTTGAGGATTGTTTTTACCAGGCATAGTCCTGCCTTCTATAGTTGAGGTGCCCTCTCGCTACTCGAGTTTTTTTTACTCCTTTGGAATGAGATTGCCCCTTTACACACTTTACAGTGGGTATATCTCTTCCAGCCTTCTGGAGGGATGTCGTTTTGATGTCTTCTCACCCCTTGTGTAGGGTTAGGGTTCTCTATGAGATCCTGACAGCATTTGGATACTCATAGCTACGACGATTTGTCCTCTACCATGTGATTACCAGGTTGCTAGAAAGGGTTCCCTAGGTGGCTCTACCCTAAAAAATTATCCCATTTACTCACCTTTTTTTTCTTTCCTCACATCCCTACACAGATGCGTGTTAGGTTGATGTCGAGATGACTTTTGACCTTCTATTCTGCTGTTTGAAATAAACAGATAGATAGTTGAGTTTACCTGGTAGAGAGGACCTGGCAGAGCACCTGGCAGGTACTCCTCGCCACGCTTTCGATTGCCCTGTTCTGATCAGACAGGCATCGGAGCCTGACTCTTTATTCACTCAGTTGAAATGACTGAGTGGGTATTGAGCCCTTCTTCATCTGCAAGACCGAGCTGGCTGCAGCAGATATTGAAGCTTACCCGTTGAGTGAGCCCGACAGAGTCCCTGGGAGGCGTAATTCCTCAACGTTTCTTTCTTTTACTTCGGATGCCCTGTAAAAGACTAAGCAGGCTTCCATTTCGTGGTTCATGAGCTTCTTACTTAGGTCAGGCAGAAGTAGTGGCCACCCCAATCCACTGTTCCGAAAGGAGCAGGAGGGGCGGGATCCTTTCACCCTCTACCCGCTGTCCAGATGCGGTTAGCCTGGTAGGTTGTTTTACTTTACCGTTGAGTGAGCCCGACAGAGTCCCTGGGAGGCGCAATTCCTCAACAACCCTTTACTTCGGATGTCCTGTAAAAGACTAAGCAGGCTTCCATTTCGTGGTTCATGAACTTCTTGCTGAGGTCAGGAAGAAGTAGTGGTCACCCCAATCCACTGTTCCGAAAGGAGCAGGAGGGGCGGGATCCTTTCACCCTCTACCCGCTGTCCAGATGCGGTCATCCTGGTAGTTGGTTTTATTTTACCGTTGAGTGAGCCCGACAGAGTCCCTGGGAGGCGCAATTCCTCAACAACCCTTTACTACGGATGTCCTGTAAAAGACTAAGCAGGCTTCCATTTTGTGGTTCATGAGCTTCTTGCTGAGGTCAGGCAGAAGTAGTGGCCACCCGAATCCACTGTTCCGAAAGGAGCAGGAGGGGCGGGATCCTTTCACCCTCTACCCGCTGTCCAGATGCGGACAGCCTGGTGGTTGGTTTTACTTTACCATTGAGTGAGCCCGAGAGAGTCCCTAGGAGGCGCAATTCCTCAACACCCATTTACTCGGATGTCCTGTAAAAGACTACGCAGGCTTCCACTTCGTGTCTTCTTTACTTTTGCTGAGGTCAGGCAGAGGTATCGAGTCACCCCAATCCACTTTTCCGAAAGGATCAGGAGGGGCGGGATCCTTTTCACTTTCCACCCCGTTGTCTAGATACGGTTAGGCGGGTAGCTGGTTTTACTTAGTAGAGAGGGCCTGATAGAGCACCTGGCTGGAACTCCTCACCTTTTTCTCTGGGTGTCCTGTTCTGATCAAACAGGCACCAGACTTCGTGACTCCCTTTATTTGCCGCCTTGAGTAGGTCGGGCAAATACTGAGTCACCCCAATCCACTGTCCTGAAATGGGCAGGAGGAGATGGGATCTTTTCACCTTCTATCCTGCTGTTTGAAATGAACAGGCGGGAAGCTAGTTTGACTTACTTGGTAGAGAGGGCCTGGCAGAGTACCTGCTAGGAACTCCTCGCCATATTTTTCCCTGAGTGTCTTATTCCGGTTAGGCCGACACCAGGCTTCGTGATTCTTTGGTTTGCTGACTTGATTTGGTCAAGCAGATACTGAGTCACCCCAGTCCACTGCTACGAGATGGGCAGGAGGATATGAGATCCTTTCACCTTCTATTCTGCTGACCCGATATGGTCAGCCAAATAGTCGGTCTACTCTCACTACCTTACTTTTGATTCTTCTCTTGGCTCCGCTCCTGCTACGGAGTGAGACCAGAAGAGAATCCCCCTACCCTTTTTCACCTTAGTGGTGATCTTCACTTTTGATTCTCCTTTCTGCTCTGCCCTCGCTACAGGGCAAGGCTATGGGAGAATCCCCTTACTTTGTTTTCACCTTTCTAGGTGATCTTTACCGTTGGTTCTGTCATTGGCTCTACCCTTATCGAGGGGTAAGGCCGGGAGGAGATCCTTCTACTGGTTCACTGCTTCAGTGATACCTTGCCTGCGCACTGCTGTTTTCACTCTTCTCTAGGCTCTACCCTCGTTGTAGGATAAGGCCAGGGGATGAGTTTACTACCTTCTTCCATCTTTGCTGATACCCTTTCGTTCTTTTACTTGGGCTCTCTACTTTACTTTCTGTGGCTTAGTCGGTCAACGTCAACACGAGCGGTTCACTAGTTGTTCGCCACTCCTGTTGGGGGTCCGTTTGTTGACCTCGATTTTGCCTAGACCTGGGCCTAAAGAGTTGACTTGGTCAAATTGACCAAGCCATACCCTATGTCCCTCCCCACTGGGTTCAGTGGGTCGAGTCGAGTCTGTCAAGCCCGAGCTTGGACCCTGGGTCAACCCGGTTGACCAGGTCAACCAGGGTTGACCAATTTGGACCCTTTGATACTAAAATCAATTCTAAATTAATTTCATGAATTTCATGGCCCAAACCCCACGCCTATTGGACCTAATTGGCTAGGTTGACCAAGTCAACCATTGACTTGGTCAACCCAAGTCATAATAGGTCAATTACGACCTATTAAGGCCCAATAATGGCCCATTTAATGCCCTATTCAATTCCTTGAATCTCAAATAGCAAACCACGGCCTAATCCCTCTAATTTCCCTCCTAATATGATCATGATTTGATCCTAGCCGTTCCTCTTAGGGTTAGGAGTTTAAATAGAGAGAATTAGGTTATTTTTAGGACTTTTTTTTTGCTCTTGTTTTAGAGAGAGACCACCTGAGGCCCCCAAACTTTCGGTGAGAGCTCCCACTTCCTTTCTCCATCTTCCCCTATCAAATCCCGGCGATTCACACCCGCCGGCAGCGAGATTCTGGCGACCCGAACGCTTGGACGGTCAAGGCTTCGATCCCACTAATCCAGGGCTCGTTTGGTTGCAGTTTCAACTGAAGATTTATACGAGGACAGTCTACAAGCTCAGCCCTATCAAGACTTTGAAGATCGGACGGTAAAATTTCGTGAAATCCCTTAGAATAGTCCACTACACGTTGACTTAAATAGCTTTTTGATAAGTCACTTTTAAGCAAAAAGAGAGATCCCCCACGATTTCTGTTCATACCTAGGACTCTCATTTAAAATTTCATGAAATTTTGTTGAGAATCGAGAGAGAACGAGCCCAAAAACGAATTAGGGTTTCGGTTTGATCCCTCACGCGTGCAGGTTGAATCCAGACCGTTGGATCCGTGATCAACGGTCCGGATCTCGACCGCCCGCGGTCTGCCGCTGACCGAGCGGAGGACTCCGCGGCCTGTGTGGCCACGTGGCGCGATCTGCTCCCTCCATCTGAACCGTGCGGATCCGACGGTCCGCACGAGTCGCTGACGTGGCTAAGTGCTTGACCGCCGCCGCTAATCATGCGGTAATGATTGCGCCGACGGCGCAATCATTGGAAACCGCGTGCGCCGCCTCTGCGGTTTCGAGATCCAACCGAATCACGCCACGTGGCGCACCCAGCCGCCACCGCCATATATTTTATTTAGAAATCTTTTTTTATTTTATTTTAAAGCTATTTTCACTTAAAAATTCATAGAAAATCCATTTATCGTCCGTTTTTCGCGCATAATATATCGAATTGTTCGGAATTGAATTTCCTTTAATTTAAAATAAAAATTACTTCAAAATATTTTGTATATTTTATGTTATTTCAAAAACAGTAAAAGTGGGTTTTTATTATTACTTATTTAAATTGTATTTTAATAATAATTATTAGTGTAATTATTTTTAATTATATTTATGATGGTTATTATATTTTAGATTGTTTATTACTGTTTTAGGATTATTTCCTATTATTGTTATTACCATTGTTATTATTTTCATTAAAAATATGTTTTATTTTAAAACTATTACTAATTTATTAACATAACTATTTTAATATTCATAATAAATATTATTTTGATAGTTTAATTACTGTTTGGTGATTATTCTTATTAAAATTATTATCTCATTATTTAAATTCAGTTTAATTATTTACTATTATTGGTTATAATTAGTTACCTTTAATTATTTGTTAATGATTTCTAATTAACAATTTAGTTTAAATCTCTAATATGTTAATTAATAATTATTATAATACCTTCATGTTTATTTCATAATCCTTGATTTTTTTTTTATACTTTTAATAATTATTTTCTAATGTTAGTTATCTTAAGTTATTTCCAAAACCCCTTTTATTACATTTGAACTTCGAAAAACCGTATCTTTCTCGTTTTTAGTCCGATTTTAACGCACAACGTCTTGTTTTGAACGTATTTAGATTCTGCACATTCTGGAACTAGTGTTACTTGAAATTTTTGGGTCTGTGTGCAATTGTTTTCAAAACAGCCAGCTGTACTATTTTAAAATTATTTAATTATTGTCTTTGAACTTCGAAATTACGTAGATTTCTCATTTTAAGTCGGATGTTTGTGCACAACAACTTGTTTTGGGTGTACTTTTAATTCTGCACAGTTTAAAACTATTTTTGTAAAAAAAGTATGTCTGTAGTTTCTGTTATGCCAAAAACAGTGAAACTTCACTATTTTAAAATATTCATTTATTATGTTTAGACTTCGGAAAATTATATCTTCGTCGTTTTTAATCGGATTTTTGCGTATAACCCTTCAATCTTCTCAGAAAGACGAGCTTTATGTTTTGAAACCATTTCCAGCCCCTGATTTTGGCTGTTTTGGCAGATTTCTATCTTGAAGCAATATTTGATTATTAAATTATTATTTAATTGGTATAATAGCTATTTTCAAGATACAATCTACTTTCAAATCGTTTCGAAGAGCCTCGATCGAGTGACCACTGGGTCTCCCTTATATGTATTTATCATAAATTGATCTATTTTTAATTATGCTATTTTCCAAAGGTTTATATATATTTGTAAGTATTTTAAAATTACTTATGTATTAAATCCCTTAATTCCGGGAGATCCGCTATTGCATGAAATTTTAGACATGGGTTCTATGAATGAAGAGCAATTGTGGGGGAGTGGATTAGTGGGTGATTGAGTTCCAATCATTCACTAATCCTTTCTTTAGGTGTCTTTATTTTTTTTTTTATCTTTCGTAGATTGCATGTGTAGGTCGCACTACCACCACTTAGTTTAGGCTCTCCTAGATCTAAGGACATGGCGTGTTTATTTTATTTATGTATTCTCCTGCATTTATTAACCCGAGGGTTAGTGTAAACATCACTTTAAACTCCTACAACGTAGTGACACCCTAAGGACAAAAATTAAGGACCTATCTAGCGAACTTAGAAGTTTTCTAGGAGTTAGGATAGATCTCAGAACGACATGAAAACTTCAACATTTAAACTTAGTGACATCATAAACCTCCCAGAAATTTCTAGGGATTTTTAGGAGTCTTTAGACCCCTTAGTTAACTAATCCTAATTAACTGGTTAAATAAGGCCTCCAGACCTTCCAAAAAATACAATAAATACACATTAGGTCAGAAAATTACCCATAATACCTTGAACTGACCAGAATCTGATCCTTGACCTTGGATAAATAGGGCTCCCTAGTTTGACTTCAGGTTGACCCTTAATTTGACCATAGGTAGAAATTACAATTTTGCCCCTAATAAATTATTAAAAATTATTAAAAATTCCAAATTTTCTCCAAACACTTGGGAACACTTTCTTAGGTCATCCCTGATCTTTGGGAGTGATTCCAATCAGTTTGGAGCCTGTTTGGAGCAAAACAATAAAAAAGGCCCTTTGTTAGGAAATTTAGAAAATTCCCTAAATACCCAAATCTTAGAAAACTCATAACTAATTGTAGAAAATTCCAAATTAGGTAAACTCACTTGAATTAGACTCCAATTAGGGTCTAGTGTTTACTAAAAATATTAGGTTTCCATAAACTGACCTAGGTTAGAAAGTCAACCTTTTGGTTAACCGTAGTTCATTTAGGGCCCAAAACTTAGAAAATTCATAACTTTGCCTAGAGAACTCCGATTTCAGCCTACTACCTGTCTAACTACTCGTATTAAGGTATAGTATTTTCCTAAGGTAATAGGAGACCCAGACTTAGACTATTTTCTAAAATGACTTTTTGGACCCTTAGTCTAGTTCCTAGGAGGACCTAGGACTTTCCAAAATTGGCTAATATAATTTTAACTTCAAATATCATCATCCTAAGTTCCTAAAATTGATAAACAAACTATATTAACTAAAATGCATCCTAATTCACTAATATTTGAATTTCAACAAAAATTTCCTTTTCTGACCTTCAACAGACTTGAACTTTAGATAATTTTAACTAACTACCATGTTTAGGACCTATCCAAACCACACTAGCCTTACACACATATAGAATTGTTTGCTAGGGCACCACTTCTAGATCTAGGTTAGGCTGCTGGGCTTTACTTTTCTGCTGTGTGCCGGAGCTTTCGTGGATTTCATAGGTTAGGAGCGCTATATATATACTATTCTTCCATGCAGGTGGCCATGCTCATGCTGATAAAAGGGGGGAGCAATGTCATGATTTCTAATAATATGTTTTATGCAGGTGCTTGCTCAGCTTTCCCTAAATAAATGAGGGCTAAATTAATAATTATAACTGCACAGATGGAGCTGCTTAGCCCTCAAAATTAAGAGCATGGCTTGGCATAGGGTCAATGGTGTTAGCACTTTTATTTTCATATAAACTGCTTGGGATTTTTATTAGGATAACCTTGCAGGGCTTTAGAATTTACTGCTTTCCATTTGATGTAAAATTTATTTGTAATAATTGTTAAGAGTTGTGAAAACAACTCTGAGTTGGGATATTCTTATCTAGTTCGAATTCTAAAAGAAGAAGGCATCCCTAAGGGGAGAGTCTTCTTCCATTTGGAAGATCGAGCTCGATGGCTTCAGATATCCAAAGAGAAAAGATAATACACCCTGCTGGGGAGAATTGTCTCTTCGTTTGGATATTCAAGCCACGACGAATCCAAGGAGTCAGAGGAGGAGTTCCAAGAGTCCAAGGAGGAGTGATCCAAAGAAGACTGAAGATTGAAGACCCAATATCCCACTCAAAGTTGTTGGCGTCTGTCATAGGCTTAGAAATCCGGGTTGTTGGCAGTGGTGCCCGGCCACTTTACTTTTCTGCATACCCTGGGTTGTAATTAAAGGGCAGTTGGCCTATGGACATTTATTTGATTGGTTTAATTTATATTGATGTGTTTACCTGATTGCGCAGTAGAAATTTCCTGCTTTTCTTAGGTTTCTTTTCTTGCATGCCGATTTTGTTTTCGCCTGGATTTAGTTAGGCTCATTAAGGACTGCAAAAATCTTTTATACTCATAACCAAAAATTTAATATTTAAGTTTTAAATAACATAGAAACCCAACAAACCTAGGGAATTGCCGGAATTGTCTGGGGTCGCATGCATATTATTGCATTTTTCTTTCTTTGTTATAAGACATCTCCCTGTCTGCGGGTAGAGTCCGGATAATCTGGCCTATGAGGATGAAGTGCCGGACCTAGGGAGACCCAGTCTTTTCTAAAAATTATTTTTATACTAAGCCTGTTTTTAAAATCCAAAGCATTCATGAGCTGACATTTCAACTAGCATGCATTGCATTAGAAATCAATTTAATTAACATTTAATTGCATTAGTTAGGGGCATTCACCCAACATAAGTCCCGGACCACTTAGGAGTTTCTCTAGATGTCGGTCCTCTTTCCAATAAACTGTACCTCCCACCCATCTTTCATAATTGACCTGATAGCATGATTTTGAAGCGATTAGGTGGTTAGCTGGCTCCCCCAATCCAGGCCGGGATAAGTCCAGATCTTTGCATCGCATTAGCTAGGACACTATTCTTAGTGTGTGTCGAACACTAAGTCCAAACTAGATCTAAGATTCGAGGCTACTACATTCGGTCTCGTAGTAAGCCTTAAATAGTAGGTATGTCTCTTTTTTTCAGGGACTATAAATCCTACTTATCCGCATCACAGGATGACGCCACCTCTATCTCTTCTCTCACGCATGTGATCGAGTGCTTGATTTTCTTTTATCTAGTTTCTCTCTAGTACCCTAGAGCCTCCGAATGCTGGTGTGAGCTACGCATGTTGATTCAGCCCTTCAGACCTTTCTTCCCTTTGAGTAGGATTTCCTAGTCTATACCCTTGTGCCGATCCCATTTTAGGAGAGGATAATATATGATCCTTAATCAAGAGTTTTCTCAGGCTCCGGCCTGGGATGTAAGTAACCACGGGGGCTTGCGCCCGTGGGAAACTCGGTCCCACATCTACTAAACCCAATTCGAGCTCTTTCATCGGGTGGGGGAAACCCGTGATTAGGTCGTGTATATTGTTATCCATCGAGGTGTGTCGGTGAAAGCCTCTATCCCCAATGGTTAGTCGTATGCACGATCCAATCTGTCCCTTCCAATCGACCCGTTCGCGCGGTGCTCTTTAGGAGGTCCACAATAACAAATTCAATTTTTTGAATAATGTGATTGAAGAAGGTGAATTGAGGAACCTGTTATTGAAAATGCTTTAATTAGCTGTGACAACAACAACTCTTTGGCCTTTGAGGGATGTGACATTAAAGACAAAAGTGAGGAGGTTAAAGTTCCAAGCTTTAAGAAGAAAGGTTCTAAGCAACTTAAAAGCTTAGGTCCTATTAAATTAAATCGAAGGAGTAGAAGATTGGATGAAACTCAAAAAGAAAAAGTGGGGGATCATTCCCCTCTTTTGCATTAATGGCATCCATTGGCTTCTAGAATTGCAGGGGAACTAGGAAAAGTAGAGCTTCCCTATATTTTAAGGAGGTTGTTAAAGAAAATGGAGTTTTGTTTATGGGATTATTGGAAGCTAATGTCTCTTTGTTTAGTAGAAGAGATGTGGATTTGTTAATTAGAACTGGTTGGAATTTCTTTCAAGTTCCTTCAGTTGGAAAATCTGGTGGCATCTTGATTACTTGGAAGTCAAATGTGACTTCTTTCACTGTTTTGGAATCTTCAAACCAATTTATTATTGGGGAGATAAATATCAAAAATAAGGGTTGTTGGAGAATTGTTACTATCTATGGTAGCATAGATGCATACAAAAGAAGAATTCTATGGGAGAAGTTGCAGCTTTATTCTACTAATGACAAAGCTATGGTCATTGGTGGTGATTTCAATTGTATTCTTAATAAAGATGATAAAAAAGGAGGAAAAATATTTGTTTACTCCTTGGGTGATAAAGAGGTGGAATCCTTTCTTATTTCAAATGACCTTCACGAGGTGAGAAGCATTGGACCCAAATTTATTTAGTGCAGTAATAATTCTGGAGCTAACATAATCCTTGAAAGACTAGATAGGTGTTACTTGAATTCAATTGCTTTAAGTTGTTCTCATCATCTTGTAGTAAAGCACCTTGCTAGAATTGCATCAGACCATTGTCTAATCATTTTGAAATTTTAGAATTTTAATGCTATCCTTAATAAAGCTATTAAGTGTGAAGATATTTGGGTCTCTAATCCAGCATCCTTTGCTATGGTTAAAAAATCCTGGAGTAAAAAAAAACAGAGGAGGGTTCCGGCCATATTCTCAATAGTAAAATGAAGTAGTCTTTGAAGGCTCTTTTCTATTAGTGCAAAGACAAACACAAGGCTTTAACACAAGATAAATACTCTCTTAATAAAGAGATACTGGAGCTGCAAGAAAAAGAATGCAATGAAGGCCTTTCGGATGATGAGTGCTTGATACTCAAAATGAAGGTTGGGGAACTCAACTCTAAATTGGCTCGTCTTAATACGTGGTGGAGGCAGCGTGCTAAGGTGAATGGGCCACGGAAGGTGATACAAATTCTAAATTTTTCCATGCTTTTCTAGTGCAAGGAAGAATGCAAATTTCATAAACAAAATTAAAGCTGAAGATGGAGTGGAAATGGAAGAACAACTCTTGATTGAATACATTTTTTTCGATTCTTCAAAAGAAAATGGGAGTTCAGGGAATGCAATTTGGAAGGATGGCCGAAGTCCATCTATCATCTGGAGGAGGAGGATCTTCTCAGCTTAAATAAAGAATTTACTATAGAAGAAGTTGAACTGGTTGTCAAGAATACAGGGAAGTTTATTGCCCCAGGGAATGATGGAGTCACATACTCATTTTTTAAGAGCTATTGGGAAATTGTTAAAGAAGATGTTTGGAGAGCTTTGAATCCATTTTTTCTTATTGGAAAGATGAATTCCAGTTGGAAAGAAACTCTTTTTGTCTTGATCCGTAAAGTTCCCAATCCTATCTACCCTTCCAACTTCAGGCCTATTAGTTTATGCAATATTATATACAAAGTGGCTGCCAAAGTTTTATTAAATAGAACTTTTTCTGTTATCCACAAAGTAATTTCTTTTGAACAAGCTGCATTCTTGAAGGGCAGAGCTTTGATAGATCACATTATGGTTGCAAATGAGATCTTCCACAGATTCAGGTTTTCAAAAAATTCTAGCGGGATGGTCTCTTTCAAATTGGATTTGGAACAAGCCTATGATTCTATGGGTTGGCCAGCATTGGAAAAAGCTTTGAGGTATTTCGGGTTCCCTTCTTCTATTTCTTCCTTAATCATGGAGTGTGTTTCAAATGCTAAATTTTATGTTATGATTAATGGAAATTCTTCAAATTGGATTGAGGCCAAATGTGGTTTTCAGTAAGGGTGCCCCTTATCTTCTTACATGTTCATTCTTTGTGCTCAATTATTGTTTAATGCTCTTAAACAAAGAGGTGATAATTATGGCATTAGCATTTCTCCTAATGGACCTAGGATATCCCATTTGTTATATGCAGATGATATTTTATTATTTTCAAAAGCAAATGTGAAGGAGGTCAAATATATCAAAGGTATTATTAATGACTTTTGTGGTTGGACCAGCCAAAAAGTAAATGCAAATAAATCTTGTGTCCTTTTTGGAAAATCTGTGAATAGAAGGATGAAGAAGAAAATCAAGAAGATTATGGGGACTCTTAGTGTTAAAGAATTCCAGTATCTTGGGACTAAAATTTCCTTGAGAAGATTAGTTGCTCAAGACTTCCAATTCGTTATTGAGAAAACCATGAAAATGGTTAATATTTGGGGAAGCAAATACATCTCATTGGCCAGTAAATTCAATCTTGTTAAAACTGTTTTGTTGTCATATACCATCTTCCATAACACACATTCCTTGATCCCAAAAGGCACCCTTGAGGAGATGGACAAGTTGTGTAGAAGCATTATTTGGAATAAATCATATAATAATCAGGGAATGCATTTTGTTAATTGGAAAATTTTATGCTCTCCGACCAAATGGTGAGGAAGAGGACTTCATTCTTGCCATGACAAAATTGGGCCGTTGAGAGCAAAATTGCTTGGAGATATATTCAAGAGGATGATTCCTTGTTGCATAAAGCATTATTTCCCAAATATGGATCTTGTTTTGAAATTCAGTTTTAAAAAAAAAAGAGGATCTACTGCTTGCGCTATTATAAAAAATGGAGGAGAGTTTTTAAGGCCGATTGTTAGATGGAATGTAGTAAATGGGAGTTCCATTAAAATACTCAATGACATTTGGATTTTGGATAAAAATCTTAATAAATGTCCTACTTATCTCAATCCCCATGATCTAGATGGTGCCTTACTTGATAAATTTGTTATTGACAGAAGATGGGATGAAGATGAGCTGAACAAAACATTTTTTCCAGATCTTGTTAGTTTGATTATGCAAAGCAATCTTACAACTGGAACCACTAAAGATAAATTGGAACTTTTATATAGTAGATCTGGGAAGTCAATTTCTGCATTGGCTTATGAATCTTCAATCCAAGATTTTCAGCACGTTAACTATTGGGATTGGATTAAGAAGGCGAAGCTGTCACCTAGAGTTGAAGTTTTCTGGTGGAGAATATTTAACAAAGCAATACCAACTTTCCAGTTTTTGTGTTATAGAAGATTGCAAATGCAATTTGAATGTCCTAGAGGCTGTAATATGGTGGAAGACATTAAACATATTGCTGTTAAATGTAGAAAACTGGGTGATGTTTGCCAGCATCTAAATAGATGGAGATTTGGTATTCCCAACAGCAGCTCTTTCACAAATTATATTTTATGGATTTTTGATCAAAATAGTTGGTTGATTAACTTATATTGCAATGCTATTTATTTCACTTGGAAAGCTAGGAACAATCTTGTTGACACAGGAAAGGAAGCAGGTTCCTTATTCATTGCATTGGAATCAATCTCTATGGCTTCAATGTCTATCTCAAATGCAGTAGCCATCTCGGGTAAATGGGGTGTCAATCAGCTTGGTAAGTTGTTGGATGTTCGTTGGCATCCCCCTCCACTCGGTTGGATCAAGGTTAATGTGGATGCTTCTCTACTTCAATCTTATAAAGGAGGTATTGGAGGAGTATGTAGAGATTCCAAAGGCAGGTTCTTGTTAGCATTTGGACATTACATTACTCATTAGGATGTTTCAAAGCTAGAAATGCTTGCTATTCAATCCGTTCAAGATGTTCTTAAAGATAGTATGATGAATTATGATGGCATCATCATTGAAAGAGATAAAGCAAATGTAATCAAGGGCTTGCAAGATAGTGCTATTCACAAGAATGATGATTTGAGAGGTATGTTCAAAGACTATAGAAATATCATTTTTAATTGTATAAATAGGAAGTGTAATAAGTTAGTGGATCTTTGTGCTAACTATGCTATTGTTTCATCCTTTATTTGGGACGATTTAGTTCTAAATAAGGTTTCTCCTTCCTTTATCTCTTTGTTAAAGGAGGGATCTTATAGTTACCTTTAGCTTTTGCTTTTAGTTTTCAATAATATTTAAATGCACATAGTTACATTTTCTTCAAAAAAATAATAGGTCTATAATCATCCCAATTATTGGTATTAATCTTCTTAAGAATGAGAACAATAGAAGTAGAAGCAAAAAAACTTAGGCATAGGGTTAACAACAAAGAAATCCAAAACAATAGCATAAAGATCATCCTTAATGATTTCCCAAGCTTCTTTAAAAAATTAGTAGTAAAACTATCAGGACCAGCCACAGAGTTACCATTCATATCGAAAATAATAACTTTTAATTGCTCAATAGAAGGAGAGCTAGCAAGCATATCATTATCTTCCTCATAAACAAGAAAGAGGATAATGCTAGGATTAATCAGATTACAAGGATTAAAATCCTTATTAAGCCTATTTTTAAAGTGATGAACGACCAACATGGCAATTTCCTAGCCATTCTCAGTAACATAACCATCATCACGAGCAATTTTCAAGATAGAGTTAGAAGCACGTTTACGATTAACCAAAGCATGACAATACTTAGTATTATTATCACCCTCCACCAAATACTTTGCAGCAGCCTTTTGTTTCCAAAAAGTCTCTTCTTGAGCCTGAAGATTACAAAGATTAGATTTAGCCTCTCTAAGAGAAGTAAAATTGGCCTTAGAAGGAAAGTTTTGACAAATATTCTCTCTATTATTAACCATCTCTTCAACATTTAAAATATTAGTAAATATATTTTTGAAAACATTATGATTCCACCAATTTAAAAGCTACTTAAGCCATTTCAACTTAAACCAGAGTCTTTTTATACCCCAAATAGAATTGTCAGGATGTAAACTAGCATTCCAGTTCTCTTGAACAACGCCAAAAAAGGTATCATGATGAAGCCACATATTTTAAAAGAGAAATTGAGGAACAACATTAACCTGTCTAATATTAAGAGCAAGAAGTAATGGAGAATGATCATAAAGAGTACGACTAAGATGCTTAATAGAAATAGTGCTAAAAGAATTGATCCAATTATCATTAAATAAAATGCGATCCAGTCTTTGCCAAAGGTGCCCTCTATTCCAGGTAAACTGATTACCCGAAAAACCAATGTCAATGAGATTACAGTTTATAATCATATTATTAAAATCTTCCATATAATAAGAATTAGGAAAAGATCCCCCAGAATGCTCGGAGGGATTAGAGATAGTATTAAAATCACCCCCACCAACCAAGGACCATGATACATACTATGAAAATCTGTTAATTGCTCCCACAAAACTTTCCTAATGCCACGAGAAGAAGCCACATAAATGAAAGAGGCACAACACTTAACATTTAAAACATCGATATGACAATGAAGCACTTGAGTAAAATTACCAAGAACATCGATATGAACCGGATCTTTCCAAACTTATTAGCACAATTAGCCATAGAATGCTTAAAACCAAGAAATCTAGCAGTACTAAGTAACTTAGAAACATTAACAAGAGGTTCAAGCAAAACCAAAATAGAAATATCATGAATACGACAAGGATTTTTAACCCGCACCCGAGAGGAGGCACACCCAATGCCCCTCACATTCCAAATGATCGATTTAACATAAAAACCAAAAAATTAACGGCTAGTTTGAGAATGGGTATTTCTACCGAATTTTAAAACAAGATTGGTATTCCTGCCCGATTGTAACATAAGATTCTTGCTCTTCCTACCATGTTTACCTTGACCTTTAACAAAGCTAATATAATTATCATCTCTAGCAAAACATCTAACAGCAAATTCTAGATCCTCAGTATTAGTAAGATTATCATAATGTAGTTGAGAGATAGTAGGGGTCTTACATTCTAGATTCAGACCTATATCGTTACCTTTATGAGGTAGCTCACCTTCCTCCAGCAATTCTTTCGCATCCATCTCATTATTATTCAAACCAAGCTCAGCATTTTCTATTTCTACTAAATCCTTTTGACTAGCTCCAACATGATTAACAAAAATAATCTGGAGATTAGAAGTAGCAGGTTCCTGATTATGGTTAGAACAAAAAACATCATCAACATTAACAGGTAAAATAGAATTTAAAGAGTAATTCAAAATGGGTAAAATAGGATTAGTAATATTTAGAGAGGAAGAATCATTCAACCCTTGATTTTCCAATATTAAATCAACAGCAAGTGAGACATCCTCATTACCGCTAATATCAACCTGTTTAGGAAGAGAAACCACTAGGGAGGACTAAGCCGTTAGAGGAGCACAATTCGAAACAGGTAAGGGGTCATTCATAATGTTTAAATAACCATTAACAGCTGGTAAGGGCACATCATTAGACTTAGAAATAATTCCTTCATTCTCAGTATGGTCCAAGTTACCATTACCAGTAGGAGCAACATGATGCAAGTTTTCATTACCAGAAGAAACATCAACATTTTGTTGAGATTGTTTGGACACATCATTAACTTTGCGAAGGTGAGGATGCAGCCTATAACAATCATTAAAAGAACGGCCATGCATTTTACAGTGAGAGTAGAATATATGTGAATTTTCAAATTCTACCTTTTGAAAGTAACTGTTAAGCTCAGAACCTAACCAAACCTCCGACGGATGTTTCATAAAAACATTAAGTTCCACAAGCACACGAGCAACAGAGGGCCGAGAGAGGGAAGTCGTGGCTTGATCAATTTGTAAGGGCCTTCCAAAAATTGATGCAAGACCAAACAAAATTTACGTATTGAAAAAATGTAATCTCAAGTTAGGAAATGCAATCCAATTCGGTGCAATAAAAGATTCTTCTCACACATAAAAGTTAAGCGTCCATTTGAGGAGCCGCATTTGACAACCTTGAATGTAGTAAGATCTACGAGCTAAGATACGACTGTAATCCAAATCATTCGTTAATTGGATTGCAACATATAGCGGATCCAGCAACCTGACATAAAATGAACCAGATAATTTCAAACTCACAAAAAAATTTCAGATCATGTCTAGATTAGGGTGACGCAAAAAAACTTTACCTAAAAGAGTTAGAGCTAAAGGTGCTGCAAGCTGAGAAACCACAGAGTCATCGAACAACAGAGCTGGACAACCCTTAAAAGAAGACTGCACAAAACTAAGCTTTAGGAGCAGCAGATGATGATCTAGAAGTGATGAGAAAACTGTTAATAAGGGGCATTTTCAAATGGAGGGATTCAAACCAAAAAGAAGAAAACATGTTGTAGATAGTGCTTTGGAGAAAGCATTTAGTTTACAAATGAGAGAACAACTAGATGGGGAAATAGCAGGACCTCTGCCGAGTTTTCATTGCAGCAAAACCTCCCTTAACTGAGAACTGATACAAGGTGTTAGTTTTCATCAAATGACCATCGCCTGATCGTCATTATCAGACCTTGTTTCTAATTGAACACCACCTTCCAATTAGTACTATTCCAACATAAATTAGCCACTATTTTTACCCATTTCTCAAATTCTTGTAATCTCATCATCTCTAAGATAGAGGAAAACCAATATTTGTAACTCATTCATAAATACTTAAATTTTTTAATTAGGTAAGATTTTATGGTTTTGGACTTCTCGTGATTTGTACATTAAATCTTTTGTGTATTTTTATCTGTTTATGAGTTTAATATTAATGCAAATCTATGATGTAA
Source organism: Dendrobium huoshanense (assembly GCA_016618105.1). Taxonomy (NCBI): domain Eukaryota; kingdom Viridiplantae; phylum Streptophyta; class Magnoliopsida; order Asparagales; family Orchidaceae; genus Dendrobium; species Dendrobium huoshanense. Next base: position 11,448,973 of record CM028360.1, read on the forward strand.
AACTCTCTCACCCAATAGAATTTTTAGCCTGCAATAGTTTAGCACAATTTATGAGAAATAATTTAACCAATATGATAAAAATAAACACAAGTTTAATGACTTATAGGTAAAATAATCATGCTAATGAAGCCTCTAACTCTAGTACACACCAATTATAAAGTACTCTATGAACAAGAGATGCTAGGCATCTTCCTATTTCTACCATAGTAGGTGAAACTTCACTAGTGAAATGACATCAAGACCATCCCTAGAAGACCACAATTATAAGATGGAGGAATCTCATAAAAAAAAAATCCTTCAACTTTTGAGGCTTGGTAACTAGGTCCTTCACAATAAGAGGGGACCCATTTCCATCAAGATTAAACACTGGCCAAGTGTGTTCAACTCAAAAACACTAGTATAGAATTTCGTACCCCTCAATCAAGGGTTCCTCCTCTAGTATAGTTGAACATTGACCTTGTTAGAGTGCAATAGTGTAGCTCTTAAAAGGTGTCACAAGTTTATTTCAATTGAGATGTAATGCAACCACTCTGAGCACTGCAACCCTAAAGCTAGTTATCAATTTTTTATATAAATTGCATGACCAAATTATTAAAGGTGTTGGCTAATTTTATCTCTAACGCTTAGTCCTTGGCAAGATTAGTTGTGAGGGGGAGTGTATGCAGGTGAGGAGAGAAGGATTGGAGGGCAAGGAGTGTCGTTATATTGTTTTGCAAGAGGAATCTAGTTCTATCTATTTTGAAAAGTCTACTCTTGTATTTATTTTATTTTATCTTTGTAGTGAATCTTGTCATGTTTATTATGATTGCAATGCTATGCTAAACCATTTTTTGGGACTTATGACATATATAAATGCTTGTTTAACATAAAACTAGTCAAATTCTTAACACTTTTTAACTATTGCTTATAGTTCTTTTGAACTCCATTTAATTTGTATATGGGATATGAATAAATTTAAAATTTGTGTAATCTAGAGCCTTGATAGAAGGGCAATAGAATAATAAATATACTAGAATGGAGATCCTGTAGGTATAACCATATGGTAGATAGGACTTAACTTGGAATTGTTAACAAGATAGTATAACTATAGTAAAGTTAATTCTCCTAAAGACTCTAACGAACTTGATGAAGATGAGGAGTTACATATTCTCTTATTACATCACCTAGTGGTAGAATAATCTATATACATAGAATTTCTTATCTATCATAAGTTTATGATTCTTAGAACATAGATGTTCTCTAAGTCATTTTGGTTATTTATTTGTATTAACAACCATTTAAATCTTGTGATAAGATAAGTCTAGTAAGGAGCATAGATAGTAACTATACTCACATTAAGATCATTATAATCCTTATGAAAATGATTAAAAACTCACCTCAATATTTTTGACATGAAACACACACTTACTAAGTATCCTTTATAACCCATAATTGTATGGTTAAGTGTGTTGACATTTAATTACTTTTCAATAATTTAAGCTTCTTCTCACCTTTCCTTCTTTACATTAAGTTCCTAGAATGGTGGAATACATGATTCTATAATCAGGATAGGAAAGAATTCCATCGGTTCAATAATCATCAGAGAAGAAGGGAAAAAATAATGCCCAATATACTATGTGAATAAACTAGTAGGAGGTGTAGATCAAAGATATCCAATTATGGAGATGCTTGCATGGCCTTTGGTTACCCTAACTTGGCAACTGAAACAATACTTTAAAACTCATATCATTCTAGTCATTGATAATCACCCACTCAAAGATGTAATAATGAAGCATAATCATTATGGAAAATTATATAATAGGTCAGTAGAGTGAGTGAGCTTCAAATTTCTTATATGCTAAGGATAACAATTAAGGCCCAATCTTTGACATACATCTTTATCTAGTATCCAATGTGATTAGAAATAGCTTTGAAGATGCACCAAAAGCAATGGAATTTATATGTTGATAGAGTATCAAGCAAGTATAACCTATTAACATGCTTGGAGATAAAGAGCATTCTATGAATCGTCATTACTCGGGCTACTAGCATTGAGTATAAGGTAATGAAAAATCAAGAAGAGTTTGAGGCCTTACTTATTGTCCTATGACTTGATGCTAGCATAAGCACCACCCACCTTGGTCATGGTTTATTAAAATCCTTAATTACATATGAATCAGATTAATGGGAAGTAAGAGATAAGGGATGATATATTATTGAAGTATCTTTTCAAAGGTAAAGTCATTGATCAGAATGATGACAAAATTCAAAATAATAAAGATATTAGGGGAACATAATCAACTAAATTTTAAAGAAGGTAAATCGATCTAAATAGGTGACCAAATATGAAAATAAAAAATGTTGATCATTGAAGAAGAAGAAGTTATGCATGTGGTAAGCAACTGCTTGATCAGGTGGATATAATAAATCGTAAAGTATCTAAATAAAATAATAATAAGAAGTTCTGATAATAATGATCAATAAATATTCAAAATAAAGGAAATAAGATACATAATAATTGGAGAAGAACTATTTAAGAGGGTGGCGACTTCATTAAATATAAGGCGTGTTAGGGAAGAAAACAAAGAGGTTATTCATAAAGAGGTCCATTTAGGTGTGTGTGGTAGTCATCTAGCTAGGAGGATGAACACTTGTCCATATATTCTTGATGCGGAGATAGTGCCCTAGTGCGAAAAAATTCCATATATAAATATAGTAATCCCACAACCTATTACCAAAAACTAGCCCATGGCTATTCATAATGTTGGCGATAAATCACTTAGGTCCATTTTCATACTCCAATTGGCAAAGGAAGTTCAAATTGATCAAAATTGATTGTTTATTATGTTAAATAAATCCAAAGAACCTACATGGCTGACCTCCACCATTATTAAGAATTTATTATGCAAAAATATGGCATATTTCTGATTGTCATTAAGGATAATGGACCCCAATTTTCCAATAAGCTTAGGCTCAAAAAGTTTATATTTGCCACTCGCCATAGCTAGAAATCTCCAAAGTTTCATTATTGTCATGGGTAAAACATTGTCCATAAGAATTTATTTTGAAAAAATTTATTAGTTTTTTCTTTTCATTTTTGTTTCTAAATTCATTTAAGTTATACTCAGGGTTGATTTCAATTTAAATCTTAATGTTTTGAAGTTTTTATTTGAATTTTAAGGTTTTGCTTATGGAAGTTTTTTTATTGAGTTGAAATCAATTTATTTGATTTAGTTTATTTTTTCATATGATTTTATAAGTTTGTAGAAATGTTTTTTTAAATTTTTTCCAAAACTTATCATAATTTAATTCAATTTTCTAATTTAGTATAAAATTAGAAGAATTTTTATTATAATCTAAATATAAAGATAAGACACTTTTTGATTGATTGATTGATTGATTGATTTCATAATTCCTTATGAATTCATGGTCTTTAAAATATTTATTTTCCCTTTTTCTATTTTTTCTTGAACTATTATTAAATTTTCAAGTTTTTAAACTTAAATTATTTAAAATATTGTTATAATAATTTTTCTCCAAATTTTAAATTTATTATGGGTTCAAAAGTTTTATTTATTTATTTATAATTTTTAAAATTTCATGGGTCAAGTCAAAGTTTTCGTAAAGTAACAATTAGGGTTTAAGTTTTATGAACAAATGAATTTAATTTTGCAAGAATTTTTCATAGGTTTTATTTATTTGAAAATATTTGTGATTTTGAATGATTCATTCAATTTAATAGTTGACTTTTATTTAACTCTTAAATGAGTTAGATCTTATGATTATCAATCCTATGGTTATTATTTTTATGTAACTCTCTAATTTAACATAAAACTAATTCAATTGAGTTTGAGTTCTCAATTTTCTAATTTTTATTTATTTGGTTTGAAATCTCCAAATTTACATGTGGGATTTGAATTTTTCTTTAAGGGTTAAAATTTGGGTTTAACTTTAGTTCACCAAGAACTTAGGTTTGATAATTTCTATCCAATTAAAGTCAATACTTCAAGACATTAACTCAATAGGTCTTTGATGACCTCACAATCAAACCCCAAAACTTTTAGTCCATTTGGAATCGAATTCTTTTTTTTTTTTTCTAAGTTTACTATACCTAGTTCAACATTTAACTAAAGACCCTAAACATAGTCTTGTGTCCTTAGAAAATTTCATTTTCAATTTTAGGCATAAGAGATTCTAACATGTAAATCCTTAAATTATTTATACTTCTTGGTTATATATATATATATATATATATATATATATATATATATATATATATATATATATATATATATATATATATATTGAATTTCTAATATATTAGGTTATTTAGGGAGTAAGACTTTAAAAAGTCAATTAAGGTCTATGTTGACCTCAAATTGGATTGAAAAAATTCTTTATTATATAGAACAATTCATAGAACCTCTAAATCAATTAGAACTCCATCAAAGATAATCATATCCATTAATCATATAATTTGGGTTATATATTATTGAATTAAAATTTTGCTTAATATGTGTTATATGACTTTAATTTTAAGTTTAATTATAGGCCTTTCCAAATTCATATAGGGCATATTTACTAAATTTGGATATTAAATGAAATTTCTATGAATTTTTAAAGTTTCATGTGACTTTTGGATTAAACAAAATTATAAAAAAGGATTTATATCAAAGCCCTAAAAAGTTATCCATTACTGTACACCCAGCTTGCTTCGATTTATTCTTCAATCCTACATGAGGGACTTGCATGCAACACAAGTAGTTGTATAAGAAGATATATAAAACTAGATCATGACTAACCATTTTAAATACAAGAATGGATGGTCATGATTCCACCTTTTCCTTCTTCTGCAAATGATTAACATTTCAATTTCTTTCACCCAATCCATCAAGTTTGATGGATGTAGCTCATAAAATTTAAATACAAAGCATAATCTAAACATAGACATGCAACACATTGATTAATTAAGCTAAATTTCACATCAACTTCATAATGTTTAAAACCCCATTTTCTCTACATTCAAAATTTAGAATAACCTATGACAAGTCAATTTCAATTTAACGTATATTTTGACTTGAGTTAAAACTTCTACAATAACTTAATAGAGAGAGTCAAAGACTAAGGATGCCTGAAAGATAATGTAGCTTTTAGGTGTGACTATCTCATTAGAGTTCATTGATTTGACACAAAAAGAGTATCTACGATTTTGAAAAGTTAATTGAAGTTTTACTCTTGTATTAGGAAATTAGTAGAATTATTTTACATGTGCCAATTTTCTTGAGAAGCTCTTATTTATACTAAAGAAAAATTCAACCTATATGAGATTTTTGTAATCCTTATTGATCTAGTTAGTAAAGTGGATTATAGAGTGTTCAATTGGATGTATATAGCTATCCTAGGTTATTCCTTTTTTTTTTTTTTTTTTTTTTTTTTTTTTTTATAAAACCATTTTATTGATAAAAAAACCCAGCAAAATACAGAAAACAACCAAAATTCCAAAAAACAACAAAATCAAAGCTAACATAGCGGGCTCAGTTCACTGTCGAAACCAACGCCCAAACCGTTCCGCACGGATATCCAGCAAGCGAATCACCCACGGTTGCCACCAGCAAATAACGATCGGGGCGCGAGCCCCGACAACATCATAGCCCTTAGCCTCACGAAGCAGCAAAAAGAACTTTCAAACCAACCATTTCCAACGGAAACAAAAACCATAAAGCGAGCAAAAATACGACTCATCTTTTGCGACGACCTCTTCCCCAGAATTTCCCCCGCGTGGCATTAGAGGAACGATCAAGGGAAAAATCCATATCCGAATCGAACGATTCAGAATAATCTTCCTCCTCAGACGAATCAGTTAACCAACTCTGCTGATCCCTAATCTCCTTGCCCGAATCCTTACTCACACAATCAGCCATTTCTTTTGAATCCACCTGTTTCACAGGAATCTCCACAAAACAATTTAAAGACTTAACACCACCAGCATCACTCCCACCCTGCTCCACAGTAACAGAAACAAAACCATCGGCATCACCACCCTCCTTCTCAAGCAACATAACATTATCATTGGGTTTCACCGCATCCTGAACAAGCAAAACAACAGAATTTTCAACATTCACAGCCCCATTACCTTCCTCCGGCACCAGCAAAACCGAAGAATCCACAAGAATTTCCTGACGAACATTCCCATCCAACACCTCAGGAACAAAAGGTAATGCATAAGGAGAGAAAACAAATTCATCCGTAGCAACAATAGCACCTTTACCATTAATCACGCCCTCTGCTTCAATCAAAGTATCAGGCGGAATTACAACAGCAGGAGAGCAACCCCCATGAACAACCGGGGGCACAACCTCCTCCATAGCCTCAGAAACCTCTGCAAGACCAATAACCCCATTATCCTTAATGCTTTTATCGCCATTCACAACTCCTAAGTGAGAAACATTTTCAACATTCCTAGCAGCAATAGGAACACCGGCTAAATTCACATAATTGCACTTCCCAGAAATATGGCCTAGACTTTTACAAACACCACAAAATTGTGGAAACTCATCTAGAATCACCTCTTGTACATACCCTAATGAATCCGAGCCCAACCAGACATGCGTAGGATAAGTTTTAGTAACATCTAATTCAACTAAAACTCGAGCATTCGACGGACGAGAGCAACCGACGTAGCTTCGTCGATTTTCAGCGGTTTGCCGAATAATTCCCCCAGCCCAAACAGTATCCTCGGAGCGAAGAAATGGGGACGAAGTTTAGGAAAAGAGATCCAGATTGGTATGATCGGCGACTCAGCACCGATATCCAACGACGGTGACCATTTCGTAATTTTCATAAAACAGTTAACAACTAAGTAAGAACGATGGCAAAAAATTCTACAATAATCTAAGTCATTATCCAATTTGATCAAAATATGGGTAGAATCAAGAACTGTGACAGACACCTCTCCAATCAACTTCAAATTAAAAAAAAAACTTCGGATAGCTTCAAGAGAGGGACGCTTCGTAGGGAAAAAACCAACCAGAGAAAACCTAAAAGGTTCCGCCAAAGCCCTTATTTCTTCATCAGAAACCAACAAAGCAGGAAGGCCACGGAAGGTAGACGACTTCAAGTCTGGAAAAGAAGAAGAAGAGCCAGCAAGAGCTTGAAGAAAAGACTTAGGATGAGAGATCCCCCCAAAAAAACCAGGATCTCTCAACTTATTCGGATGCATGCCGACAAAAAACAACAGAAAATTAAAGGAAAACCCAGAAAAAAGGACTTCCCTGAGAAACGGACCCCCCGCCCGAAGGGGGAAAAGAGGCACGCCGCCCCGAAACCCTAGCGGAGGAGGAGAAGCAAAGCGTGATCAAAAGACTCAGATGATTTAATAATTGATCCTAGGTTATTCCTTAGACTAAGTGCTAACTAATAAAGTCATAGTAAGCTTGGGTTAGAAAAGGTGTCCTTTGTCTATGGCATAAATAGGAGATATTTTCCCTAGGATTACTTTGATTTTATTGGTTTGGTTTGAACAAGGTTAGATTACCAATAAGTTATTTGGGTGGACTCGAGTCAAACTATTTTATCAATTTGGGCAAGCCTAAGTCTTTTGAATTTCCTAGGTTGAGAAGACTTAAGATTTAGGAGTTAAGGCTAAAATTTGGAGTAGATGGCTATTGGTTTAAAACTCATGGTTAAGGACAATACTCATAGGGGTATTTTTTCATTTTGACCTTTCATAATCAATATGAGTTAAAAAAGATCTGGTGATGATCTAGGGTGATCATTAAATATATTTGTTCTCTTAAACTAAAATTAATGGTAAAATTTCCAATATTTGGCCAATGAACTCCTAGAATACCCCTGTACTTGAACTTTAGGATATACCATGGGTTAAGTGGGTGTTAGGGTTATTATAAAGTAGTTTTTAATTCCTTGATACTCCTAAGATTAAATGAATGAAGTTAGAGTTGGATACCTAAAGTAGGAACCATAGGCACAAATGGAAAATTTTGGGCTTTTAGTCAAATTATGATCAATAGGGGCAACAAAAGGCATAAGGTGAGTCAAACTAATCCTTGAGTTGTATTGGGTGAACCAAATTGAAGCCGAGGGTTGTGGGAAAATAAATTTCAAATGATTTAAAATGTAAATTTTTATAATCAAATACTACGTAGAGAACAACATACCATTTCGAAATATAGGCTTGGTGTTTTACAATTGATTTGAAGAAAAGAAATACAGTTCTTCATTTTTTTTATAATCAAACATAACATTGAGAATAACATACCATATTGAAAGATTTTAAAAAAAAATATTCTACTATCAATTTGAAAATAAAATGGATTTTAAAATCATATTTATGTTTCAAGAAAACTTTCTTGTATGTTATAGAACTAAAATAGGGTCTATTTTAAGCTAGGGTTCTTTGTTCCCCATAAAGGCAATCCCATTTGATTAATTACACTCTAAAATTACTCTTAAGAACATTTTGATTAATGTACTGACTAAATATGTTTGAAATTTTAATGTTTTAAGCAAGGTTGGGTGATAAAGAATATTTTAAAAGAGATTGGATCAAAGATGGTTAGTTATTCCTTGGTCATAGGATGAAATGAAGAGAATACTATGATTTTGAGAAGCTTAGAAGTATTCCAACCTATTCTATAATTATACTTTATTGTTTTAGGATAGGATGAAGTTTTAGATTTGTGTTTATTAACTTTTTTTTTTTAGATAAAACCAGCATAGGGGCCTACGCGTTCATATCAAAAAAAGGGGTTACATAGTCCTTAAAAGGATCCACTAGCTCACTAATGCTCGAACGAGCTAAAATCAAAAAGGAAAAAAGACCTACGAGCCAGTGGTTCCTTATTCTATTAGTACTAGAAATGCAGAAAAACTACTAGGGCTGCGAGCGAACAGCACCCAAAAAAGGAAGATCAGAAAATCAACGTTCAGATCTATCTTCCTGCAAAAATTAAGAAGGAAAAAAGAAAGCAGTAAAAGAGCCCAAAAAAGAAGTACCTTGTTAACAAAGATTATCTTGTAATCCAAAATGTAATAAACACTGCAAAAAACAAAATTAGAAAAATAGAAATGCAAAAGTATGATGTAACAGAAAGGATGAGGACAACTTATTAAAAGAATTGATTATAATACAAAAGGATGAGGACATATGATTTTAAGTATACCTCAAAGCCTAGATCTAAGGTGAACCACTATGAAGTAGTGATTCAAACCAATTCTAAAGAAGTATAGGAATTCTTAAATTGGGAATTATACCTTTAAACCCCAAAAAATTTAGAAGGAAGTTCGATTCTACAAGTCTTACAGCTACCTGGAGTGGAGTATCAACTAAACTAAAAGTTTTGAAACTAGTAGTTCAAGTCTCTATGTATTATAGGAATTATAGAAAAACGCAATTTTCCGGCGGCCATTTTCCGACGGAAAAATAGTCAAAATTCGTCGAAAATTAGCATTTCTGATGAATTTCCGGTGGAAATATTTTTGCCAATTTAATGCACGTCGGAAAAGGTTTTTCGACGCAAAATAATTCGTTAAAAACTTTTCCGACAGATTTTTTTGCTGGAAAAATATTTCCGACGAATTTGTTTTTCGGCCAAAAATTTAAGAAAATTTTAAATAATTAAAAAAAAAAAACAAAGCAGCTAGACCGGCCCGCCCAGCCAACCAGCCTACTGCTCCCATTTGATCTCCGCTCCGGCTCAGCCGCCCCAGCATAGGGCCCGCCCAAAGCCACGCCAACAAAATCCGCGCGGAGAGCCTAGTTGGCCCGACCTGGGCCCTCCCCGCTCTAAATGACTTCAGCGTGGTTCGAACCCCGCCCCTTTGCGCGTAAGAATTCCGCCCCTGCTACCATCAAAATGTCAAACGAATACTATAAAATTTGAGGCTTTATTTTATTTAACTTATAACTTATAAATTATTTAACTTACTTCAACAAATAAATTATTATAAAATTTATTATAATTAAAGTATTAATTTAAATAATTTTATTTTTTTATTAAATATTTAAATTATAATTTAAGTTATTAAATTGAAAAATTAAGTTATACTTAAAATATTAAAATATTTATTTTAAATAATTTAATTTGACAATAAGTTATTAAAATATAACTCAGTTTTTTAATTTTCATCAGAAATATTCCTGAAATTTCGCTGGAAATGCTGTCGGAAAAAATCCATCAAAAAAGCAGTCAAAAAATATTTCAGAAATTTGCCAAAAAATTCCGATGAAAAATCCGCCATAATATGTGACGAATTTACTTCCGCTGAAAATTCTATCAGAAGTGAGCTCATTTCCTCTAGAAAGGATAGATAGGTTACTATTTATAAAAGAAAGATGGACTTGTATTCTTCAGATTTAAATAAGGTTTTATGTTGAATATGTAAGGGTTAAAATTAATCAAACCAATGCACTTCAAATATTTTCTCTAATATCTATATATTTTAATTAAACTAATGAAATTTCATTTGAAATAAAATAAATTATATATTTTCTAAGAAAAATCTTACAATATAATGAGAAAGCTCAGCCTCATCGCTTAGGCCAGCCTCACTTACTATTGGCATGAGTGAATTTTATGAAAATAGCAGGATAAATTTCATAAATCCTAAAAGCATAATTTATATCCAGGAAAAAGGATAAATTGCATAAATCCTAAAAGCATAAATTATATTAAGGAAAAACACAAGAAAGTGAATAAACCTCTAAAAAACATGAATTCTAATGCACAATTAATATAAAAACATCAGTAATAAAAATAGTGTCTATGTTGCAAGTGTCACTTACATATACAACCCAAGATTTACAAGAAAATAAAGGTGGCCAAGCTCCACATTAAACAAGCTTAGATTTTTATATCTAGATTTAACACAAGTAAAATAAAAATTTGATTTTTTATTCCCTTTAAATCTTTAGGCTCACTAAGAATGATCATCTTTCAAAAAGGCTTCCAAAAGGCATGCATCATATTTAAAGAAAGAATATTTATTCTTTTGGTTGCTTTTATATATGATAGACAATCTTATTTTTACTATTTTGACTTATAAATTTTTACATACACTTTACAAATTACATTTGAAAAAATATAAAAGACTGCAAATCCAACGAGGGTTAATATGAAATAGTTTATATATTAACATCAACATATAATCACAAACCATTGTTGCTTTTTTTTTAGCAATATAAAGAACTTGACCCTGTATTTATTCATTTATGACTTGGGGGGGTGGGGGGGGGGGGGGGGGGGGGGGGCGGGGGGTTGGAGTGTTTAGGTTGATAATGAACTATTATCTTTTAAAAGAAATTAAATTTTATAGTTAGACCTTTTAATAGCCTTGCATAAGCATGACCATTTATAAAAAATTTGTTTAGCATCAAGGATATTAATCTGCTAATCACAAAATCATTATATAGCTTTCATAGGCATGATTTAATAATAAAAAAAAAATACATATTAGTCAACACCGCTCATGAAATAACACATACAATAATCACAAGTGCGGGAAGTAAGTTAAATAATGCTAAACATCGCTTGTAGTCTAACACTAGAGTTGGTTGCCCTATGAATTAATTAAAGTGTGCACTAGGCTATGTGGCTTGAATATTTCTTTTTGGGGTTCAAGGTTATACTTTTTACTCTTCAAATTTATTATAGGCCAAGAGGTTTTATTTCATCTTAAGTATTAATGAAATAGAAATTTTTGTTGAATATTCTACATTTAAGATTTTGTATTTAAACTTTTTAAATTTTAAAAAATATTTTAAATGAAGAATTTTAAGTACAATAACTTTATTAGCCAAGATATCTTAAGCCTTAAGAGAATGAAAATGTTCTTTCTTAAAAGAAAAAGAGCAATTTCAAAAGGCTATAATTTTGTTTTATTTATATACAGTTTATTTAAATTTAAAATACTATTAATGTTTTGTGCTTTAAAGTTTCATTTTTTTCAACTTTATATTTTAATTAAGATTGATTCTTTATTTAAATTATAAATTTTTCATAAAAAAAAAAATTAAAGGTTTTATTGTTGATTTCCCTTTAATGCTTTTATTTTATCAAAGTTTTTATTTTAAGTTTACAATTTGATTTCTTGACTAACCTTTAATTTTTTTATTTTATAATAGTTTACTTAAAATTAAGTGTAATTGTGTTTTGTTAAGAGTTTTATATACACTAAGAGTTTGAGGTTAAATGATTAGACCGCTAATGAGTTCTAAACTTCCAAAAAAAAAGTTGCAAATGAGTCATTGTTGACCTAATTACCATGTTATTAAATGTTGGAGTTATTTGGAATTTTTTAAAATATAAGTGATTTATTATTATTTTTTAATTCTTATTCCTTAAGAGTTGACCTATGTTTCACTTTGCTTCAAATATAGAACTTTTATTTAGCCTTATTTTTGTAGTGTTTTATTTCTGTTTAAGTGTAATCAATTGATTTCACATTTTAAACTTTTTAATGAATTATTTATAAATTATCACAGAATGAAAAGTCTTTGAAAATTTGTAAGCATTTGGATTAATGGAAGATTTTTAATTAATTATTTATTTTATTGATATTAAAATGACCAAATTAAGATTTTAAAGTAAAACAATAGAATGTTATTATTTATTTTAATAAATATTTGTTATGAGTTAAATTTAATTTGGTTTATTTTATTTTAAGCTTATCTTTTTTTTATTTTATATATTTTGATTTTTCTAAGTCATTTACGAGGCTGATTTTAGAGTTTGCTAATAAATATCCTAAATGAACCCAAATCATCCTGAAATTAAATCTGCAAATTGTTGAGGAAATTAGAGCAATGGAGAAGTCAAATTGGCCAGTTAAAATTTAGGGATGCTAGGCATACCCTAAATTTTCATCATGCCAAATTTAATACCAATGGAATTTATTTAGGTAAGCTAATTACACTAAACATCATGCACAATATATTAATTATGCATGAAAATACATAACAGAGCTAGCCTTATAATTAAATTTAAAGGATAGCTCACATTAAAAGAAATTTATAGAGGATCTAATCATGTAATATTGTCCATAAGATAAATGGATTTTAAATTTCAAAGTTTTGGTAATTGCTTAAATGTAGATACATGATTTAAACCATTTATCCAAATCATATATGATTGTACCAGCACTTTCCACATTATAGAGCTAATTAATCATTTGAAAATTACAGTCCATCATGACGTATATATCATCATTAATCCTAATCGTTCGATTTGAGATTGAATGGGTGGGATTAAAGACTTTAAAAATTTGATCAATGCATACTATCACATATGATAAAATCATTAGTATTTTATTGATTTGAAGGGAATGAACAAATTGATTTAATATTCAAGCTTATGTAGAAATTTATGGCCATATGTATACAATGACTTAAATCATGCATTCTGCCATATTAGACCCCATCAAATTGATTCAGTAGGATCTATAGAAGTAGAATGACCAATCCAATAGCTGAGTAAATATGGATTGACCTTCTTTTTAATAATATCCTAGACCCCAATCACATGGCCTATGGGTTTGAGTAATACCTCGATACAATGGCTAACAAACTAGAGTTTGAATTTGATTGGGTTCATCTGGATGCAAAGAGAACTTCTTCCTCATATAATGACTATTGAGAAGGACTGGATTGAAAAACACCTATTCACCAAAATCCTTTGTCGAAACTCGCTCAAACTCACACTCATAGTATTTGCGAGATAGGGGATCGAGCTAGAAGGGAATGGACACTCTCCCTCCTAAATCTCTTGAAGCTAAATGTTAGAACCAAGCTTCACTTATAATGGAGGCATTCATAGATGTTTTAAAGTACATGAAGTCATAATTATGGCCATTTGGGGCATACCAAGTGGTTTGGGAAGTTTGAATTTATCCATTGGGATGAAGGAAGGAGTTTAAAGGGAGCAGGGAGGTGGAGTTGGAGGTTGTCTTATTTGATCAAACAACCATGAGCACTTGCGCATGGCTTGAGTTTTGGAATATTTCACCTAATCCATGGGTAAACATGGAATCACTTACGAAGGGATCGGTTTAATAAGTCTTCAGTCATGCCTTTGATCACATGGGCAGGCTTAATTTAGGTCATATTAATTTAAAACTAGGTTTTAATCCATTTAAGCTAACTTGAGTTAGCCTTATTGGATGTCCTAAGATAGGTGAAGGCTAGGGTTAGGTAGGGGAAGTTGTTTAAGATATGCACATGCTGTTGGGATAGGTTTGGATCTGTGGTTTGATGAAATTTTGTTTTGAATGGATAGGAAGGGTGTATGTGTTAGAAATGCCATTCACGTGAAGTTTATGTTTAACCTAGGTTTAGCCTTTTTATTAATCTTGGAATGGAATTGGAGACTCCCTATCACTCATGTTAAATGGATTAGGAAATTTCTAAGCCACATTGGTTTACTCAAAGCTAAAACCCTTAAGTTTCTTCATATGGTCAATCGGAGCTAAATTTACACTAAGGTTCAAATACCCACACACACTAAGGATGATAATGATGGGAATAGGACTCATTTTAAAGAGAACTTCTTCCTCATATAATGACTATTGAGAAGGACTGGATTGAAAAACAGCGATTCACCAAAATCCCTTGTCGAAGCTCGCTCAAACTCACACTCACAGGATTTGCAAGATAGGGGATCGAGCTAGAAGGGAATGGACACTCTCCCTCCTAATTTCTTGAAGCTAAATGTTGGAACCAAGCTTCACTTATAATGGGGGAACTCATAGATGTTTTAAAGTGCATGAAGTCATAATTATGGCCATTTGGGGCATACCAAGTGGTTTAGGAAGTTTGAACTTATCCGTTGGGATGAAGGAATTAGCATTCCTACGCCGCTCTGCTAGGGTTTGCTGTCTCCGGGGTTGTCCCCCGCCCCGCGGGGGTTTTCTTCACCGGCGATCTACTGGATTCAAGGAAGTTTTTTATTTCCATGTTCTCTGCTTTTGTTTTGGAGAAGTTTTTGGTGGTTTTTCTCTATTTTTGCCGGCGGTTCCGGCATGGCTCCGACTAATCTTAAAGACCCTGGTTTTTTTTTGGTGGGGTTTCTCATTCTCGTTCTTTTCTTGAGGCGCTTGCTGGGTCTAAGAAGGCTTTTTCGGATTTGCGGAAGTCTACGTTTTTTAGGTTACCGTCTCTTTGGATTTTTGATCAGGAAATCAATGAACTTGCTACCCCTTTTCAATTCTCATTAGTTGGTTTTTTCCCTTCTAAGAGACCCCCTCTTGAATCTATCCGCAAATTTTTTTTTCAATTTGAAGCTAAATGGTGAGGTTTCTGTGACTGTGCTAGACCTTTCTCACATTCTTATCAAGTTATCCAATGACCTCGATTATTACAAGGTTTTCTATCACTGTTCTTACCTTGTTTTCAATTGCTACATGAAATTAACTAAATGGTCACCTAGCTTGGATATCGGTGTTGAGTCGCCGATTATCCCGATCTGGATTTCGTTTCCTCGTCTTCTTCCTATTTTTTTCACCCCGCATATTCTATTTAGGCTTGCTGAGATCTTTGGTAAGCCCTTGAAAATTGATGAAGCAACTTTTTTGGGTTCTCATCCTTCAAATGCACGTGTATTAGTTGAACTTGATATAACTAAATCCTATCTTAAACAATTTTGGTTAGGATCAAATACCTTGGGTTATGTCCAAGAGGTGATTTTAGATGATTTTCCTAATTTTTGTTCTGCTTGCAAATGTATTGCGCATTCTTCGGGGAATGGTCATTCTGTTTTGGATGTTGCTCCTTCTTCTTCTTTGGGTGGGGGGGGGGGGGGGGGGGGGGGGGAGTTGCTACGGGAGCTCAGGATGTCCCTGTTATTTTGCCCGTAGTTGATGAATTAACTGTGGTAAATGCTGTTGTTGATCCGTCTTACCCTAAGGGTGTGCTTGAAACTGATTTACCTATTTGTGATGCTTTATCTCCTATTGGGCCCCCTATGTCGTTGTTTTGTTTAAATGGGTTGGGGGATGCTGATCTTGCTGTTGCTGAGGTTGGGCTTGATTCGGAACCACTAATTAATGCTGCTAGTGTTAATATTAGTAAGGTTGTGGATAACTGCCCTGTTGTGGCTGTTTTTGATGATTCGGCTGACTAGTCGCCAATTCTGGGTATGGTCAAAATTGGAGGTGTTGTTCCCTTTGTTGAGGCTGGAGGTGCCTTTCCTGAGGCTAAGGATTCGAGTAATCCTGCTTTGATTGTGGACGATAATGTTGAGTGTGTACAGGTGGAGACTGCGAATGGTAACTTGGTGAGCTCTAATACTCTTGTTGATGTACAGGTTACTGTAGTCGAAACGTATAAGATGGCCAATCTTTTGGGTGATATTGCTGGTTTTGATATTAGGAACCATGTTGACTGGTTGCATGGTTCGTCGGACTATGAATCTGAATCTGAATTTTCAGAATGTGGTTTGGCTTCTCCGAATTTTTGTGGGGGTTCTGACCCTGGTAACGATTTCACTCTGGTTCGTGCTAGACCTGCTTTAACTGTTGCCTCTAGGGGGAGGTTTTGTGGGAGAGGCTGGCGTAGACGATAATGTGTTTCTGTAGTTTTTTCCCTGTTCTCTTTTTCGGGATTGCTATGCTTTATTGTTGTTCGTTTTGCTGGTGCGCTGGATTAAGCGCAATGATGGGGTTGGGGCTCGCATCCTTGTCGTTTTGCTGGTGGCAACCTTTGGTGTGATTTTTTTGGGTCGGTTGGTAGTTGGTCGCTGTCTCCACCTTATTGGATAGTCCGTGCGAGTCTTCAGGGATGTTGGAAGCCTCGGCCACTTACTGAGCCCTCTATTTGGTTGTATTTTTCCTTTTTCGATTTAGTTTCTTTTCTACTACTATTGTAACCATTGTTTTTTATTATTACTATATCTGTTTTCGTTATATCAAAAAAAAGAATTTAAAGGGAGTAGAGAGGTTGAGTTGGAGGTTGTCTTATTTGATCAAACAACCATGAGCACTTCCGCATGGCTTGAGTTTTGGAATATTTCAACTAATCCATGGGTAAACTTGGAATCAATTAGGAAGGGATGGGTTTAATAAGTCTTAAGTCATGTCTTTGATCACATGGGTAGGCTTAATTTAGGACATATTAATTTAAAACTAGGTTTTAATCCATTTAAACTAACTTTAGTTAGCCTTATTTGATGTCCTAAGATAGGTGAAGGCTAAGGCTAGGTAGGGGAAGTTGTTTAAGATATGCACATGCTGTTGGGATAGGTTTGGATCCATGGTTTGATGAAATTTTGTTTTGAATGGATAGGAAGGGTGTATGTGTTAGAAATGTCATTCACGTGAAGTTTATGTTTAACCTTTGGTTTAGCCTTCTTCTTAATCATGGAATGGAATTCGAGACTCCCTATCACTAATGTTAAATGGATTAGGAAATTTCTAAGCCACATTGGTTTACTCAAAGCTAAAACCCTTAAGTTTCTTCATATGGTCAATCAGAGCTAAATTTACACTAAGGTTCAAATACCCACACACTAAGGATGATAATGATGGGATTGAGGACTCATTTTAAAATGAGGAAAATCAACATCATAAGATTGGAGTTTACTTAGGCACACCCATTAGTTAAGGTATAAGGGAAGAAACTATCAAATGATCCAAAGATGAGTTTTTATTAGTTTAGTCTTAAAATAAAATCTCCTAGTCACATCCTAATAATTAGGCATGGACAAGTGTTAATTTTGTAATTATGGACTTTCTAATCAAAGGAGTTAACATTGGGTCAAATAGGACTAAATGATACCAAAGGTGTTTTGGAGTTATTTAGAATCAATGTCATGTGAAAATTCAGGATTTGACCCTATAGAGGAAATTTTATAATTTTACTCTATACTAGTCAAAGGGGAAGACTAGGGTTGGAAATGGCTCAAAATAGTCTAAAAAAGAGTTTTTGGAGCATTTGAAGTTAGCCCTAATGGTTATTTTAGATTTTTGGTCTAAAAGCCTACATTGGACATCTTTAAGGCATTTTGGTAATTTTTCCATCATTAGTCAAAGTGAGATTAACTAATGATGGGATAGATTCAAATTATTCTTATATGATCTAGATTTCATTTAGAAATAAATCTAAAAGAAATTGCCATGTATAGATAGTTTGGAGTAAGTTTAGGGTTTTTAAGGTCTTGACTTAAGGTTAATTGGAGGATTGAATTTAAGTTAGCATAATGCTTTTCTAAGGTTACAATGGAGTGATCTTGGGAATTTTTAGGCCTTTTAGGGCTAGCCAATACTATGTCCTTGGGTTTACTCAAACCTAAAATCCTTGAGTTTCTTATTAAGGTCAATATGAGTTAAATTTACACTAAGGTTCAAATACCCAAATACTAAGGATGATAACAAAAAGATTTAGGTCTCATTTCAAAAAGAGGTCAATTAGGGTCTTAATATAGGGTTTTACTTAGGCTTACCCATGAGTTCAGGTATATAGGAAATTTAGTATTTTTGTTTAACCAAGGGTCAACTTTAATCAAGGGGATTAATAAAAGGACAAGGGAAATAATCAAATAACCCCAATATGAGTTTGGATTAGTTTTGTCTAAAAATAAAGTCTCCTAGTCACATTTTAATCATTAGGTTTGGACTAGTGTTAATTTGGTAATTATTGACTTTCTAATTAAGGGAGTTGACTATGTGTCAAAAAAGTCTCTAAATGATACAAAACAAATTTTTGATTTTTTTATAATCAATACCTTGCCAAAATCTAGGGTTTGACTATAAAGAGGAAATTTCATAATTTTAATCTTTACTGGTCAAAGGGATTCGAGGTTCTCTTCCTATTAAAAGATTTTGTTTCTCTGCCATCTCCAGGAGGGAGAAAAATATTTTTGGTTCTCTGCTTGTGAAAGGTTTTTTATTCTCTACTATCTCCAATATGGGAAAAAAGGATCCAGGATTCTATGCCTATGAAATGATTACGGTCTTGTGCCACATAGGGTTGATGAAAGAGATTTTGTAAGGGCATCAATATCTAGCAGCGGGGAATAAAGTAGAGAAACTATAGTGATGGTGTAATACCTAGAGATGAGGACTCCGAGGAGTGGATGTAGTTTATGGTTAGACCCAACCGCTATAAATCTAATTTGCTCATTCTAATTTTTACTTTTTGTACTTTATTTTTCTCCATTTTATTTTTTGTTATAACTGCTTGGTTGAAAATCTGTGATTGATATTATATTATATTGATTAGACTATTATCACATCCATTGTAACTTTTGAATGTGTAGTATCTTCCACATCAAGTGATATTATTTCTTTAATCTTAGTATGTCTAAGGGATACTTAATTGAGGTCTTACAACCTCCTCAAACTTTCAAGTTGTATTAGAGATTATTATCAAAATTAGTGTTTTAGAAAACCTAGAGAAAATGTTCAATAGCTTACTTTGGAAATAAGAACACCATAGATGGTTACTCAATTCATCATATTGTTTTATTTGATAATATTTCATTTGGATTCTGGAAAATCCACAAGTCTACTTTCTTGCAATCAATAGATTTTAAATGTGACATATGATTCAAACTAGCTATTATGTACTGTCACAAATTATTAAAGGAGTCAAAACCAAAATTTCTTTTATTGAGTGGAGTAGTGAAGAATAATTTTTGTTAATTGAATGCTAAACCATTGAATTACTTTTTCTGTGCTTTAACTTCTAAAGACTTTTTGAGAGAGTTTTGGCCTGCACAACTGACAAAGATATTTAGGATAGATTACACATTGTATATGAAGGTACTAGCAAAGTCAAATAATCTAGGTTAAATTTATTATTTCATGACTATAAACTTTTTAGCACGAAATCTTATGAGACTATTTCGAACATGTATACTAGATTTACTAAGATAATGACATCCTTTCATATTTTAGGTAGAGAACACTCTTATTTCTTTATGATTGTCTTATCTACTGCCTATGAGCAAAGTGTCCGTCAAAGACTTTTAAATGCAGTGTTGCGTATCTGTTTTCATGGATTATGATTTTGATGATAGCAAACACTCTTATTTCTTTATGACTTTCTTATCTACTGACATTTTAGGTCCATAAGATCAGACTGCAACTGGAACCATCTCAAGATTGGGTAGACTACTTCTGAGTCACTTTATACACCCTTTTTTTCCTTTCTTAAGTCTTTGTAATTGGTGTGGCTCCTGATGCTATGTAACTTTGCACACACACCTTGGAAGATTTTATGTCTGTTCACTAGAGTTTACTATTTTTGGTAACATCATCTAGGATGATATTTATATCAGCTTGGATGATCGGTTCAAAATAGAAACCCTAATTAGGGCATCATCCTCATTAAGGCAGCCGTCATTAAGCCGATCGGCTTGGACGATCCTTGTATCAGCCAAGATGATAGGCTCAAATCAGAAAGAATCAACCGCCATGATCATTTTAGGTATTCGTTTTTCAGGACATTGGCTAGGATGATCTATACATTAGCTTGGACGATGCAGCATAATTATGCCTAAATTAATCTAGTAATTATGGAAAGCAATTAAGGCTGATTGATATGATCACATCGGCCGAGCTGATTTCAGCATCAGCCAGGATCCTGGATGATTGACATCGGCCAGCATCTACTCAGGGCGATGATTAGAACGATTGTGCTCGAATTTGAACTAATCGGCCAGAACGATATTGTATCGGCCAGGACGATATTGTATCGGCCTGGACGATATAACCATTTTTGTTCTAATCGTCCCAATTCATCCCAACTGATTGAGCTTATTTTGTACTGATCGGCTAGGATGATATTCCTATCGGCCTGGACGATAAAGTTGGCAAATTTCATTAATGAGCTCATTTTGAGATCTTCTATTTAAGCTTTGACAAGTCACTTTTGTAAGTGCCTTTGGCAGCCATTGTAGTTTCATTTTTTTGGGGAAAACTTGAAGAGAGAGCTTGAAAGGGAGTGAGGAAAGGGTAAAGTTTTAGAGAGGGAGAAGATCCTGTGAGGGGGGACTCAAGGAGAGTGTGGAGGGGGATTTCACACAGTTGCTCTGGCAGGATTGCACCTTAGTTCCATCGAATTCAAGGCTTGTCTTGAGGGAAGTTCATAGAAGAAGAAGATCTCTTTGGTGTCAAAGGACCCGGCGACTCCACCGCACCGGGAAAGGTGAAAGTAATTTTGTAAGTGCTTCTCCTCCAAGATATAGGGGCTAAAGGAGAGACACTTAGTTTAGTGCAATACTCAGAGGGGGCCTCCGAGGAGTGGACGTAGGTCAAGGTTTGACCGAACCACTATAAATCTGGTGTGTTCTTTTCTTTATTAATTTTCGTATTGTGTTTTCATTGTGGTGAATTTTGGTTTGGCTTTTTTCTTGTTAAAGATATTTAAAATATCAATTCACTTATCTCTTAATTAGCCTTGGGCTAGTTCATAAGGGGCCTAACACCCCTAACAAACTTTCATGTAGGTGATGAGATAATAATAGAGCTAAAAGCCAAAGATATGAATGAATGTGGCTTATTAGATGATGAGAATAAAGAGATAACATTGATCAGAACCAAATTTGAAAGTCTACTGAAGCACTAGCATATGCATCAACAAAAGTAGAGCAAAGGTAAAAATGGTAAAAAATGTTAATTTTCATTAGATGTTATTTGCTTTTGGTATAAGAAACCCTAACATATGAAATATGAATGCCCAAATTTTAAAAATTATAATGAAAAGAAAAAGGGAGAAAATAAGAAAAATATAATAAAGACAAATGATAAGAAGAAAAATATCTCTTGGACAGACCTAGCTTCTCAATCATAAGAACAAGAGCAAAATGATGAGGTAACAAACTTATGCTGAATACTCAAGGATTCAATTGTTAATTTTGATGAGGTATAAAGTTTGTGTGTGTGCTTATCTATTTTGTGTTATATATAATAATTATATTTAATGCATGCTTGTAAGTTTTTAATTTCTTTTTATATGGTTTTTTTTTTTTTTTTGTTTTATGGTTTAGTTGCCTCCTTTTTTGTCCTTAAAATCTCACTAAGGTCATGCGTGTAGCTAAAATTATGAGTTATTTAATCTCTTCTTTTTTATAATGTCAAAGGCAGTGAATGTATTATGGTTGTTTATATTTGTGATTAGATATTTTGGTTCATTTATTTCTCTGTTATTTAGTTTTTAAAATATTTTGTTGATTTAGTTTCAACATTTTATTTATATATATATATATATATATATATATAATATATATATATTATATATATATATATATATATCTATATATATATATATATATATTATATATATAAATATATATATTATATATATATAATATATATATATATATATATATATATATATATATATATATTATATATATATATATATATATATATATTGCACATTCCACCAATAATGTTTACAATCATAAAAAAGGGAAAAACATATTGCAACTTGGGCTCCCTAGTTTATGATTTTGATGATAACAAAATTATTGATTGTCTATTTATTACTCCTACTATTTGTAGTACATATTTGTTTGTTAACTAACATTTCATGTACAACATACAACATTATTTGAAGTTTTAGGGCTCAAGATATGGTAGAATAGGTTTGGCTAAAAGTGTATTTAATTCTCATTTATTTATTTTTAATTTCTTAAGTCAACTCTTATAAGGGTGTATGATAATATAGTGAATGTGCACACACACACACAAGGAAAAAATAATTTTAAATATCTTAATTTTTCTATGTGTTATACTGCATGATATGGATCATACTATATAATCTGGTATTATAGAAATTAATTAAAATATTTTTTTTTGGAAAAAGTAATTTTAGAATATAACTATTCATGTAGTACAAACATCACATCATACTGGACGATCTGTTATAATTAGAAACCCTATTATTCTTTAAATTAGGTAAAATTTTGAATTTAAAATGTTCTTCTATTCATACTGTATAAAGTTTAAAATATTACCTAGTTTAATCCTATGATTAATTTATCAAATCTAATTTTGATATTTTGATTGTATTATACAAACTGGATCATTCTATATGATCAACATAGGCAATATTTGATTATCCCATGATTCATCCTGGATGAATTATATTTCAGTTGAATTAATGGTAATATATGATTGGTTATTTGTACTGGTGATCATACAACACTAATAGGAAAATTAAACTGATCGTACTTTACGATTAGTCATTCGTACTGATGATCTCATAATATTAACAGGTAAAATTCTGCACATTGTATTGGATGATCCTGTAATCGTATTGTATGATCTTTGATAGCTGAATTAAATTTTTAGATTTTTTTAAAGCTTTCTCATAAGACTTTATAGGATTCTTTTATGCATTCATTGAGTTGATTTCTTCTGGACAAAGCAAGAGAGAGCCTTAAGCTAGAGAGTGAAAGGGCGAGGTTTGTGAAAAAGGGAGAAGATCCTTGTGGGTTTTAAGAAAGTTTAAGAGAAAGTTCCAGTTGGTTACTCAGGCAAACTTGCACCTAAGTTCCTCCATGTGTTAAGTTTTATATTATGGGAAGTTTTGAGAAGAGATAACTTTGGTGTCAAAGGACCCGATTACTCTGCTGCACTGAGAAGGGTGAAAGGATTTTGATTCTCTGCCATCTCCATGAGGGAGAAAAGGATTTGAGGTTCTCTTCATATGAAAGGATTCCAGTTCTCTGCCATCTCTAGGAGGGAGAAAAAGGATTCAAGATTCTCTGCCTAAGAAAGATTATGGTCATTTGTCATACCGGGTTGGTGGAAGAGATTTTGTACGGGCTTCTCAAACTAGATGTGAGGGAGAAAGGAGTGACACTATAGTGATAATGTAATACCTAGAGAGGAGGACTACAAGAAGTGGATGTAAGTCATGGTTTGATCGAACCATTATAAATCTGGTGTGCTTATTCTAATGTTTACTTTCAACACTTTATTTTTTGCATTTTTTTCTATTATATCTGCTTGGCTAAAACTATATGATTAATATATTACGTTGTGTTGATTAGACTATCATCACCATTATTGTAACTTTTGATAAGTATACTAGCTTCTACATCAAGTGATAGTATTATTTTTGACTTAATGTGCCTTAAGGACATTTTATTGAGGTCTTATAACTATTTCGTTAGATAAGGACCAAAGTAGAAATTCAATTGATCAGAAGAAGTATAGAGGGATAATTGGATCACTCCTTTAGTTTACTGCTAGTAGAGTTAATATCATGTTTAGTGTTTATCTCTGTGCTAGATTTCAGGCAAACCCAAAAAAAACCCCATATGACAGGTGATAAAAGAATTCTTAAATCTTTTATAGGAATGCAAAATTGAGGAATTAGGTATCCTATACAAAACATTTATTGTGAGATCATAGGACAACCTAATTCTGACTTTACCATTTGTAGGGTTGATAGAAAAAGAGCCACTGGAATATTCCAATTAATTGGATAATCATTAGTCTCATGGTCCAATAGAAAATAAAACTCTTTAGTCCTATCAACCCCTAAAATATAATATATAGATGTAGGGATTTATGTTGCATAAGTTCTATAGCTTAAATAATAAATCTTAGATCTTAGACTACACTTATGCTCCATTCAAATCTTGTGTGATAACACTAGTGACATTTGCAAATCAAAAAATCCTATTGAATATTCAAGGACCAAACATATAGACTTTAGGCACCATTTCATTAAAGATGATGTGACAAAAGGGGATATCAAGCTTCATCAAGAGCTACTAAAAATCAATTTGTAGATATATTAACTAAACCCCTAGCCTATAACACCTTTAGTACCTTGAGGACTAGACTAGATGTTATAAACATTTATGCTTAACTTAGGATAAATCAAATTTTGTTACCAATTGAAATCGACAATTTCTATGTGTTACTTTATTTAGTGTTTTTTTTATTCATGTGTTTTCATTTATTTATTTTTGTTTAAAAAATTAAAAAGGTTTTTCCTAATCATTACAAACATACTCTTCAATAGATCAAAAAAGTTGAAAACCAAAAATGTTTTATCGTAGTATACGATATGTCCACTTATGCACAAATCACATCCATTAGCCATATCAAAGGCCTAGATGTCTTCAATTATTGGTGATCGTACTATACAAACCATCCTTCTTACTGTATAATGCATGTGTTAGAATCTGTTACAATGAATTCAATACGATCGGTATGATCATAATTATAAGTCATACAGTACGAACACCTATTCATGTTGTACGATGCATTTAGTTAAAAGTCATTTATACGACTCCTTAGGATGAACACAATTCCTTCAGATTGTCCATTATGATACCGATCGTACTGTATTATTTGACCATTTTTTCCGACAAGTATTCAATTCAATTTAACTCCCTAGATCGTATTGTATGATCTTAATTCATTCTATATGATCAACTTCAATTCTATAAATTAGATTGTTTCTAAGCTTTCAATCCATTCAAAACTTACCTTCTCTTAATTCTTACATTCATATACCAGAATCCTCCAATGGTCGGTGCAAGTAATTGTGGTAGAATTACCTAAGGGATCTCCTCCTCCCGTCATTTAAATAATCAATTTTTGTCCATGAGAGATAAAGATGCTTACCACAAATTTAATGAGGCTATAATCACCCCCTATAGAATGCTAAATCAACCTTCTATTAACTTCGACGTGATGAACCTCTTTGCCTCTACCACTCTCCAATTCCTACTCACACTAGCCTTTCCATTTAATTTTGAACTACTCTACAAATTCCTAGCCAACCTTAGGCTTAATATAGAAAACTTAACGCTAACCTCATATATATGCCGATAACCCATATAAATCACTAAGGAAAATTTAAGAGAGCATATCAGCCTTTCTTCTGAATGACCTCATTCGCAATCCCTGGTCTCTACAACATATTTGATTGGAGCGCTGTAAAGCTGACTATTTGAAATGTTGCCATAAAAAAACATCAACCCTTAATCTACTCCCTAAATTAGAATGTCTGGGTTATCTAGCATGTTCTTAAAACTTCAATTATACCCAAAGCTAGAGATCCTGTCAACATCACTTACTTCTTTCCAAAATCACATATCTAATAATGTCCAATATCTAATTTGATGAAGCTCAGACGATTATTGATTATATACAAAATATGACTCTTATTTGACATCCTAATACCAGAATAAAGAAAAATGTCATAGTAGACACATCATAAGCTATGTCTTAGACAAGAAATTACAAATTAACTACCATGCTCCTCCTAATAATCTTCCCATTTTTGATACAAATGCCTCCTTCCATATTCTTTAGTACGACCAAATAAGAGTGTATACAATTAGGTAACTGTGTGTACACACAAAAGGGAAGTGAGAAAATTTTAAAGTTGTTTTTTCTATACTAATCATACTATACGCATAGAATCGTACCGTACAAGCAATTATAAAAAGAATGGGCATAATAGGTAATTGCTCAATTAGTTTCTATGAACAAATCATGTTGTACAATTTAGATCATATTGTATGATTTATTACAATCTGAATACCCTAGCCACCGAACAATTTAAGTAAGATATTCAAAATTTAATTTTTGAACTAATTGTATTGTATGATTTGAATTGTAGTGTATAAAAATATGAAATTCTACTTAAATTAACCTACATAATTTCTCAATCAAATCATGATTTAATTAAAAATAGTAGACCATATTGTATGATCTTGATCATATTGTACGATCAAAAGAGAAGATATTTGGTCATCCATGATTCATCCTGGATGAACTGCATTTTAGTAGAATAATTGTACTATACAATTGATCATTCATACTTGTGATGGCACAACACTAACAGTTAAAATTGAACTGATCCTATTGCAAGTCTGGTCATTTGTACTGAAGATCATATAGTACTAACAGGCCAGATTTTGGACATCGTAGTGGATGATCATATGATCATATTGTATGATCTTTGATGGCTAAATTAAATTTTTAGGATTTTTTGAAGCCCTTTATTTAAGCTTTTTCATAAGACTTTATAAGAGCCTTTTTGCATTCATTTTTTTTAATTTCCTTTGGAGAAAGCTTGAAGAAAGAGCCATGAGCTAGAGACGGATAGGGTGAGGTTTGTATGAAAGGGAGAAAATCCTTATGGGTTTCAAGGGAGTGTGAGAGAGAGTTCCACATGGTTGCTCCGACTAAATTTGACCCGAGTTCCTCCAAGTGTCAAGGTTTATTTAGAGGGAAGTTTTGAGAAGAATATCTCTTTAGTATCAAAGGACCCGGCTACTCCACTGCACTGAGAAGGTGAAAGGGATTCAAGATTTTTTTTCTTGTGAAAGGATTCATGTTCTCTACCATCTCCAAGAGGGAGAAAAAGGATTCTAGGTTCTCTGCCTATGAAATGATTACGGTCCTTTACCAAATGGGGCTGGTGGAAGAGATTTTGTAAGGGCGTCTCCGCATAGCTGTGGGGGCTAAAGAAAAGACACTATTGTGATAGTGCAATACCTGGAGAGGAGGTCTCCGAGCTTGAATGAAGCACTATAAATTTGGTGTGCTCATTATAATTTTTTACTTTGTACATATTATTTTCTATAATAACTGCTTGGTTAAAAATCTGTGATTAATCTTACATTGTATTGATTAGACAATCATCAATAACATAGTAAATTTTGGTAAGTATACTAGCTTCTGTATCAACTGATAGTATTGTTTTCATCTTAGTGTGCCTCAGAGACAATAAATTTAGGTCTTATAACCTCCTCAAACTCTCAAGTTTGAGGAGGTTCATGGACAGAAACTCAAACTTATTATATTCTTACTTAATTCCCTATAGTTGTTTCCATTATGATAACCTACTCTATTTTTTAAGATGAAGGATAATACATTGTATATGTTTGATAACTATAGAGAGTTGAATATT
The DNA here is from genome assembly GCA_016618105.1 of Dendrobium huoshanense. NCBI lineage: Eukaryota > Viridiplantae > Streptophyta > Magnoliopsida > Asparagales > Orchidaceae > Dendrobium > Dendrobium huoshanense. The sequence continues at coordinate 11,476,853 of CM028360.1, forward strand.
ACTATTAAGAATAATTATTATTGAAATAGATTGACATTTTTTTATCATCTTATTTTATCTTCCATATTTTTTAAATTTTATATGAGATCTAAGTACTATTTGGTAAAGGTGAGAGAACTTGATGTGATGAAGACTAGTTGGATGAGATTATGATTTAGTGAGTTTGTAGTCTTGCTTTTTGTGAAGCATAATTGAATACCTAAAATCTTTTTAGCAAAACTGGTTGGATGAGATTATGATTTAGCAAGACTACAAACTCCTTTTAGTGAAGCATTGTTGAATACCTAAAATCCTCCCATACCAAATAGAAGAGTCAAAATTGGAGTAGAAGATAAATAGTCCTTCAACTTTTGAAAGCTAGCCTCACAATAAGATGTCTAGAAAAAAGAAACTAACTACTAAGTTACTCTTATCGGTTGTGCAAAAACATAAGAAAAATTTTTTAACAAACTTTTTATAATACTTGGCCATACCTAAAAAGCTAAAATTCTTAGATATAATAATAGGTCTCTACTAACAAGTAACTACCTGAGTGTTCTGAAAAAATATAAAATTATTCATGTTACTTGCCATATGTCCTTGAAAATAAATAATCCTCAACCAGAAGTCATACTTGGAAAACTTAGCATGTATGTAATGTTGCATTAGTGTCTCTAGAACAATCCTAAGATACATTGTATGATCCTTCTTAGAAGAAGAATAAATTAAAATATAATCTAACAAGTTGATTATAAACTCATCTAAATAATTTAAAACTCCTTGTACATCGAATCCATGAAAATAATAGGTGAATTAGGCACCCCAAAAAGCAAGACTACATTTAGTTATTTAATATGTGCCTAATAAGGCTAATATGGTTGCAAATTCTCCAAAAGAAGTATTTTAAAAAATTACATATTTAGGCTACCTCCGATAATTTTCTAACTCACTAAATAGAGAGACTTCAATTAGAGGTAATTATTACTATTGATTATGATTCTAGTATTCTCACTTTGATGATTATATAACTATCTCTATATGAAAGGATTTGAGAGCCTCAGAAGGTAGATACAAAATATCTGAAAGTTATTGATCATATTAATTCTGGTAAGATATCTAAACAAAGAATATTCTATTTTAATGTTATATTCTATGAGAATAGATTATGGGTTCCTATTTCTATAGGTCTTAGATGAGAGATTCAGTATGAGGTAATTTATTCTGGCTATATTATTCATTCAAGAAAAAGAAAAATATGTAGCAATCTGAAAGGTATGTTATGGTGGCCTAGATTGAAAATCGATATAGTAAATTTTCTTTCTAAATATTATGTTTTTTAGTTAATAAAATAATAACATCAGTGACTAATGGTTTTACGCATCCATTTTCAATTTTAAATTGGAAATGTGAATTTTGCTATGAGTTTTTCTAGGTTGAGATAGGGGCATTATGCCATCTAGGTCATGATAAACCGTATGAAATTTTTTTGCTCATTTTATTCCAATTAAATAGTTTGATTCAGTAGATAAATTGGCACAGGTATATGTGCATGAAATTATCTTCTTGCATGGGTTATTAAAGGTGAACGTTTATAATAGAGATGGAAAGTTTATCTCAAGATTATAAAGAGGTATTTAACAAGGTTTGGGCAAAAATTATATTTTAATATTACTTTTCATCCATAAACTGGTGGATTTTTTAAGAGTACTATTCAAGTGATATAATCCTCTTGAGGCTATATGTTCTTAATTTAAGTGGTGATTGGGAAGACCACATTCCTCCAATCGAGTTTGCTTATGGTTATAGCTTTTATTTAATTAAAGGTATGGCCCCTTACAAAGCTTTGTAAATAGGAAAAGCAGAACACTACTACCTTGGATTGAGGTTTTGTTAGACATCTGATTGGTCCATCTTTTGTAGATGATACTACAAAAAAGATACATCTAATTCAAGATAGATTATAATATGTGCAAGATAAGCAAAAGTAGTATTATGAATCTAGGCATTGAACTATGCAATTTTAGGTTAATAATTTTTTATATGTGAAGATCATGCCAATGAATGGCATCTGTAGATTTGGCAAAGATGGAAAGTTAACTACAAGTATATTAATCCCTTTGAAGTGATTGAGTGAGTTGGAAAAAAATTTGCTTGTAAATTATAGTTTCATGGCTGCCAAAGACTCTTATAAAGTCTTATGAGAAAGCTTAAATAGAGGGCCTTTAAAAACCCTAAAAAAACATTTTAGCCATCAAAGATCGTATAATATGATCACAGAATCGCCCAGTATGATATGCTAAATTTGACCAGTTAGTATTGTATGAATAATTTAATTTTCCTGTTCGTACTGTACAATGTCCAATTAGTATTGTACGAACCATTCAATAAAAATACATTACGATTACCAGTTAGTACTGTATGAACAATTCAATTTGCCTTTTTGTATTGTACGATGTGCAGTTAGTACTGTACAAACAGTTCAATAAAAATGCATTTTGTTTAGGATGAAGTGTGGGATGGTCAAAATCATCTTTGTTGATTGTATAATATGATCTAGTTTATATAGTATGATAAAAATATCAAAATTAAGTTGTTTTGACTCATTAATCATAGGAATAAATTAGGCAATATTTTAAACATCGTACAGTACAATAATGTTCGTACATTACAATTAGAACAACTTTTCAAATTCAAATTTCTACCTAATTTAATGGTTGGTGGGCTTTCTAACTATAACAGATCATCTAGTACAATGTGGTGATCATACTGTACAATTAGTTATATTTTAAAAATACTTTTTTAGAAATATAAAATATTTTGATTAATTTTTGTTAAACCAGATCATATAGTACGAACAAGATCAAACAGTACAAATGTACAAAAAAATTAAAATATTTAAAATCATTTTTTGCTCCCCCTGAATGTATGCACGATCACCAATCTAATATAAATCATTACAAGACTTGACTCAAGAAATAAAAATTACAAACTCATTTAACATAACAAATTCTACATAATCTTGAATCTTGAATCTTCAAAGAACGGTGCATGGTGTACCTGAAATATTAGTCAACACATAAACAAATATGCACTACAAACACTAGGAGAAATAAAATATTAATCAATATTATTTGTTATAATAAAAATCAAAAACTCAGAAGCCTGAGTTGCAACATTGACCTCTCTATAATTTTAGAAAATAATTCAATACGCCAACAATAGGTGCGACACTATGGGCTTCTACAAGGAGCCTTGGAGTGTTTCAGTTTAAGTTCTTCTATAGTGCTAAGTTAAATTTTAAAATATAAGATATATTTTTCCAGTAATCCAATTCATTTAAATTATTTTGGGTCACTGAGTTGGGAAAGAATAATATTTCAGGAAAAAAGCTAGCTTTGGGTGACTTCGATCTATTTTCAGCCAATAGTACACTTCTAAAAGTTGTTTTGCTCGAGAATGGTTGTATTTTGCCTATCTCATTTTTTTTAATATAAAAATTACAAATTTCTCTAACTTAAATTATATTTATGTAGTCTAAAATGAGAATAACTTTAAACTAACAAAACAGTCACTATGTAACTATCTTTAAGTTATAGATAAAATAATTTCATATATTTAGGTAATTTTTTTACAAATTTAACATTGATGGTTATGAAAGTGGCTTATTTTAATTCTCTAAAAAATAATACTAACACCAAAAAATAATGTTGTAGTATAATTAAAGGTTCAAAATAATGTTTTGAGTAATCTATGGTATTTTGGTAATATTCAAAAGTAATAAATTTCTACAAAGTAGTATATAGCACTACCTTTCATTATAGTATTATATTAAATTTTGTAATGAGTTTATTTTTGTTTCTTTTATTATATTGAAACAATTTCTATGCTTATTTGATTGAATTATGATAATCTGAGGAGTTCTAATGTTTGTGGAAGAAGATATGTTGTGGAGCTAAAGGAACATTTTGGTGCCAAAGGTACATTTTGGTGATATATGCACACCTTATTCTAGTGCTATACACACATTCTATTTTGGTGATGGGCATTGGGAGTCTGAAGGGCATATTTTTTGATATACCAGCATTAGAGTTATGATGGAAAAAATTCCCTCAATTATGTGCTGATGGGAGGTATAAGGGTTGAGGGAAAACTATAACTTTATGCTTTGATATATTAAGCACTTATTTATTCACTTTTTTTAAATGTTATTTAAGTTCTCTAATAACTTCAAGTATAATTTTGTTTAATGCAATAATTATTATTAACATATTTTAAAACTCTTTTAAATGTTTAATAATTCTATTCAATGCGTGACCTCTTGAGCTTTATTGGCTCATAATTTATATGCTTTTCTATTTTAGGATCTATGAAAGATAAAGATCAAATTGAGACGCTAAATATTTAGTAATCTGGTGCATTGAGTCTGTTTATGTAGTTCTTTTCTTACTTTGTGTAGTATGGCTATTTATGCATGTTGGCCTTATTTTTTATTGAAGTAAGTAGCCATTTATTATGGTGTAAATATTGTACATATAGTTTGATGACGAATGACAATATATTTTATTGGATGAGTTTATATTTAGTATATTGGATATTATTAGTAGTTCTATAGTATGTTGTTAGATTTTCATTTGATATTGTGGAAGAAATTTTGGAATTTTCCCAAAACTGAGATCCTAGGTTTGGCTTGTTACAACCCGACACAGTAGGACTTATTCCATCTGTGGGTATTATCAAGTTGGGTTGTAACACCTTCACTTCAAGCTAATTGATCCATGACACTTTTACACCTCCAAAATCACTGACTTTTTTAGATCTCCATGGTGTACATCCAACCACAATGAGGATAGGCTTCTCTTCTTAGAAAAAATGAATGTTCTTACTAAGGGCATTGTTGACCCTTGTGTCATTCTTGGATACATTAGCTTCTTCATGCTATCTCACAAAAAAAAAGTAGGAGGCAATACTATTTAAAACAATACATACTGACATTTCATCAACATGATTTTTGATAATGGTACTCAAAATTTGGCTTCTATTGTCAGCCCTTTCACATGGTATAATCAAAGGACTGATTGCCCTACTCATATTAAGTTGGGTATGATTCTTATCAAAAATAGATGGCTTGAACTTTTTCACACCACTTTTTTATCAAATTGAGAAGCCTAGAATCTCAGATCATACTCCTCTTGTATACTTCACCACCACACTCAATCCTAAAAATAATACATTCCTTTTCAAGAATTATTAGGCATATTTTATTAAAATGCACTTGTGATTGCCTTTTCCCAAAATCATGTTACCAAACCCATTTATGCCTTATATTTAAAGTCCAATCCCATAAAAATCTTACCAAAATCAACCCTAGGCTTCCTCTACATCTTTGGAAACCACTTTGGCAGCTCTTTATTAACAACAATCCCTTTGCCTTCAACTCTTGGACTATGGCCCTTAAATTCAGTACTAAGCTCTAAAATAAATGTTATCAATTATCAAATTATAGGTATCACTTGATCCAAGGCCTCATGGATTTCCCAAAGATCTAAAGCCCGTTGGCTCTCTCAGTGTGATGAAGCCTATAGGTTTTAGAATCAAGATTTAACTAAATCATAATAAAGTTAAACTCAACCCAACCTCTAATACTAATCCTCAAGCTTTGAGAGGGCCCCCCAATATTTTTGTTCAACACTTTCAAAACCTTTCCAATATCCCTTGCCACTTACATTCTGGCATTCTGGCTATTTCTTCTAAGAGACTGATTCCTTCTAACCTTGATGCCCACTTGACTACTCCTATTACTAATGATAAAATTATGGAAACTTCTTTTATGTTTTTAGTCCCATTCTTTTACCCCTATCTCAGATGGTTTCACCTTTGAATTTTATAGAAGTTCATGGCATATCACTTGCCACCAAGTTTTCTTAGTTGTTAAGCATTTTTTGAAAGTTGTCACATGCGCAAGAGAGCAAAAGCTATTACAATTACCTTGATTCCTAAATCTAGTAATGAAAATACTATATTTTATTTCAAACCCATCTCTTTGAAAGTTCACAATTAACTTTGAAACTAATTGAAAGTGTTATAAGACACACTAAGATGGGGTGAATTGGAGTTTTAGAAACCTTTCTAATTTTTTTTTTAAATCTTTTGCTTAAAAATAAAACTTGAAATAAGGCAAAAGTAATTAAGCAAAATGATTTAAAAACTTAAAAACTAAACAAAAAATAAATACAAATTTCTTGTGTTGTAGTAGAAAATTATATATATATATATATATATATATATATATATATATATATATATATATATATATATATATATATATATATATATATATATATATATATATATATATATATATATATATATATATATATATATATATATATATATATATATATAAACAAAAGATCAATCAAAAAAAAAAAAAAAAACCTCTTGCAATCATATAATTACAGTTTAATCATAGTGTAGTAAAACAAAATTGCAAGTTAAATTAAGGCAAAGAAAAAAAAATCAAAGTGAGATTTTTAGTGGTTCAATCAACTTAACCTTCCCAAAGGTCTTCGTCTTTGGGAATTATACTAAACAAATGACTCTCCTTCAGCTAATGGCTAAGCATAGAAGTTCCTTTGCTTTGAATAGGTGGAGAATGAACTTTATAGGCGTAGTAGACTATCACTCCTTTTACATCCATGTCTTGACAGAGATGTGTCCCTCCTTTAACCTCTTCAACCCGACGGAGATGTTAGCCTTCCTTTCACCTCCTTAGCCCGATGGAGATGCTAATATCTTCTCTAGCTCCTTGCTAGGATAAATATGTCACTCCCTACTTTCACCTCCTAGTTTCGTGGAGATGCCGACTATCTTTGGGCATAAAACTCTACTTCCTAGAGCTCTTCCCCATGAGGTCTATATACATAACTCAAGGACCTAAGGTGCATGCCAACTATTGCAACCATGTGAATGCCCACACACATCCTTGACTCCCTAATTGCTCTTCTCCCTCTCTCAATCTCACATTCTCTCTCCCTTCTTAATTGGAGTCTCCACGCTCTCTCACAAAAATGAAAATGTCCCTTGATTGTCCAAAGGCCCTTTCATGTGAACTAGAAAGAGTTTATAATGAGGGTGCTCAATAACCCACATTTAATTTAGGCACCATTGATTGTATAGTACAATAATCATATTGTGAATAATTATTTAAGTTCTGTCAAAGATTATACTGGATGATAATAAATCATCTGTTACAATTATTTAAGACTAAATAATATATCTTATAGGATTAACAAAGGTTCATCTGGTGAACTTTTGGGTAGTTTGTACATTACAAAATATATTGTACAATATAATCTTTTTTTCTTAATTTGATCTGATTTAATTCCTTAAATCTTAGAATTAAATTAGGTAATTTAATTAAATATTCTATAGTACAAACAACTTCATATAGTACAATTAGTTCAAATTTTCCTAATTTAAGTAGCCAGATCTCAATGGCAGGGTTTCTAAAAATAGTTGATCATTTTGAATGATGTGTTCATACATAATGATTAGTTACTTGCTAGTTTTAATTAATCTCACCTGATCAAATGTTTTTGAATTTGCTTATACACTCTTAGAGCACTGTCTTCATCCTTGATCCTTTTCTCATGCTTGGGATAAGCAGTATCTAGAAGGTTAGTGGTACACAAGAAAATAATCCAGTATATAATGCATGAATAAGTAAATATACATCGAATAAAATTATAATCCTCAAAACACAAGGTCAGACTCTCATATTACAACTCTTTGTGCAACACCTTTTAAAAGATCATTGCTAAAAATTTGGCTAAGATGCTTGAACCCATCATGCCTCACATCATTCATCATTGTTGATTTATCAAAGTTATATGGTTTAAAACTATTCAAGCAAAGAAATCAGAGTTTCTTTTTAGACGTTACACTTTGGTGATTCAGGCAATTGCTTGACAATCTAGGGTTTTTTATGTGATTCTATCCTCTAGTGAGATTTTCTATGGATCTCTTCATATTTTTTCTCTTTTTTCAAGTTTTCTGTGTTTTTTGTGCTTCTTTTGAGTTTCGGTTTTGTTTTTCTCATCATTCTTGGCAATTTTGGGGGATGACGACCCCGTCATCATATTACCCTCCTTTGACTGTTGTCCCGAATGGAAAGTCTCGGTCTTTAAGGATGTGCTTGCGGGATCTTCTGCTTCTCCCCCCCCCCCCCCCCCCCCCCCTCTCCTTCCCCCTTCCAGTTTGTTTTCACACATTGTTTAAGGGTTGTCCTGCCCTAATGTTTGATGATTCAGTTGTGACTCTGTTAGCTGCCCCTTTCGCTCTCACTCTTGTGGGTAAATTTGTTCTTAGGCATCCTAACCTCGATTTTATCCACAAGTTTTTGTGAAATTGAAGCTCTTTGATTCATTTCATATCGGATTACTTGACCCCATTATGTGGCGATCCAACTAAGTAATGACTTGGATTATAGCCATATTTTTTCTAGGAGATCTTATTATATTCAGGCTTGCCAAATGAGACTCCTTAAATGGACACCTAATTTTGATGTTCGTGAGGTGTCACCGGTTGCTCCTGTTTGGGATTCTTTTTTCTAATCCAAGGCTCCATTTCTTCAATTCTCAAATTCTTTTTGGGCTTGCTTCCATTCTTGGCCAGCCTCTACAAATTGATCATACTAAGGCCTCCATCTCACGACCGTCTATCGCTCATGTCTTGGTAAAGTTAGATATTTCTAAAAAATATCCTACTAAGATATGGTTAGGTTCTGAATTGAACAATTGTTTCCAAAAGGTTGATTTTGAAAATTATCCAATATTTTATTTTCACCATAAGATGCAAGGGCATGATTTTAGTGAATGCTTTAAATTACATCCACACCTTAGGAAGGAAAAAGAAATTGCCAGACATTCTAAACTGCAAGAGGGTGTTTCAAATGATCATGTTAATGTTGTTTTGAATCAAACTATGGTGGAAGGTAATGGTGACATATCCTAGGGTAATGAAGTGGTTAATCTTCAGCCTGATCCTATTCAGGTCATCCCTCCCTCCTCTTATGGAGGTGATCAAATTGTGGATCCTAATATGGCTACTACATCTAATCTATCTATTGGGGAGAAACAAATGATTCCTAATAACTCTAATAGAGTATCTGTTCTGTCTTCCTCATCTAATCCTTGTGACTCACAATAATCTGTCTCATATAGTTATTTTTTATGTTAATTCTAGCTACCCTAATCCTCCTCAATCTCTTATTGTGAATGAATAGGTTAATGATGACAGAGTTGAGCCTATATTGTTGGAGAATGATTTATCTCAACATGAGAGCCTAAATAACGTCCAAACCAATAATGTGAAGGATTTATGTGGAGGCGTTGATAGGAATGTTTCAACTTTAGAAGATGGTGTTCTCTATGTGGAAGGTGAGCTGCCTCTTCCTATGGGGCATTTGTTTTGAATTAGATTTCAGCGAATAATAAAATTTTGATGATAGCAAACATTCATGTTTTTCTTCAAGACCCTTGCCTACTAACATTTTAGGTCCATAAGATCGAGTGGAACTCAAGCCAGCTCAAAATTGAGTAGACTAGGACTGAGTCAGTTTGTAATCTTTTACCTTTCTTGAGTCAAATATATCAATGTGGGTCCTGATGCAAAGTAACATTACACACATACACACACTTGAGGGAAAATTTCTGATTATTTTAGAGTACTCTATTTTTTATCACCTTATCCTAAACGATCCAAACATCATTCTGAACAACCAGTTAAAAATAGAAATCCTAATTACGACATCCTAGTTAAGGCATCCGTCATTAAGCACATCATCTCGGATGATGTTATCATTGTCCTGGATGATAGGCTCAAATCAGAAAGAATCAGCCACCAGATCTATTTAGGTATGCTTATTTATGGACATCATCCCGGATGATGCAGTATAATTATGCCTAAATTAATTTAGTAATTAAAGAAAGTAATTAATGTTTAATTGCTCGATTACATCATCTTGGATGATCTCAAGATTATTTTGAATTTGCTTATACACTCTCAGAGCTGTCAATTATTTGGTTGAAGGTGATCATAATGCTAAATATTTTCAAGCTTTGGTTAACAAGAATTGTGCTATAAATTGCATTCATAAAACTACTCGTGATGATGGTTCTGTTTCTAAGGATAATACTAAAATTGCTAATTTGGCTATTAATTATTTTCAAAACCATCTTAATAAAACATTTAATCCATCTACCATTCCTAATATTGTTTATTTTAAGGATAACATTGGCTTATCTAAATCTCCTTTGCTTGAGGAGGTTAAAGATAATTTATTTGGTATGAATGTTGATTCAATGGCGGGTACGGATGGCTTCACGACTAAGTTCTTTTAGAAAATGTGGCTTATTATTTATAATGATATTTTTTATTGTTGTCAACGACTTCTTTAATGGTAATCCTATTCCTAAGTTTTTTTCTTCTACCTCTATTGTGCTTATTCCCAAGAATAGTGCTGTGAATTCCTGGCATGACTTTAGACCTATTAGTCTCTGTACTGTCTTTTGTAAATTACTTTCTAAAATTTTGATAAATTGGTTAATTATTTTATTACCTAAGCTTATTTCTCATTTTCAAATGAGTTTTGTGAAAGGTCATGCCAATGTTGACAATATCCTGTTGGCGCAAGAATGTTTTGTCAAGACTTGGATGCCAAGGTTAAAGGTAGTAAAATGATTATGACACTGGATATTACTAAAGCTTATGATAATATTAGTTGGAAATCTATTTACAAATCATTGTGAATGGTAAGAGCCATGATTTTTTAATGCTTCTCATGGGCTACGATAAGGTGATCCCATTTCTCCATCTCTCTTTATTATTATTTCATATTACCTTTCTAGGGGTCTAGCTGATCTTTTTGATAAATGCCCTTGTCTCTATTTCAGAACTTTAGGTGGCATTAAAATCTCACCTTTATGTTTTATTGATGATTTCATTTTATTTTTGAATGCTTCATTGAATAGGATTGACAAAATTGTGAGTTTCTTTGATTGTTTTGAATTGTTTAGTTGTTTGGATTTTAATAAGAATAAGTGCTATTTTATTGCTGCTAAAAAAGTTCCTTCCAATCGTATTATGGCTATTAAGAATCTTACTTGCTTTACTCAAGATTTTTTGCCTTTAAAATATCTGGGTGTTCATCTTTATAAGGGCAAAAAGAAAACTTTTCTCTTTAATAATTTAATTTTTATGGTCCAGAGTAGACTATCTTCTTGGAATTCTAATTTCTTAAGCTTTGATGGCCACCTTATTCTTATTAAAAGTCTAATTTTCCCTATTCCAATTTATATTTTTCAAACCCTTGCTCCAACTAAGACTGTGTGCTATAAAATTGATAGAATTTTTATAAGTTCTTTTGGAAAGGTTATGGGAATAGTTCTAAGCTTCATTGGTCATTGTTTTGATTAAAAAAAATATAGTTATATTTTGAAAATGTATTAATTTTCTTTGGGAATATTTTTAATTTTAAATTTTAAAATTGAACGCGTCATTATGAACAGTATATCACCTCAGGAGATGATCATATCGTTCCCTAATGGGTTCAAATTTCAGAATCTCAAATTTATCCGGATTATCGTAGTCAAACTCAAAGGGAGAATCACATTTGACCACGGAGGATCAAAATGGAATTTAATCAATTATTTGACTACGCTAATTTGGATAAAAAGATCATTAATTTCATAATCAAAATCACGATAGTAATTGATATATCAATCCGAGGAAAGAAATTATCAATCACTATTGATCGTTTGAAAATGATGAAAATGATCGTTGAATTTAGATTTCCCAAAGAGAATTAATTAGAGTTTTTGAAAAATTGGGTTTGAAAATCAATTCTGGATTTTTAAATCTCCTACGAGCGCAAGCCCTCGTAGTTAATTACATCGTAGGAAATCGAAATTTCCTACGAAAACTCTCGATTAAAATAGCGGTGTAAATTTTATTTAGATTTTCAAAGCTGGATGTCAAAGGGGGTAAAGGTTGGAAGTTTAAGCGGGATTGGATCAAAATTGAAGACTTATTTTTGGAATCAAAGGAAGAAGGGTAAGAGGTGTTTTGAGATTCTGAATTACTTCAGAAACACCTTAGTCTATCCTAAGTGTTGGGCTTGAATTTGATTGAAAATGATTTAAGTTTGAATGGTTGATTTTATTAGAAGGTTGGGACTTATATTCTCGATCACCAAATTGAAAGAATGCCCAGGAGGTAAGGGTGAAGACTAACCTACCAAGTGGGTACGACGTCCCCTGTCAAGATCCCATGGTTTTCCATCGTCCCGGGTTCGTCGATATCCTTAGCCTACTTAGTCGAGTGCCGAGCAGAGGATCCTTGTTAGCAACCATGGGTTACCTCATTCAAGGGGACCTCGTAAGCCAAGGGGCTGGGGACCTAATCCTAGGCTGACAAACAGGAAGTGCACAGGTCTGTGGACAGTGAACCTATGTCTATGTTATCTAACCTAGGATGCCACTCTCATTTTGTATGCATATCAATCTATCTTAAAAAAAAAGAAAGGAACACCGGCCTAACCTAAAGCTAGAGTCTGTGTCCTAATAGGTCAATCTAGGTGTGTGTAGCAGGCTGTGTGGTTTGGATATATCCTAAATCGGGTAATTAATTAAAGTTGCTTAATGTTCTGGTTGGTTGAAAGGCTTAAGTGGAGATTTTAATTAAAGTTTAAGTCTTAATGATTTAAGATTGATTTTAAGATTGATTATTTGTTTTGAAGTTAGATTGAATTTTTTTGGATTTTGAATCAAATATGTAATGTTCATAAATTATTCGAATCCTTTAATGTTTTTAATCAAGAGGTTAAAATTTGAATTTTAGATTAAGAATGTTTTTGGAAAAATTTGTATTTTATTAAAATATTATACCTTGAGATGAGTTGAATGCCTTTAAGTTTGATTGATTTAGATTTTGTTTGAATTAATCATAAATTTTCAAAGTTTTGATCATCTATTGGAATTATTTAATTGTCTTAATTAGAGAAGTTTTGATGTTTTGAATTCAATTGAGTTCCAAACTCCTTATAATCAATTCCCAAGGTCATGAATGACCCAAGGATAGATTCCCAAGTGTTTAGGAATTTTTTGGAATTTTTAATTATCATTAATTAATTAATTTAATTAAATATCAAATTTTAATGATTATTAAATTATTCTTAAATTTGAAGTCAAATCTGGTTGATTTTAATTTTAATGTGTTAAGGATTCAAATCTTGTTAATTAGAGGAGTTATTTATAGTTCTTGGATTTAAAAGTGGTTTATTGAAATTTCTAGCAGGTTTTAAGGTTTGATTAAGGTTTAAACTTAAGGGGTTTGATTAAGGGGGTTCAAATGGTTTGAATTTTAATGACAACTTTCCCTAGAGCAGGGAAGATCACTAAACTTAAGGGGTTTGAATTTTAGTGATAATTTTCCCTAGAGCAGGGAATATCACTAAACTTAAGGGGTTTGAATTTTAGTGATAATTTTCCCTAGAGCAGGGAAGATCACTAAACTTAAGGGGTTTGAATTTTAGTGATAATTTTCCCTAGAGCAGGGAAGATCACTAAACTTAAGGGGTTTGAATTTGAAGTCAATTGGATTTAACTTTGATCACTTAATAATTATATGTGTTGATTGGGGTTGATTTGATATTTTGTAAATTTTATTTGAGTTATTATCAAATATTTTAGCTTTCAGGTCTTAAGGAAGAGATTAGTAATTGATTGTTGTTTGAGATTAAATCGATTATATAAATATTAATCTTAAGGTGTAATGTCGCTAAGTTAACTATGTTTAATGCTTCATCCCTAAAGGACGCATATGTGAATCCTAGAGCTTGTCTAAGTTCTCTAAGTCTCTTCCTTAATTATTGTCCTTAAAGATGTCACTAGGTTCAATGGGTTTGAATCAATGTCACTAACCCTTTGGACATGCATACGAATGTAAACAAGCTATGTCGATGGGTTTTCAAGCAAATATTAACTAAATGCAGGAGTTAATACAAGAATTTAAGGCTGAGGGAAATAGCTCAACAGATAAATCTAGAAGCTTTAATATCTTCTAAGTTTTAAGAAAACTTACCTGGACACCGGAGCTAGTCAACGGTGACTCCGGCCGTAGCACCCCGTTTAGAAGAAACGGGGTGATTGAAGCTCCTTGGCTCATACTCCAATCAGCTCCATCAGTACCTCGCAAATAAGGTGACGAGAGAAGGCGGTGTCAGAATATCATGTATGAAAATATAAAAGCTATTATAAATTGACATATAAGTGAATATGTAAAATAAAATGAAATCAAATCAAATGTCATTTCAAAGAATTAGAGATGTAGAATGAGATTTGTATTGAAGCAGTTTCAGAATATATGTTATCTTATAAGAAATTATCTCAATATATATACTTCTTATATAGAAAGGAATTCCAACACTTGTAGTATTTCACAAGAATAAATTAATCATGTATTATTATATGCAAGAGAGAATTTTTGCTCATCTATTATCTCACAAAAAGAAATCAACATGTATGGAGATCATAACCATAAATATAAAATAGAGATAGGGAATCTAATCTCTACTAAAAATTTGGTGTGTACATGATTAATTAGATCAAGTCTTATTAAGATAAATAATGTCACACATTCATATTAAATTGAATCGAGTAAATTATCACAACTGTAGATTTATCAACATTTTGATGAATATAATCGTCATCGAACTCAAATAAGTGTAAACAATTAAAAGCTTTGGAGAATGAAACTACTTATAGTATCATATAACACTTGAGGATAGATACATGTAAATGAGCAAGTATAAATGTGTCAACAAAATCTACTTAGTGATCATCATCTAGATAAACTCAAGAAATCACCTGTTTAAACTCAAAGCTCAATTGTTGAGATCTAGAATAGTTATTATATATGAAGGTATTGCAGCAGAAAGATGTATAATGAAAAATCATGAGAGGATGATGGCTCAATTAAAAATTAAATCCTTAAAATAACATATGTAAAAAAGGTTTAACCACATCGCATGATAAAATCATTTAGTAATACAATCTATGGTTGCTTAAAGAGATACATGCTGCATTAAGATATCACATCATCACCATTATCTCAAAGTTCTCAACTATGGACAAAAAGCCACCATAAAAAAAAAATGCTTCTCTCTGTTAGTAAAGGCGTGGAAACCAATAAAATCAGAATATTGAATGGCCATTTACTCAAGGTTTTCTTGGACTAAGCACTTCTATAACTCCATATTTATAAGCTTTTTAAATGAACACATGACTATAATCATAAACCAAATGGTTCCATAGTTAAATAAGATGAGAGGATAACGTGAAAGAATATATATAACATGCTTCCAAAAGTGATTAAAAAAAATAGAAATAAAAAGTTCTGTTCAAATGAAATCAAGGAGAGGAAAATCAGCACATTCCTATCATGATTTGCAATGGTATATAAACAATCTGATTGTTTATCCATGTTAAGCGGTTCAACCAAGTTAAATTAAGCCCAGCTTAATAACATTCAAACCAAGGAAATAAAGAAAAGGAAGTAGAGAATGATCCTCATGCCATAAATTCACTTTTAGAGCAATAGATTCAAATGCTTCATCCAATATTAATTTCTGAAAATGAATAAGACTTGAATGTTTGAAATCAATATACATATGGATGAAATGAACAAGATTACAGACATTAAAAGAAATTGTACACAATATTAGATGATCATTCTTTATATATTTATATAAGGAAATATTTACCGTTTGATTGATTATTGAGAAATTCCATGAGTTCTCGGAAGAGATAGAATAGGAGCAGCATTTCAATAAAATTTAGACCATTTTGCTTCTTCAGCAAGAGGAGTAGAAGGAGCCATGACAACAGGTAATTTCTTCCAATAGTACTCTCCCAAGCGAGGATTTCATTGGATCCATCATCAGATGGTGTGTGAGCTGCTTGGAGACATCAGCAGGAGGCTGGACCGTGAGGTGTACGGCTCCCTTTGTCTCTTGGCCGGCCCTAGTAGCAAGGGGTGGCTGCTTCTTGAAATGGAGGCGTGAGGTGCCTCTTGGGGCTGAGACTCAAAGAGGAACAGGAATCAAATAGAGAGATGAGAGTTGTAGCTGATCCACTCTTCTCTGTTTCTCAAGAACAGTTGTTAATCGTATACAAAGAAGTAAGGAAACTGGTTGCTTTTGCTTGGACGGTTGACTTCATCTCTTGAATGTTCTTAAAATGAGAGAGAAAGAGAGATAGCGACTGGAGCTGTATAAACTTCCTGGAGGCGTGAAGTGCCAGCAGTTTCACGTGAGAGTGAAAGAGATTCACTTCCAGTGGCTGGCCCTAGCAGCAACCCTCTTCTCTTCTTCTTTCTTGGCCGAATGGAGCAAGCATTAGAAGTGTGTGTTGAGAGAGACGTTAGGAAGAGAGTGAGAGGGCTGCTTGTGTAGAATAGGGAGCTGCTGTTTATGCTTCATGTACTCACACTCATCGAACACATCATCTGCTTCATCAATGGCATCTCGCAGCTGCCATATCCATTTATTGAGAGCCCTATTTTTATCGTTGATTTGTGTTTGGTAAGCGGCAGAGACGACAGCTTGAATCTTGGGGTGGTTCTCTCGCAGCCTTTTCAGCTCCTTCTTCATGCCCGTCTGCCATCCGACTTGATCTTCCAGGTAATCAGAGCAAGCGTTGATGATCTTGTCCATGATTGGACCAACAGACCATCCCGCCATGGCAAGGCGCAACTGGAGGCGTGAGAGAGAGCAGCCTTCTCCCCCTTTCAGCCGGCCCTAGCAGCAGATATCAAAAGGGCGGTTGCTTTCCAGATTGGAGGCGTGGAGTGCATCTTTTGCTAGGGCTTGGAGTTGTGTAAAACCGTCCAAGTGGCCACTTTTCCTAATCACTTTAAAACGTGTTATATGTCAAAAAGCTAAAACAAAATGATAATCATACCCTTTGAAATCCTAAATCAAAGGGTTAAAAGTCTTGCTTCCCTTGACAAATTTATATTGAATGGTTATGATATGATTGAATGAATGCCAAGATTGACAAGCCCAATTACTTATCCGAAACTTTTTCATGTAAATGGGTCAAAATAATGTGTAATTATCAAAGTCGATTCGATTCAGAATAAATTAAATTGAGTTGGTTAAAGTCAATAAATTAATTTGCATTTGAACCGAGTTGGGATACCATAAATTAAATTTATCGAATCTGTCAAGGAGAGTAGAATTTAAATTGAGTCGAACAAATTCGACGTCATCAAATCTAGCTTGTATGATCAAATTGACTTTAATTAACTTGTATGCAATTCAATTTTGATTTTAAGTAAGATCGACGAGGTAGATTACGAGCTAGATTGTAGGTGATGATGATTGTAAAGGTCGATTGATCGAACTGTGGATCACAAGCTAGATTACAGTATGATCAAAATTTGATTTAAAAGTGATTGAAGGTTGGACTGGAGTTTGGAAACCGAAAATTGGAATGAAGATTGAACTGGAAAGTGGAATTGAGTTTGATGAGGATTGAATTGGATTTTGACTGGTATTTGAATCTTGAGATGTTTTGAATTTAAATTATCCAAATCATTTATGATCATTTGGAATGATCATAAGTGATAGGAGAGGATTTGAGCTTGATCGAAGGCTGGGTCAAGATTTGAATTAGAGTTTAGATATGGATAGATTTGGACTATGGATATGTTTAAGGTCTGGGTTGATTGAAGATCTCGATTGACTTAAGATTGAGATTGATTTGAAGCTTGAATGGGTTTGAAATCAAAATGGATTTGAGATCTGGATTGACTTAGATTCAGATTGAACTAAAGACTAGATTAATCACAAGCTAAAATTATCTTGAGATCTAGATTGATTTGAGTTTTGTGGAAGTTGATTTAAAGTATGGTTTGATCTGGAGTCCGGATTAATCATAGGGTCTGAAGTCAAGAAGCATCCTAAGATCTAGGAGAATCCTAAGCTTTAGGTCTAGAGGGATCTAAGAAGTCTAGATAGATCCTAAGGCCTAGATTCTAGGAAGATTCTAAGGTCTACGTATATTCTAAAGTTTAGAATCTAGAAGAATCCTAGCGTCTGGGAAAATCTTAATATCTAGAATGATCTAGAGACTAGATTGGTCTGGAGATTGAATCGATCTGGGGGCAAGATTAATCTGGAGTCTGGATGGGTCCCTAGTGACCTCATCAAAAAAAAATGAGGTCAACAGTCATCCTGGGATAAATGTTGTGGGACTTTACAAGAAGAGGCTTTAGGGTGTAAGACTATGTTTGATTTGGTTAATACTTTTTCTTACAAACTTTGGTACAACCTTAGGGCAAATGTGAGTCTTTGGGCCAATTTTTTGATGGCCAAGTATTGTGGCGGAGACATCCCACCATGTGCTGTTATAGTAAAGGCCACTCTAAAGTTTGGTAGTGGATCTATTATGTTAAATCGAATGTTGAGCCTACTATTGTGTTGGGTCTTGGTAATGGTAATATTTACTTTTTGCAAGATTGTTGGCTGAATAGTGAGTTGATTGACTCTTTATTGAACTCTTTTTCCATTGCTAGTGTGAAGGTTAATTACTTCTTTTCTAATAATGGTTGGGATTTGGAGGAACTTTATACTGTTCTCTTTGACTTTGTCATTCAACTTATTTTAAAGATTCCTCTTAACATTAACTCCAAGATCGTGTTGCACTGTAATTTCACTAAATATGGCTCCTTTAGAGTAAAAGATGCTTGGAATTCCTTTAGAGATAAACATGAGTCTTCCAAGCTTTTTAAAATGATTTGGCATAAAAGCTTACCCTCTACGGTTTCTATTTTTATTTGGAGAATTTTACATAAGCTTATTCCTACTGATGAGAATTTGAGGAGAAGAGATTTTATCTTTCCTTCTAAATGCTAATGTTATTACCATGTTGATAATATGCATCATGTTTTCATTTTTGGTCCCTTAGCTATTAAAGTTTGGACTTTTTTTAGGACATTTTTCATCTTAACTTTTTTACTGTGAGGATTTCTATTTACTCTTTGCTTTATTGTTGGTTTGTTAAGTCTAAAGGCCATGTCAGAAATGTGATTCCTTCACTTATCCTTTGGTTCCTTTGGTTGGAGAGAAATGATTCTCATTTCAATGGAGTTCTTATGAATTACCAGAGAATTACCCATAAAGTTAAGGATAAAGTGGCTACTCTTTACTCTACTAACTTACTTCCTTTTAAGAACTTTAAGAACTTTTTATTTACTTCTTCTGCTTTTGACATTAATTTGGAAGTGGATAATTGTCATAATATGACGAGATTTATTACTTGGATGAAGCCCCATCCTAATTTTTTAAAGTTGAACGTGGCTCGTGGGAGATTGGGGACTAATGTTGGCTGTGGTGGTGTTATTAAAGATCATAATGGCATCTACAAGTTGGGTTTTGCTGGTCCTATTGCTAATGGTGATGTTAACTCTATTATCTCATATGTGGTGCTTCACTGCTTAACTCTTTGTGCTAATATTTATCAAATTAATGTTGTGCTGCAGGTGGGTTATTTTTTTCTACTAAAAAATTCTTATGATAAGGAGGATAGGATTTGATCTTCTGCCTTATTTTACATTCTAAGGGGAATTAGGGATATCTTGAGCACTCTTAACTATTCTTTTTCTATCATTTTGGAAGATGGGAATGTGTGTGCTCAGTCTATTGCCAGTTTAGGTTGTGATTTTAAGGTTATGACTGAGCTATCATTTTCTCGGGTGTTGTTTCTTCTTAAAGGCCTCTTAAGACTGGATCAAATTGGTTTATCTTATATTAAGCATTAGTTTTTGTGGTTATGTTCCTGTTTGGTGGCTATGGGGTTCCCCATGGCTGTTGTGTTTTATTTGGTTTCTTTAGGGAGTTAGGTTTTTCTCTTGGTTCAGATTTGATATTTTTTACTGATTGAGTATCCTACTGCTGGGTTTTTTGTCTTGTTCATGTTTGGGTTAGTTTTTGTTCTACTGCTGGTGCTTCAATCCTAGCTCTCAGGTTGTCCTGTTCTGTTTAGATGGTGGAGACTGGGCCTTTTCTTCTTTATCTTTACAACATTGGTTTGGTGAGCTATGTTATTGGTTATTGCTTTACTTTGGTGACTGATGGTTCTTGTTGCAATTGTCATTGGTGCCTGCATCATTTTTAAGTTTGGGATTGGCTTGTTCTTGACTATTTGAGTTCCATTTTGGGTTGGTGTTTGTTCTACTACTATTTCTTGGATCCAAGCTCTCTGGTTGTCCCCCCTTCAGTTCAAATGGTAGAGGCTGGGCCTGTCTACATTAGTTTGGTGAGCTATGTTATTGGTGATTGCTTTGATTGGCTAACTATTATTTCATGCCACAATTGTCATTGGTACTTGCATTATTCTCATATCTTGGATTGGTTTGTTCTTGACTATATGCGGGAGATGTTGTCATCTGATGCCGGGAGTTTGATTGTTTTTACTGAATTCAGCAATCACCTTCCGTCTTGTGGTAGCTGGAGCATCTTCGTGGTTGGTTGGTTGGACTTTCTTTGTGTGGGCTCTTGTTTTTTGCCTACTCACCTCTTGGGTTGGTGGTATAATATTATCCAGTGGTGGTTTTATTACTTCTGCTATCATATATTTGATATTTTCATCCTTGTGTTGACAATTTCCTTATTTTTAGTTATTTTTGCTCCTTGTTCTATTGTTTGGGGGTTCTCACTTGGTCTTGCAGGACTTTTCTTTTGCAGGTTTCTATGATGATAGGATTTTTGCTGGGAAGCAGATCGTTCAAGCTTTTTACTTCTTTCTTCCCATTTTTTGGGTGCTCCTTGCGCACCGTAGGATGTATCTAGGAACTTGTATTTTTGTGTAGTAGGGACTTTGTGCTCGTCGGTTTTTTTTGTTTCAATTTTATAGCATTTTAAGCAGTAGTGTGCGCGAGGTCCCTTTAAGGACTCTGTAATTTTTTCTCTATATTAACTCATAGGCCCCCTCATGGGTTTCCTCTAAAAAAATGGTTTAAAACTCTTCAACATAAATTTGATTTCTAGCAATTCAAAATTTATGATAATTTTAGCCTCTATACATATTATTAACAAATGACTCTTCTACGAAATTATTAAACAAGTCGATGATAACTGGTACATCAACATATATATAGTTTTCCGTAAGAAGATTATTACTTGCTTCTATTGTCGGTGGCGAACATTTCTTTACTCAGATGGTTGGAACTCATCGTTTTTCAAACCATTGTAAAAAGATAGATCTACATCTTGTCTGAAAAACTATCTACATCACCCCACCTAACTACATTAATCGGGTAAAGCATACCTTTACTCATTTCCCTATTACAAATAAGAGGGTTCCACAACGAATAATAAGCAAAAATATACTCTCTCTCTCTCTCTCTCTCTCTCTCTCTCTCTCTCTCTCTCTCTCTCTCTCTCTCTCTCTCTCTCTAATAAGGCAACGAATATTATTTCAAGCTATTCTTGTCACAGCCTTTGTCATGATATTTGTCTTCTTCCACTCCTTATTCCGCTTTAGGGTCTGGATGCCATAAATCTACTAAATGGATTCTTCTCCTTGGATCCATTCCTCCCTCTATATGTCTATTATTTGCTGCAATAGTTTTACAGGTTTATGAACCCTTTTTTGGGACATTAAGATCTGTTAAAATAAATTCACCACATTTCATATATGCAAGCTTCAAATCCAAAACTTCTTGATTGATTCATAATAGTCGGATCCCTTAGAACTATTAGGAATGTACGTCCTCTCTAATTTCAGCCGCATTGATCAAAGCCAGCTCTGTTGGATGGAAAGCTGCATTGTTAAATGTTTAGGAAGCATTCTCACATGCACAAAAAGCCATTTTGTCCTTTCCCCTCTCTGTCTTTATATGTCTCTCTCTCTCTATCTCATATGAATTATTAATGAGTGAGTTATTCTTTATTGATGATTTGCATGTAGATTGCAACTGTATTTATCAATAGATGTGGGTTCTATGCGAATGATAAATTTTATAAAAATATAAAAACAATTATTACAAACAAGTGATGTATTTATGTAAAGAGATAGATATAATTTATTACATGCGACATATTTCTAGTATTACATGATGATAATGGTTAGCAATGGAATCTGGCATTATATATTCTTATGAAATATTCCCATCAACCTAATTCTACTTAAATAATTATAATAATAATCATTTTTATATAAAATGCTAAATCATAGGGCTCAACAAATAAATTTGTTGAAGGGAACATTTGGAGCTGAATATAATAAAGCGTACGATGTTGAAAACAATAACAATAAGATATATACAGCTTAATTAACTAAAAATGAATTAATTTGCTTAATTAATTATCCTGAAATAACATATGAAAATTTGTTGATTAAAATTTAGTATAATTTTGTAACAAAATAATGTTGTTTAGATAATTATCTAAATTCTAAATTCCAAAAATTTATCTAGATTCTTTTATAAACAATTTCTTCTGTAAACGCATTAATTATCTAAATTTATCATGAAGTTAGGAATAAATTTGCAAGCAACTATACTAATTACCCATACATCATTTCACTCCATAAAAAGCCTTCAATCCTAACCTTCTCTAGAGCCTTTGCAACAAGTCAAGGGATTAAATTTTATTGATTAGTCTAGATAACATTGGTGAATCTTCTTCTCAAACCTTTTGCAGTATCTTGAAAGATCTCTCTTAATGTCTATCACCTCTCTCGATCTCTCCCTCCCACAAATCTCCTTATAAAACTCTAACATCTATGAATATTTTCTCAAAGAACTCTGTTTACAATTATAAAATAACGCCATTAGATTTCTTATGTTTAGATATTTATATGATTCCTACAAAAAAGTCATAAAAATGCATATTATTAAAATTGATGGCCTAATTATATAGTACGACCAAATATTGTGTATTGTTCTATTAGCCTAAAACCCTAAAGAAATTGGTCTATATTTGATCAAACTTTATAATAAAGTGTACTATCTATAAGATTAGTTCAAGATCATGACTTAGATTTTTTGTTCATCTTATCAGATTTAAAATCATATGAAGAAGCCCTCTATTATATTTGTTTCAATTGTACGATATGAATCATATAGTACAAAAAATAATATTATGATCCAACTCCTTAATTTATGGTCCTAAAGTAAGTAAAAATCTTAAATATTTATATATTATAAAATATATCATACTGCATGGTTAGAACAAATATATCAACTCATTTATATATATATATATATATATATATATATATATATATATATATATATATATATATATATATATATATATATATATATATATATATATATATATATATATAGAAACAATTTTATAACAACAAATTTAATTTAAAAAGTATATTGTACAAAATGATTTTTATTGTTTAGTATGAATTAGCTTTTTAAATTTTGTTTTTAAATTGTTATTAATTAATATTACTTGATTATAATCTTTATAAAAAATTTTAGATTTAGCATAAACGTGAAAAGGTTGGAGTAGCTACAGCAGAAGATAAGATTAGAGAGAGTCGCCTTAGATGGTTTGGTCACATAAAACGGCGGCCTTTCAATGACGTCCCAGTTAAGAAAGTAGAGGTATTAGATTTGACTTATGTTAAGAAAGGTAAAGGCAGACCTAAAAAAGAATTGGTTAGAAAATATTAGGAATGACCTTTCTTTATTAGATTTAAATGAGAATTTGACTTTTAATAAGACACAATAGAGAAAAATGATTCATGTAGCCGACCCCACATAGTGGGATAAAGGCTTAATGTTGTTGTTGTTGTTGTATCATATAGTATGATCCTTATAGTGTAATATGATACGTCAAAGGATCAAGTATCTTAATTAACACTCAAATTCTCTATTTTAATCTATTGTGCACTCTTGCGTATGTGTACTTGGTTATTTATACAAAGAAAATAGAAGACTAAAAAAGAATAAAATACAAATTGACACACTTCACTTTCTTTGAGATCTTCTTATCTTT
The DNA here is from genome assembly GCA_016618105.1 of Dendrobium huoshanense. NCBI lineage: Eukaryota > Viridiplantae > Streptophyta > Magnoliopsida > Asparagales > Orchidaceae > Dendrobium > Dendrobium huoshanense. The sequence continues at coordinate 11,500,914 of CM028360.1, forward strand.
AAAATCTCCACATTTGTAAATTTAGGCTCAATTTGTTCCTCTTCGAGATTCCACCTCTTTTATGCTAGATATCACTTTATCTTTTGACTTTCTTTTTATGTGAAATGTTAGTTTAAAATTAATAACCTACAGACATAACTCCGATTTTAATCAGCATAATCAATATTATTTGTGATAATCAAAATGTTGGTGTGTACATCTGGCTCATGGTATCCAACACTTCTTTTTTTATTTTATCTAGTTGATCATGATTAGAAGGCTTTGGAGACAAAATTGAATGCTTAACGTTATCTATTCAAAATAATTTAATATTTTTCAATTATCAAATGATTACTAATTTAAATAAAAGAAACAAAGATAAAGAAAGGGATTCAAATTAGATTTTCTTTAGTTAATTAGAATCAAAGGTAAAGATTTATGTTATTTAACTTGGATACTTTCTTTAGCTAAATTGGGTTCACTGAATTAAATTATGGATGATGGCTAGGTCTAATTGTAGTTGAAGAAACTTGTTAGCAACAATACAATAATCCAAAAGGTTTGCATCAAACAAGCTATGCATCACATGTGATTGCAATGAAAAATAATTGAATTAAAACAATCAAACCTAGGAGGAAAAAATTATAGAGATTACCTATTGATGACTTAGAATCCACTATTTCATAAAACCTCCAAGCTTTTCACTTACTTGGTGTACACTTGAGTAAAAGAATTTTTATGAAAATTAAAACACTGCATACTAAAGTGGATGTTCAAGAGGTCACCCAACCATCTTTGGGAATACAGATATTTTTTAAAAAAACTTCATTTCTAATCTTAAATATGCTCGTAGTATGTTATTATTGTCTTTTAAGGTAATATAATTTATTGCTTGTTATATTTAATTTTAGAAATGATGAATTTTATAAAACTCATTCTTACTTTTGGATGTTCTTGAAGAATTTTATGTTCGTCTTTTAAGATGATATAATATTCTCCTTGCTATATCTAAATAAAAGAATGAATAAATTTTTCAAAAAGCTTATTTCTATCTTTAAACATATTATATAGAATTTCATGTTCATCTTTTGAGATGATATGTTATTCTTTGAACTGTGTTTAATCATAGAAATATCAATTTTCAAAACCCTATTTTAATATTGAATCCATTGTAGAATACTGTGTCAATCTCTCGAGATTGTACTTTATTTTCAATGTAGTATTCGATTACAAAATAGGAGAAATCAAAATCTGCGTGGTGATACACAATTCTTCCCACCAATTGTAATTCATCACACTTTAATTGTGTATCATTAATGCATGTTTATTTTAACAATGAAATCACTATGGGAAAACACGCGATTGCCATCGGATTTTCTGGCGAAAAATTCCGCGTCGGTTAGCGCGGCGCTGGTAACGGCGCATTGTTGCGACGAAAAATCTACGATGGATTTTTCGGCGCAAACTATGTTGGAACCTTTAATTCTAAAACATGTAAGCAACAACAAAAAAAAAACTTTTTCATCTTAGCCAAAATAAGTTCTTATACAATTAACTCAACTTGAATAGACACATCTCTTCATTCAAATTCAAAACCTAGAAGGAAATTGGAAGGAGGGAGGGCCCCTTCGACTTGGTCCGCATTTAACTAGCTACAATCACCCAATTGCACACATGCACACTAGTATGGCAAGCCCTTACATCGTTAATCCAGAAATAAACTTAACACATTAAGAAGTAGCAAAGAAAAACCCATGCAATATTTTATATCTCCATAAACATGAAAATACATAAAAAAAATTTAAAAATAATAATAATAGCCCAAAATTTCATAAATCTTCATGGCTTGATTTATATGTGTTGTTTCTCTTGCTCTAATGATATATCCTCCTAAATATATTTTATTTCTATGTTTGTATCTTAATTTTCAATATAATTTCATAAATCTTCATGGATTGATTTCCATGTGTTCTTTCTCTTGCTCTAATGATAGAACCTCCTAAATATATTTTATTTATATGTTTGTATCTTAATTTTCAATATAATTTTATGTTTGTGTTAATTTTAGTAAAATAATATCTTTTTGGGACTTCACATTTCTTTGAATTATAACATGAAAAATGTAGAATTTAAGTGCTTAAATTTTTAATTTTGGATTTCAAAATCTTGAATAAATTACATGGAGAAAATGTTAGATTGAACATAAATATAATTGATAATTAAAAGTAAAAAAGAAGTTCCAATTCTCAAGTAGTAATGGTAGTCCGCTTCAATAAAATAGTTTGTTATATTTTTCAAAAATATTATAACTACCATTTTAAACATGTCAAAGTAGGCCAGTCTTAGCAACTCTGACCTCTATTTATTTATTTTTTGTTAAAAGTTTTGTGATTCTTCTATAAATATTATGGAATGAAGAATAAAAGAGGTTGTTGCGATTTTTGTAGGTAACCACAATTGGCTAGAGTTAGGATTTGATTGGATTTCGAGAAAACTTAGGTTAGTCGTAATTATGATATGGGTTAGTTTTTCAAAGACATAATTTGAAATCCCTTATATTAAAGTTACAATATCATATAAATAGTTCATCTTATTTAATTTGCTTTTCTCTAAGCTAATTAATTAGACCTATTAGCCATAGAGTTGATTTAAATCATGTATGATGTCAATCAAGAATAATAAGCTCAATCCGAGTTATTCAAGCCAACTTAAACAAGCCTATTAAATGAAACATTCCAATTATTAACCTAATGAATCCCCTAGTTCCATTTAGGTTTAGTTCCTTGGTCCACTATAGGTGAATAGATTTTAAATAAGATATAGATTTATTTCTTATCCTTCAAAATTTTAAAGAGTTTAACTAGGGTTTAGGTCCATTAAAAGTCATCCATGAAGTGTGCCAAGGTTACTGGTTCAAGATAACATGACTTTGAGTTCTATCATATGATAAAGTATCTGTCTTCTAAGGATGAATCCATTGTGTGCCTATATTAGTAATATTAGCTCATAATTTATGAGACTAGGGAGTTAAAATTACTTTAGGTATGCTAGACTAGGGTGATCTTCAGAGTCTTACTATATTGGGTTTACTAAGCATACTATGTTCTACCTAGATGAAAATTTTGAAGTTTACTTAGATTTGTGTGACCTAATAAGGTCTGAATTCACTTGACCATCTTAAATTAATGAATGATAGGAATATTCTTTTCATACGCAAAAAGGGTGGCTAACAACAAACATAGGAAGATATTGCACCGTAAACATATGTAGAGAGAAGCATATGGTATATCATACAACTCCAATTATCCATCAAAATATTTTGTTAAAATATCATATTATGAGGGTTTTTGGGGCCATCAAAGAACTTTAGTCTAACCTACTCCACAAATAGCTAGGTAGGAATTAAATACCTAAGTCTGAGTGCTCAAAGTGTAACCCTATCTATTGAGTGAATAGAATGAAAGAATGTCTCCATAACTCATCATTCCATTGATCTCTCTTCTATCCCTCCACTCATCTTTCATTACTCCTAACCCACAATCACCGAGTATAGTTGCTTGCAAATTTATTCCTAACTTCATGATAAATTTAGATAATTAATGCGTTTACAGAAGAAATTGTTTATAAAAGAATCTAGATAAATTTTTGAAATTTAGAATTTAGATAATTATCTAAACAACATTATTTTGTTACAAAATTATACTAAATTTTAATCAACAAATTTTCATACGTTATTCAGGATAATTAATTAAGCAAATTGATTTATTTTTAGTTAATTAAGCTGTATATATCTAATTGTTATTGTTTTCAACATCGTACGCTTTATTATATTCAGCTCCAAATGTTCCCTTTAAGGCTTTAACACATTTATTTGTTGAGCCCTATGATTTAGCATTTTATATAAAAATGATTATTATTATAATTATTTTAGTAGAATTAGGTTGATGGGAAGATTTCATAAGAATATATAATGCCAGATTCCATTGCTAACCATTATCATTAGGTAATACTAGAAATATGTCGCATGTAATAAATTATATGTATCTCTTTATATAATTACATCATTTGTTTGTAATAATTATTTTTATATTTTTATAAAATTTATCATTCGCATAGAACCCACCTCTATTGGTAAATACAGCAATCTACATGCAAATCATCAATAAAGAATAACTCACCCATTAATAATTCATATGAGATAGAGAAAGAGACATATAAAGACAGAGAGAAGAAAGGACAAAATGGCTTTTTCTGCACGTGAGAATGCTTCCTAAACATTTAACAATGCAGCTTTCCATCCAACAGAGCTGGCTTTGATCAATGCAGCTGAAATTAGAGAGGACATTCCTAATAGTTCTATGGGATCCGACTATTATGAATCAATCAAGAAGTTTTGAATTTGAAGCTTGCATTTATGATATGTGGTGAATTTATTTTAACGGATCTTAATGTCCCAAAAAAGGGTTCATAAACCTGAAAAACTATTGCAGCAAATAATAGACATATAGAGGAAAGAATGGATCCAAGGAGAAGAATCCATTTAGTAGATTTATGGCATGCAGAACCTAAAGCGGAATAAGGAGTGGAAGAAGACAAATATCATAACAAAGGCTGTGACAAGAATAGCTTGAAATAATATTGGTTGCCTTATTAGAGAGAGAGAGAGAGAGAGTCTATTTTTGCCTATTATTCGTTGTGGAACTCTCTTATTTGTAATAGGGAAATGAGTAAAGGTATGCTTTACCCGATTAATGTAGTTAGGTGGGGTGATGTAGATAGTTTTTCAGACAAGATGTAGATCTATCTTGTTACAATGGTTTGAAAAATGATGAGTTCTAACCATCTGAGTAAAGAAAATGTTCGCCACCGACAATAGAAGCAAGTAATAATCTTCTTACGGAAAACTATATATATGTTGATGTACCAGTTATCATCGACTTGTTTAATAATTTCGTAGAAGAGTCGTTTGTTAATAATATGTATAGAGGCTAAAATTATCATAATTTTGAATTGCTAGAAATCAAATTTATGTTGAAGAGTTTTAAACCATTTTTTTTAGAGGAAACCCATGAGGGGGCCTACGAGTTAATATAGAGAAAAAATTACAGAGTCCTTAAAGGGACCTCACGCACACTACTGCTTAAAAAGTTACAAAATTGAAACAAAAAAAACTGACGAGCACAAAGTCCCTACTACACAAAAGTACAAGTAATCCTAGATACATCCTACGGTGCGCATGGAGCACCGAAAAAATGGGAAGAAAGAAGTAAAAAAGCTTGAATGATCTGCTTCCCAGCAAAAATCCTATTATCATAGAAACCTGCAGAAGAAAAGTCCTACAAGACCAAGTGATAACCCCCAAAACAATAGAACAAGGAGCAAAAATAACTAAAAATAAGAAAATTGTCAACACAATGATGGAAATAGCAAATTTATGATAGCAAAAGTAATAAATCCACCACTGGATAATATTATACCACCAACCCGAGAGGTGAGCAGGCAAAAAACAAGAGCCCACGCAAAGAAAGTCCAACCAACCAACCACGAAGATGCTCCAGCTACCACAAGACGGAAGGTGACTGCTGAATTCAGCAAAAACAATCGAACTCCTAGCATCAGATAACAACGTCTCCCACATATAGTCAAGAATAAACCAATCCCATATATGAAAATAATGCAGGCACCAATGACAATTGTGGCAAGAAATAATAGTTAGCCAATCAAAGCAATCACTAATAACAAAGGTTTTAATTATATTATTCAATCTGCTTTCCTGATTCCTTAGTGGCTCTGGGGAGACATTCCTCAGTATTAGATTAAGGTTATCTGCCTACTCTAAGTGGGAGGGTGAGATTCTTGTGAGGGTAGTTATGAGCAATTCATAAAGGTTTCCATTATATTCTTCAATCTTCTTTCCTGATTCCTTAGTGGCTTTAGGGAGACATTCCTCAGTATCAGATTCAGGTTATCTGCCTACTCTAAGTGGGAGTAAAAAGATCCAGGTTCTCTACCTACTCTAAGAGGAAGTAAGAAGATTAAAGTTCTTTGTTTTCACCGAGAGAGTGAAAAAGATTCAAGGTACTCCCTTCAGCAGGTCGGTGGAAGAGATTTTGTAAGGGATTCTCCGTCTAGCTATGGATGTAGGTCAGATTTGATTGAACCACTATAAAATCTTGTGTGTTCATTCTTATACTTTTTCACATTTTAATTTCTACACTTGTTCATGATTTTAGTGTGGTTAACATTTTTTATTATTTTGAACTTAACTTGCTTCCGCATTGTGGGATAAACTTATTTGTTTTAAAATTATTTAAAAATATTATAATTTTTTTCTTATTTAAGTAATTTTTAAATAACCAATTCACGCCCCCCCCCCCCCCCCCCCCCCCCCCCCCCCCTCCTCCTCTTAGTTAACCTCGAGCTTGTTCTTCAGAGTTTAATAATCTTTACAAACTTTCAAGTGGTATCAGAGCGGGATTTAAAAATTAAGTTTTAAATAACATTTGAAAAATGGTCAATGGCTAACTTTGAAATTTATAATACCGTTGAAGGATTTTTAATTACACGACCATCATTATTTGATAATATTTATTTTGACTCCTAAAAATTTTGCATGTTTACCTTTTAACAATCTGTAGATTATCACATGTGGATGTTCGCTTATGAAGGATATTATACACCTTCATGTTTAATTAAAGGCATGAAAATTGAAATTCCTTTTTCTGAATGGAGCATAGAAGATAGAGATTTAGCCCAACTGAATGCTAAATGTTTAAACTACTTTTTTATGCAATAAAATTTGAAGATTACATGCATGTATCTACTTGCACAACTGGAAAAGAAATTTGGGATAAATTATCATTAACCTATGAAGTAAAAAATGAAGTGAAACAATTTAGGTTAAATATCCTGCTCCATGATTATAAACTATTTTGCATGAAACCTAGTGAATCAGCTTTTGAAATGTATACCATGTTCATTTAGATTATTACTTACATGTATGCCTTAGGAAGAGAACTTACTATTTATGAAAAATTAACAAGATCTTACACTGTCCACCTACTTCCTATGATACAAAAATCACTACTATAATTGAATCTAAGGATCTGAATGTTTACTCTATTGATAACTTACTTGGATCACTAATTATTTATGAGCAATGAGTGAGTGAAAGACAACTTGATGAAAGTGAACAGAGACAGGAAAAAATTATAGCCTTAAAGGATAATGATTCTTATAGTAATAATTTTGTACATGATGATGATGACGTTGCACTGATTAAAAGCTTTCTAAAGAAAAAGTAAAAGTGTCATCAACAATAAAATACAGGTAAAACTAATAAAAATTCTAAGGTTTCTGCTTAAGTTATTTATTTTTGATGTTGGAAGCCAGGTCACATGAAGACTGATTGCCTAAATTTGAAAACTCACCCAATCAAGGAGAAAGGTGAAGAAAAACCTAAATTTAAAAAAGGCATGCAAATGACTTAGAAGGCTTTCTAGGCAGACTTTGCTTCAGACTCATATGAATTAGAAGCATAAGATGAGGTAAATAACTTTTGCATAATGGCGTATAATCAACTTGATTATTCTGGTCAAGATGAACTATTTAAAGTTTCTGAAAAAATTCATAATGCATATATGAAGCTCAAGAAAATGAAGGCATGCTTTAATTTTGATATTTCAAAACTAAAGAAAGAGTATGAATGCCTTAGGAAAGATCATTCTACTCTAGTTAGTTATTATATGGATTTATTAGATGAATTTGACTCTTTAAATAAAAGTATCTTGATTTAATTGTTGAACACGATTCCTTAAAAACATCGCATATTGAATTATAAAATGTATTCAAGGAATTAAAAACTCTTGCATATAAATTAGATGGTACTGAGCATGCATTAAGAATTGAAAATTCAATTATTGAAAGTGAAAAAATATCCTTACAAATTCAATTAAAAATTTTCAAATAAAATAAAACAACTCTAACACTTGCACAGTTGCATAACGCACCATCATAGCATATATTCAAACCTAAGAAGAGGCACCGCAACCAAAATAAATTGGTAAACCCTTTTTTTAGAGTTAGATGTTTTCTTGTGGCATGTTAGGACATATCTCTCACACTTGCACTATCCACCATAGAACACATTTGACGTGGAGACCAAAATTATATAAAACACAACATAGCATGCAAGCATCTCATTTTTTTAATTAATAAGGTGTTTGGGTTCCTAAATTTATCCTTTGATGATTTTATAGGCATGCTCTCAAAGAAGGCCTCATGTGAACATGTGGCACCTGGACATCAGATGTTCAAGACACATGACTGGAAATGCAAATCAATTCATTTGATTGGAGATCAAGAGAGTAAGGTGACACTTGGAGATAACACTATCAAGAGAGTGGTGGGCTGGGCTCAGGTATAATTGGTAGCCCAAAAAAATTCCTTATTAAAATGTTTTACTGGTAGATAGCTTAAAACATAACCTTCTTAGCATAAGCTAACTCTGAGATAAAGGCTTCAACATTAAATTTTTATCTACCAATTACATGATAAGCTTAAATAGAAATACTATGATGTAAGGAAAAAAAATTAATAATATTTACTTGCTTGATTTGAACTATGTTGAACATGTTGCTTCTCTTTGCCTAAAAATTATTGCTGATGAATCTTGAATATAACACAGGAGATTATTTCATGAAAGCATGAAAACACTTAGAAAAATCACCCAAAAACACTTAGTGAGAGGCATACCCAAACTTGAGCTCACTAAGGACCACCTGTATGATGCATGTCAGCTAGGAAAGTAATTCAAATTCTCCTTTCACTCAATCAAGCACATTAACACAAGCAAACTTTTAGAAGTCCTTCACATGGTAAAATTTTGTGAGGGGTGTTAAACCCTAAAGAACAAGCCCACCAAGATGGGGGATGAATTGGTAGTTTTAAAAATCTTAAACAAAATAAATTTTTTTTTTATCTTTTTAAATATTTTAAAACAAAATAATAACTCTTGATGCAAAAGAAAAATAATTTTCATAATAATAATAAAATTAGATATTTCAATCTCAAAACAAATTACAGAAATATGCAAATATTAAATGTAATAAAAAGTAATTAGAAAGAACACACCGTATTCTATAGTGGTTCAGTCAAATCTAACCTACATCCACTCCTTGGAGACTCCTTCTCCAAGTATTACACTAAACTGAAGTGACTCTCCTTTTGCTCCCACAACAAGGTGGAGAAGCCCTTACAAAATCTTTCCACTGACACGATGAGGCAGAGAACCTTGAATCCTTTTACTCCCTACTTAAGAAGACAAAGAATCTTACATCCATTTTTACCCACCTAGTGAAGGCAGAGAACCTAGGAGTCTATTTACTCCCTCAAGGAGAAGGTAGAGAACCTGGATCTAATGCTGAATATGATCTCCTCAGAGCCACCAATGGACCAGTGGAGTAACTCGAAGAATATAAAAAATACCTTGCTTGGAGAAACATTTTTAATTCCCTCATAAACTCCCCCTCATAAGGATCTCTCCCTCTCAAGCTCTCCTTCTTCCTTTTCTAACCTCCCTCTTGCATCAACTCCATAATAAAATATTAACCCAAGGGTTAATATCAGTGCTTAAATAGAGAGCCTCTAAAAGAAGTCCTAATTTTCAATTCTACACAACTGATCATCCAAAATGATCGACTGGTCGTCCTGTATGATTATTATAAAATAGACATATCAATTAGGACATTCACCTTTGCTATATATGATCAGTATAAGTATTTGTACATATCGTTCAGTACGATCTTTTGATCATCCGGGATGATTAGTTCAATATACCATATTGATCATCTAGTACAACATTGGATATGGGTGGTGATCTCCATATCATCCCGAAAACATCTCGAGATATACAGAATGATCATCCTAGGATGATTAGAAAAATGTTATGGTTTTTTATCTTGGATGATAGGGGATCATCCTATGAAATAAATTATATTGTCTAATACGATCTAGATGGATCATCCCATATAATATGATTGAACAATTTAACCATAACTACACCCTTAATCATCGGATCAATTTAGGTATGATTATCATAAATTGTCCAGGACAATGTATATCATCATATATGATTAGAACAAAATTTTAAAAATAAAATATTACCTAAATAGTGATTGGCGATTGTTTTTATTATTTAAGCTAATCATCCTAGATGATAGGGGTCATTTAATATGATTAGTTTAATCACTTATAATTAATTAGATGCTCTAATCAAGATTTCTATTTTTAACTGATTGTACAGTAGGATCTTAGATAGTCCTGTATAATTTGGACAAAAATAGAAAAAATCTCTAACTCATTAAATTTCTCCCCCTAAGTATGTGTGTGCAAGGTTACTTAGCTTGGGATCCACCATATTCAAGATTTGACTCAAGAAATATAAAAAATACATTTATATGAAATTATAAATAGACCCAACCCTAATCTATCCAATTTTGAGTTGATTTGCATTGCAAGTGATATTTATAGACCTAAAAGATTAGTACACAGTATAAAAAAAATAGATATTCAATAATAGCAGTGGTAAGGAAACAATAATATTTGTTATCAATAAAATTAAGGTATTTGGATCCAGATTCACAACAATCTTCCTCTTTTTAATGATGGCAAACATTATTATTAAAAAATTTATATTAAGAAAATTATTTTTAATTAAAGAAAATAAGAAAATTATGCTAGATTCCACTAATGACAAAAGCAAACAACCCAACAACTAAGCCCTTTTGACATTACAAAAAGAGGGAACAAAAAAAAAACACCACGTGAAATAAAATACATAAAAGAAAACTAGTACAAACATTAATCAAAATCAAAAGAACAATTTTATTTTTAAATCGATCAACAAGAGAAAATGATAAATTTCCCTTGTGATTGGATTAAAATTAGTTAGAAATAAATTAGCATTGTCGAAATTTCAAAATGGTAGAACAACGATCTTGTTAACCCTAGCTCAGACTCCTTATAGTGTAAAAACCTTTTTAAAACAAAAATCTAACTCAGATAAAAAAGTGATTTTTTTCAAAACTTTATTGTAGAAAATATCTAATAAAATAATATAGCAAAGTAATTAATCAAAATAATGAGTTTTAAAAATCAAGTATTTGAAGATATCAAGTGGTACGTCAATTCTTCTAAGATTTAAAGATTTGAAAGAGAAGGAAGCTTATTTCTTTTTGGACTCATTTTGTTCCTCTTATTAGTTTTTTGGTGCACTTTGCGCATCTTTTAATTTTTTGATACACTTTGTATATCCTTCAATTATTTGGCGATAATTGCGATCTTTTAAGTTTTCTTTATGGCTCATTTTATGCCTCTTGTCCTTTTTGCGAGCTAACTACCTTTTGAAACCTTTAAAGGCTCTCAATTGTGAGAATATCTTTCAGATATAAGAGAAAAAAAACTCACACTCTAATATAAGAGAGAATAAACCATAAAATAGAATTATATTCATATGATAAATGCAACAACTTGATCATGAAAACTTAAAAGTGATTTAATGACTTTGAACATTATTCATATGAGATAGATTATTGTAAGAAGATTTAAAAAGATCTCAATTTTAAAGTCCAACTTTTAATTAAAAATAGATTTTTTTCTTTAAAAAGAAAATTACACTACTAATGGATTTAGAGGAAGGGAATCAATCAACAGTTTCTTCCTTTAACTGATTTAGGGAGGTCAATCACTATTTATAATTTTTCATAAACAAAAGCAAGGAAAAATATCATTTAAGAAATAAATACTAGCAATGACCATTGATCTTATTCTAAAAAAAATAAAAGAAAATAAGATAAAATTGAAAAATAAAAAAAGACGTAGATAAACAGAAACAGACATACAAATAAAATAAAATAAAAGAAAAAAAATTAGTTATTTCAAGCATTAACATCTATGACATTTAATCTAGTTCTTAAGATGATGAAAGTTTCAATGGCCAGTAGTTTTGTAAAGATATCTACAAGTTGGTTTTGCATGGATACATGGTGTAGCTCTATGTCTCATTTAGTAACATAGTGCCTAATGAAGTGATACTTTATGTTAATACATTTGGTCCTAGAGTGTCAGATTGGTTCTTTGAAATATAGATGGCACTAGTGTTACCAAAAACGATTGAGATTGTGCCTACATGTAAACCTATATTAAAATTTTGGTTCTTTAACTAAAGGACTTGGGCCACACAACTTCCTAAGATAATGTACTCAACTTTAGTAGTGGACAGGGTAACTAAGTTTTATTTTCTACTAGACTAGGAAACTAAAGACTGTCCTATAAATTGATAAGTTTTAGAAGTACTTTTTCTATTAACTCAACATCCCATAAAATCTAAATTATAATATCCTATGATTTCAAAGGAGGTGCTATGCTTAGGATACCATATTCCTAAGTCAGTGGTTCTTAACAACAATCAAGTGGAACTCTTTTGGATAAGACTAAAATCTAGCACAAAAATGAACAATAAACATAATATCAGGTCTTCTTGTAATCAAGTAAAGAAGTGATTCAATTATTCCTCTATATTTCTTTTGATCAATAGATTTCCCATTTAAATCCTTGTCTAACTAAACAAAGAAACTAATGGGAGTGTTGATTGGCATAGTTTTATCCATTTCATATTTTTTTAAGGATGTCTTTAATATATTTTGATTGACTAAAAAAAGTTTCATCATCTTTCGGCCATATGTTAAACCCTAAAAAGTAAGTTAGTTCTCCTATCAAACTCATTCCAAATTATTTATTCATTATTTTTGAGAATTTATCACATAAAATTTTATCAAAAGATCTAAAAAAAAATATCATCAACACAAATTTGAACAATTAGTAATTTATCTCCTATCTTTTTTAGAAACATGGTGGTGTCCACACTCCCCTTAACAAAAGATCTTTATAGTAGGAATTTGCTTAGCCTTTCGTATTATGCAAAGGGTGCTTGTTTCAATTCATATAGCACCTTTTTTTAATTTGAACACATGATTGGAAAATTATGACTTTTCAAAGCTTGGGGTTGTTCAATGCACAAATCTTCTTTTATCAACACATTCAAAAAGGAACTCTTAATATCCATTTGATATAGTATAAATCCCTTAAAACAAGCAAAGGCTAGTAGCACTCTAACAGCTTCCAATCTAGCTATATGGTCAAAAATCTTTTTGAAATCAATCCCTTTTATTTGATTATACTCCTTAGCCAACAATCTTGCCTTATTCCTCATTACTACTCCGGAATCATTCATTTTATATTTAAAAAACTCATTTTGTTCCAATCACACTCTAGTCTTTAGGTCTTCTAACTATCTCCCAAATATCATTCTTTATAAAATGATTGAGTTTTTCTTGTATGGTTAAGATCCAGAATTCATTAGATAAGGCTTGATTTAGGTTGGTCGGTTCAGTAATTAAAATATTGGAAGAGTGGTTTACCTCTTTTTTAAGTCCATGCCTAATTTTAAAACCTTTAAATGAATCTCCTAAGATTAGTTCCTTTGGACGACTTAAAGAATATATCTATTCTCTAGGCAAAGTGTTTTCAGGTTCTACCCTTCCCTCCAGATTTGCAAATTCTAAACCTTGGGTGACTTCTACAACCTCCTCTGCCACTACTAAGATTCATCAGTAATAGTTTTTAAGCAAAGAGAAGTGTCATATTTAATGTAATTTAAATCAAGCATATAGACAATGTTGATCCTTTTTTCATACAAAATAATGTTATTATTAAGGCTTATTATGCAGCTGGTAGACAAAAATTTTATGCTAGTCTTTATCACAAAGCTGACTGATGTTGATCAAGCTATGTTTCAAGCCATCAACTAGTAAAATATTTTTAATGATAAAATTTTTAGAATTGTCAATTATACCTAACCCCATCACTCTCTTTGTGGTGTTATCTCCAAGTGTTATCTTGCCTCCTACCCTTGTCTCCATTGAAATGAATTGATTTGCATCTCCAGTCATATACCTTGAACATCCATTTTCTAGGTAATGTTAAGATAGTTGCTATTTGCATGCTTTACATTTTTGCGACTTGTATAGTTTTGATGATTCCAAACATTATTGTTCAAATGTGTAGTTATCTCCTAACAATTTTAGAAGATTTGTATTTGCTCTTGTGTGTACTAACATTTAAGGAAAATCTAACTCCAGACTACGAAGACTTCAAATCTAAATTCAGTATGAGATACTTTGTGTATTTGAAGCTTGTATTTTTCTTTTAAATAAACTTGAAAGGGAGTGATTGTAATTGAGTGAATAAAAATATGCACACACACATAAGGAGATCATATAAAATTTATACTAATCATATGGGACGATATCAGTTCGTACGGGACGATCAGACAGTTATCTCCTATTAAGATCACATGGAACGAATAGGAACTAGGCAGAAAAATTTTCTAAGTCCTATTCGTCCAGGACGAAGTTAAATATCGTCCAGGACGATCGGCTCTCTGTAAGATTTTCATAAGGACAAAATTAAATATCGTCAAGGACGATCTGCTCTCTATAAAATTTTCGTCCATACGAAATTAAATATCGTCCAGGACGATCTGCTCTCTGTAAGAATTTCTACCAGACGAAATTAAATATCGTCCAGGACGATCTGGTCTCTGTAAAAATTTCCTCCGGACGAATCAATTTTCGTCCAGACGATACAACTGACTTAGAACAGTTTTTCTGCAGTTTTTGGAACCGACCTTATAATAACTGTTCGTACCGGACGAACTTTGTTCGCACGGGACGATCAGCTTCTACGAAAACATTTCGTACACATATACAAACTGGTTTGTTTCAAGACTTTTAAGTAATATCGTCCATGACAATCCACGATCATACGGAATGATCAACTGCGTACATAATTGAAAACTTGCAGTTTTTGGGCAGTTTTTCTTGTCTTTTGTATATATAGTCCAAATTAGACTGTCACCCAATCTTTTTGTCATTTGATCTTTGTGCCTCTTGAGAGAATAGCCAAGGAGAGAGTGTAAGAGTGCATTCAAAGGAGGATTCCTACCACTGGAGCGTGAAGGCTTCACTTGGAGTTTAAAGGTAAGAATCTCTACTTCTGAATTGGGATTACTTCACTCTTTTCTTTCTTCCTTCTAGATTTCTTGTGAGAAGATCTGTCAAGGAGATCCGGTTCACTGCCGACACATGGAGAGTGTGAACAACCAAAAGGTTCGCTTCTGACACTTGGAGAGTGTGAACAGCCGAAGGGTTCTCTGCCCACACTAGGAGAGTGTGAAAGGATGGAAGGGTTCTCTACCCACACTAGGAGAGTGTGAAAGGATGAAAGGTTCTCTGCCCATACTAGGAGAGTGTGAAAGGACGGACGGTTCTTTGCCAACACTAGGGATTGTGTAAATAGATGACGGTTCTCTGCCGCACCGGGTAGTGGTGAAAAGAGTTTTTTATAAAGGCTTCTCCGCCTTGCTGTGGTGCAAAAGGAGAGTCACTATTGGTATTAGTGCAATACTCAGAGGGTGCCTCTGGGGAGTGGATGTAGATCTGGTTTAGACCAAACCACTATAATTCTGGTGTCATTTACTTTACTGTTTTTACTTTTCCGTATTTTATTTTTGGTTTAAAAAACTCTGTGGTTGAAAAATGTTTTCTATAAAAACTTAATAAAAATTTTCATTTCGGTTCAACACACTCTCAAAGAGGGTTTAAATTTTTAAAATACCAATTCACCCCCCCCCCCCTCTTGGTAGCCTTGGGACATTAACTTAGGTCTAACAACCTATTTACTAGACTCAACAAGTGGTATCAGAGCTTTGTTTCAAAATTATAAGTTTAAACTACTTTTTGATTAACGTAGATGGCTACATTCAGAAACTGAAACACACCTGAAGGTTACTCTATAACTAGACCTCCACTGTTTGATAATATACCTTTTAATTTTTGGAAAACACGCATTTCTACTTTCTTACAGTCACTTGATTATCGTATGTGGATCCTAGTCCAGAAAGGTTACACAAAACCAACTAGATTAGTTGATGGAGTTAGGGTAGAAATACCCTTTGCAGATTGGACTATAGAAGAACGTGACTTGGCACAACTAAATGCCAAATGTTTGAATAGCTTCTTTTGTGCTTTAAAATCTGAAGACTACATGCGGGTTTCCACTTGCAAAAGTGGAAAGGATATATGGGATAGACTTTGTATAACTTATGAAGGGACTAATGAGGTTAAGCAATCAAGACTCAATATCTTGTTACATGACTATGAATTGTTTCGCATGAAACCAAATGAATCTATTTCTGACATGTACACGAGATTCACATAAATAGTCACTTCTTTGCATGCACTTGGTAGGGAATTAACTAATGCAAAAATGGTTAATAAAATTCTTCGTTGTTTACCTACTACTTATGATGCTAAAATTACTGCAATTATAGAGTCTAAAAATCTAAACATTTATTCTATTGATAATCTACTTGGTTCACTCATTGCTTTTGAGCAAGGAGTAAGTCAAAGAAATATTGATGCAGGTGAACCACGAAAGGAGAAGAATATTGCACTAAAAGTGGAAGAGTCAGAGAGTGAACACTCACAACCTGAGGATAAAGACGATATTGCATTGATGACTAGACAATTTAGAAGCTTTTTAAAGAGGAAGCAGAAGAGACGCCAACAACGGAATAGAGGTAAGTATAACAGATATGACAAGGTTTCTAATGAAGTGATTTGTTATGAATGCAGGAAACCAGGTCATATCAAGATTAAATGCCCAAAACTCAAAGCCACTTCTAGCAAGGAGAAGTTTGAGGAGAAACCAATTGTAAAGAAGGGCAAAAAGAAGTTTCAAAGAGCTTTCTGGGCGGACTCAGCTTCAGACTCATCTGAGACTGAAAAAGAAGAAGAAGTCATCAACCTTTGCTTGATGGCAGATAATGTTGATCAATTAGATCAAGAAGAGGTATGTGATTTAACCTATGATGAATTATTTGAAGTTTCTGAACACATGCAAGATGCATATAGGAAAATAAAAAAGATGCATGCTAGTGTAAGTTCTGAATTGGAAGAGCTTAAGAAGGAACATGAAATCCTTAGGAAAGATCATGCATTAATAGATAACAACCACATGAAACTTCTTGACGAATATGATGACTTAAATAAGAATTTTGAGAATTTAAAATCATCCTATGCTGATCTTGAAAAAGAATTTAAAAATTTTAAGGATGAATCTAAGAGAAAAACATATCGAATCATTTATACAAATCGGATCTTGGAAGATATGAATTCATTTTATAAACTGACAATATGAGCTCTTGAGGATAATAGGAAACCCCCAAAACTTGAAGATTTTACAAATCCTAAATATTATCCTAAATACATGAAATCCTTTAGAAGATAATCAAATGGAAGAAAACTTATGAATACTTTTCCTAATATTAAATGCAATAATTATAGATTTTTGGGACATATATCTCACACCTGTACTTTGAAGATGAAAACTAATTTGGTGTGGAGAACTAAGATGCATAAACCTAGACATACCATACATGCATCTGATTATAAATTTCAAAAAGGTGAACCCAAACTTGTTTGGGTTCCCAGGTCTAACATTTGATATTTTTGCAGGATTACTCTCACACAAGACCTCGTGAGAGCATATGGTACCTGGACAGCGGATGTTCAAAGCATATGACTGGAGATACTGCTCAATTCATAACACTAGAAGCCAGGAGTGGAGGCAAGGTTACACTTGGAGATAATACTATAAAGAAAGTGATTGGATCAGATATGATTGGAAATTTGAAAAACTTTTTCATAGACAATATGTTATTAGTTGAAGGCTTAAAACATAATTTGTTAAGTATAAGTCAGCTATGTGATAAGGACTATAATGTAAAATTTTTACCTACTAGCTGCATAATAAGCCTAAATGGAAAAAATATTTTAAATGAAAAAAGGGTAAACAATGTTTACATGCTAGATTTAAATTGTATTCAATCTCCTACTACTTTTTGTTTGAAAACTATTTCTGATGAATCATGGCTTTGGCATAGGAGACTTATTCATTATAGTATGAAAAATCTTAGGAGAATTACCCAAAAAAACTTAGTGAGAGGTATACCAAAACTACTTTACTAAGGACCACTTTTGTGATGCATGTCAATTAGGAAAACAAGTGAAGTCCTCTTTTAAGTCTAAGGATCTTAGAACTAGTAAACCATTGGAAATTCTTCACATGGATCCTTTTAGACCTGTAGGAACTGTAAGTCTATAAGGGAAGGTATACGGATTTGTTATAGTGGATGATTTCTCAAGATTTACTTGGGTTAGATTTCTTTTTTGTAAGAGTGAATCGTTTGAGAAATTCAAAAAAAATTCGACTTGGATTCAAAGGAAACTAGGGAGTGAAATAATTTCTATACAAAGTGATCATGGAGGAGAATTTGAAAATTTCTGTAAAGAAAAAGGGATTGATCACAATTTTTCTACACCTAGAATCCCTCAAAAAAATGGGGTAGTTGAGAAGAAAAATAGAACATTAATAGAAGCCGCCCGAGCAATAATGGCAGAATACTCACTTCCTAGATATTTTTGGGCTGAGGGGTTAGCACTGCATGCTATGTTCTGAATAGGGTGAATGTGAGATCAAATTTGAATAAAACACCCTATGAGTTGCTAAAAGGTAGAACACCTAATTTGTCTCATTTGCATATTTTTGGTTGCAAGGTGTTCATTCATAATAATGGAAAATCTGCCTTAGGAAAATTTGATCCAAAATCAGATGAAGGAATTTTTGTTGGATATTCAAGTGTTGAAAAATCTTATAGGGTAGTCAACAAAAGAACTTTGGTCATTGAAGAAACCACACATATTGTATTTGATGAATCTCGATATTTAGAAGAGCCAAATGTTGTTGAAGATGAGATTAAGGAAAACTCTCAAAAGATTGATAGAATAAATTTGGAAGAAAATGTGGAAGAGAATTTGGAAAGAGAAAACCCTTTGCCTAGAGATTGGAGATTTTCTAAAAACCACCCAAGGGAATTGATTATAGGTGAACCGAGTGAGGGTGTTAGAACTAGGCGTGGATTAAATAAGGAAGTCAATCATTCAGCCTTTATTTCAACTATTGAACCCACTAACATTGATCAAGCACTTTCTGATGAATTTTGGATATTGGCCATGCAAGAAGAGTTGAATCAATTTGTAAGAAATGAAGTTTGGGAATTAACTTCAAGGCCAAAAGATCAAAATATTGTTGGAACCAAGTGGGTGTTCAAAAATAAAATGAATGACTCAGGAGTAGTCATTAGAAATAAGGCTAGATTAGTTGCTAAGGGGTATAATCAAATTGAAGGAATTGAATTTGAGGAGACTTTTGCCCCAGTAACTAGACTTGAAGCAATTAGGTTTTTACTTGCATTTGACTGTTTTAAAGGTTTTAAATTGTTTCAAATGGATGTCATGAGTACCTTTTTAAATCGGGTAATTGAGGAAGATGTTTTTGTAGAACAACCTCCAAGTTTTGAAAATTCTAAATACCCAAATCATATTTTCAAGTTAAAAAAGCATTATATGGATTGAAACAGGCACATAGGGCTTAGTATGAGAGGTTGAGCACCTTCCTACTTGAAAGATCTTTGAAAAAGAAAGTGTGGATACAACTCTCTTTTTAAAGAAATTTGGAATGCATATACTCAATATTCAAATTTATGTGGATGATATCATTTTTGGATCTTCAAATAAAAATCTTTGTGATGATTTTTCTAAAACAATGAGTAGTGAATTTGAAATGAGTATAATGGGAGATTTAAATTACTTTCTAGGCTTTAGCATTAAGCTACTTGAGGAAGGAACATTTCTTAGTCAAACTAAATATGTTAAGGATATCCTCAAAAAATATGAAATGGACAATGCTAAACCTGTTAGTACACCAATGAGTTCCTCAGTTCAGTTGGATAAGGACCTTAAGGGAAAATCTGTTGATCAAAAGAAATTTAGAGGGATAATTGGATCTTTACTTTATTTGACTGCTAGCCAACCAGATATTATGTTCAGTGTTTGCTTATGTGCTAGATTTTAATCAGATCCAAAAGAATTACATTTGACAACAGTGAAAAGGATTTTAAGATACTTACTAGGAACTCAGAACTTAGGAATTTGGTATCCTAAGTTTAGCTATTCATTTGAAATTATTGGTTACTCAGGTTCTGACTTTGCAGGCTGTAGAGTGGATTGGAAAAGTACTTTTGGAACATGTCAATTCATTGGAAATTCATTAGTTTCATGGTCTAGTAGAAAACAAAATTCAGTGGCACTATCTACTGCAGAAGCAGAATACATTGCATTAGGAAGTTGTGTGGCACAAGTACATTGGTTAAAACAATAGTTGATTGATTTAGGATTAACTATAGGCACTATTCCAATTTATTGTGACAATACTAGTGCTATTTGCATTTCCAAAAATCCTATTCAACATTCTAGATACAAACACATTGACATAAGGCATCATTTCATAAGGGATCATGTATCCAAGGGAGAAATTAAACTTACTCATGTTTCAACTGAAAATCAACTTGCAGATATTTTTACAAAACCTTTAGCCTTTGATACTTTCAGTACATTAAGAACAAGGCTTGGTGTGATTGATTTAAATGCTTAAATAAAAATGTTTTTGCAACATTGATATTTATGTTTTAGTAGTTTATGTTTTTATGATTTTTTGTTTTTGTGATTTTATTTTTGTGTGTTTTGAGTGATTTTATTTTTAGAGTCTTTGCTTTTGTCATAGTGTAATGTGATTTGTGTTTTGTTTTAATAAAAATTCAAGAATCCAAAAATATGGAAATCGTCTAGGACGAAATTTTTTCGTACTGGACGATGTGTGTAAAATTCAATTTGCGTAATATGAAACGTCTTGAGAATAGTTTTTAATGTAGTTCGTCTGTACGATCTGATGATCGTCCAGGATGAAATTTTTTTTCCTCAAACGTTGGGACGATTGAATGCAGCAGTTGAGTGGATAAGGCAGTTTTAATTATGAAGTTCATCCGTACGAACTTTTGGTTCGTCCAGATGAACAGACGTCGATTCATAGTGGGGGGCGATTTTCAACTGACACTAAATAGAATTACTTTTGATCGTCTGTACGAAATGTTTTCGTATGTACGATCGGTCAAGTCAAAAAGTCTGTACGAAAGGACATATCGTAAATTGTGTTGATTACGAAAAGCTGTTACATTTTGGACAAATTTAATCGTCTGTACGAAATTTGTTCGTCCAGACGAACGATAATTTTTGTCCAGGATGAACTGTTTTTGTCCAGGACGAATGTATCGTTTTCTTTAAAAAAGAAGGCTTTCTAACTCAACAATCACATCTCCAAACTTCACTTTCAATCCCTTTCAACTTCAAATTGACAATGGCCTCCTCAAGCAAGAGACAAAAGGTGTTAGCGAAGAAACCCCACAGGAATTTCTCTGAAAACTTCCTTTCAAAAGCAAATGAGGAATCCTTTCCTCATTTTGCCTCTGCTAAAATCACACCTTCTCGCATTCTGATTCAAAGCGAGATTAACTTCAAGGTAATGCACCTTTTTGCTTCTACTCAGTTTAGATTCATTCTTTCTCTTGTCCACCTCTACAACAAGCAAACCTTTCTCTATTTCCTAGCCAATATGAGTTTCAATTCCGACCACTCCTCTATAAGTTCTTTTGTTTTCAAACAAAAAGTTGAAATCACTAAGCATGACTTAGGTGCCTTTCTTAACTTAAGAACTGAAGGTCTTAGAGCCCACACCCTTATAAACGATAACACCTTCAAGTGGTATGAAATCAATAGGGTGATTAGAGGAAATAGCTTTACTTATCATATTGCTAGAGTTTCTGGAATGACCAAAAATACTCGAATAATCCAGCACATTCTTAAATCTTCTATTATTCCAAAAGCTAGTGATATGATCAATATTACCCCACTCCTTTATGGACTTTCAGAAATTGAGCATGCATAATAGAAAAGAAAAAGGAATATTTCATTAGGACACTTAGTTACCTATGTTTTGGAAAGAAATACAATTTAATGCATCCTGATGATGAATATGAAGAGCCGGTCTACTACAATGATACTTCTTTCAGAGCAATTTTAAAAGAGAAAAAAGGGAAAGCACCTGCCAGTGCTTCTGAAGAAAAAGAAGAAGAAGGAGAGCAAACATCTGCACCTCAATCAAATTATCAGAATTTGATTGAAAATTTTGATAGACTTGAGACTCATTTTGATCAAAGATTTGATCAAATTGATGCTCAACTTCTGCAGCAGCAACAGGACATTGGTAGTATCAGAAATGAAGTTCATGAAATCAATACCAATGTTATGTTGATGACTTCCTACTTCAACCTATTCGGTGGCATTCCTCCTCCTCCAGAAGAAGAATAGAGATATAAGTGATGATTTTCTTTATGTTTGTTGTATTTGTGTTTGTATTAGTGTTTGTTCTAGTGTTTGTTTTAGTTGTGTTTGTTTGTGTTAAATTTTTAAAAGTTCAATGTATTTTTCTTTTTTTTTGTATTGATATTATGAAATGATCTTGTAATCTTTTTCATCAATATCAATATTTGTTGTAGTCGATTTAAATTTGGTTTATTTTTGAAATGTGTTTAGTTTTTATGAATTTCATTAGTCTTTTTAATCTTAATTGTGCTTAAATTAAATTGTAATTTAAGATTAATTTCATTAGAAAATCTAGTCTTTCTAAATTTAAATTTGTTTATAACTTGTTATAATTAGAATTTTTAATTTCATGTTTATTCATTTAGACTACATAAAAACTAATATTATTATTGCAATTTAGATGTATTCTTATTTTGTATTTCTTTACTCAAGTGATATTTATGCACTAGGAAAAATTTGAAATTTTAGATTATTGATCTTGGAAAGATTTGTTTTCAATTACTCTTGAAAAATTATACAAAGAGTACAAAAATCAAAAGGAATGCGCAAAGATTTGCAAATATGAAAAAGAGGCACAAAATAAGCCCAATGTAAAAATATGCACAAAAATGTGCCAAAATTTGAAAAAAAAAAGATGCGCAAAGCGCCACATGTGGTAATTCTCTTCTTTCAAGATTCTTTCAATCCCTTAATTCAAATTAATCTTATGTTCATTTATATTTCTATTGAACTTTGAAATATAGAATTTTTATTCATCTCTCTTGTAATAATTTTCTATATCTCAAATGTCTAAATTTAATCATGTCTTTGATAAATTCTTCTTACTTACATTGTTATATCACTTCTTAAATTCTATGAATTTCTATGATTTACCTAATGTTATTAGTTTTAGATTGCATACCTTATGTCAATCACTCTTTAGATTAAATTTTTAAATGGATTTCATATAATTACTTACATTTCTTATATATTTCTTCTTCACTTTTTGTTGTTGTCAAAAATGGGGAGAAATTATTGTGTTTGTATGCTTGTATAATGCTTATATTTTGATTTTATGTCTTTTGACTTCTGGTCTTGTCTTGGTCTTTTTTTTGTTTGTTAAATTTTTTTTTAAAACACAAAAAAATTATATTCTTTGGTTCAAAATACCTCCTTATTTTCATGTATTCATCAATTCAGGGGGAGCTTAGGAGATTTTTTTTAATTTGATATCATACAAACAATAATTGTTTTGCCATCATCAAAAAGGGGGAGATTGTTAAGATAGTTGCTATTTGCATGCTTTACATTTTTACGACTTGTATAGTTTTGATGATTCCAAATATTATTGTTCAAATGTGTAGTTATCTCATAACAATTTTCAAAGATTTTTATTTGCTCTTTTGTGTACTAACATTTCAGGGAAATCTAACTCCAGACTACGAAGACTTCAAATCTAAATTCAGCATGAGATACTTTGTGTATTTGAAGCTTGTATTTTTCTTTTAATTAAACTTGAAAGGGAGTGATTGTAATTGAGTGAATAAAAATATGAACACACACATAAGGAGATCATATAAAATTTATACTGATCATACGGGACGATATCAGTTCGTACGGGACGATCAGACAGTTATCTCCTATTAAGATCACATGGAACGAATAGGAACTGGGCAGAAAAATTTTCTAAGTCCTATTCGTCCAAGACGAAGTTAAATATCATCCATGACGATCGGCTCTCTGTAAGATTTTCGTCATGATGAAATTAAATATCATCCAAGACAATCTGCTCTTTGTAAAATTTTCGTCCATACAAAATTAAATATCGTCCAGGACGATCTGCTCTCTGTAAGAATTTCGTCCAGACGAAATTAAATATCATCCAGGATGATCTGGTCTCTGTAAAAATTTCTTCCTGACGAATCAATTTTCGTCTAGATGATACAACTGACTTAGAACGGTTTTTCTACAGTTTTTGGAACCGACCTTGTAATAACTGTTCATACCGGACGAACTTTGTTCGTACGGGACGATCAGCTTGTACGAAAACATTTCGTACAAATATTCAAATAGGTTTGTTTCAATACTTTTAAGTAATATCGTCCAGGACGATCCACGATCGTACGGGACGATCAACTGCGTACAGAATTGAAAACTTGCAGTTTTTGGGCGGTTTTCTTATCTTTTGTATATATAGTCCAAATTAGACTGCCACCCAATCTTTTTGTCATTTGATCTTCGTGCCTCTTGAGAGAATAGCCTAGGAGAGAGTGTAAGAGTGCATTCAAAGGAGGATTCCTACCACAGGAGCGTGAAGGCTTCACTTGGAGTTTAAAGGTAAGAATCTCTACTTGTGAATTGGGATTACTTCACTCTTTTCTTTCTTCCTTCTTGATTTCTTGTGAGAAGATCTGTCAAGAAGATCTGGTTCGCTGCCGACACTTGGAGAGTGTGAACAGCCGAAGGGTTCTCTGCCCACACTAGGAGAGTGTGAAAGGACGGAAGGGTTCTCTGCCCACACTAGGAGAGTGTGAAAGGACGGAAGGTTCTCTGCCCACACTATGAGAGTGTGAAAGGACGGACGGTTCTCTGCCAACACTAGGGATTGTGTAAAAGGACGATGGTTCTCTGCCGTACCGGGTAGTGGTGAAAAGAGTGTTTTGTAAAGGCTTCTCCGCCTTGCTGTGGGTGTAAAAGGAGAGTCACTATTGGTATTAGTGCAATACTCAGAGGGTGCCTCTAGGGAGTGGATGTAGGTCTGGTTTAGACCAAACCACTATAAATCTGGTGTCATTTACTTTACTGTTTTTACTTTTCCGAATTTTATTTTTGGTTTAAAAAACTCTGTGGTTGAAAAAAGTTTTCTATAAAAATTTAATAAAAAATTTTTACCAATTCACCCCCCCCCCCCCCCCCCCCTCTTGGTAGCCTTGGGACATTAACTTAGGTCTAACAACCTATTTACTAGACTCAACAGGTAACGCATGCTCTCATGAGGTCTTCTATGAGAGCAATTCTATAAAATCATCATATATTAGATTTGGAAATACAAATAGGTTTGGATTTCATCTAATGGAAAAAAGAGTAAAATGCATCCACGCTATGCAGTGAGTTTTGAGCTTTAGGTCTCCATACTAAATATGTTCTAAGGTGAATGACATATATGTGGGAGATATGTCCTATCATGCCACAAGAAAAAAATATATAACACCAGAAAAAGGATTTACTAATCTACTCGGGTTATAGTGTCTCTTCCTAGGTTTAAATGATGTATGCTGATCTGATGGATTGTGAATCTAAAACATCATGGGTAATTTTTTATTTTCATTGAAAGTAAATAATTTAGCTTCTAGAAAACATATTTTCATTTTTAAGAATTGACTTTTATATTTTTAAAGCATGCTCCCTACTATCTAAATCAGATGCAAGAGTATTTAAGTCCTTATATGCACTTTCTAGTTCAACATATAAACTTTCAAAGAATCATGCTAATGTTTAAATCAAGATGCTTTGCGATTCAATTTATTAAAGTCATCAAATAATGTCATATGATTTCCATCTAAAGTGGAATGATCTTTCTCTGCATTCATGCTCTTTTTGGCAAAGTTAAAAAATCATTTTTAAGACTAGCAGGCAATTTCATGAGCTTCTTAAATGAAGAATGAATTTTCTCTAAAACTTCAAGTAATTGATAATAAGTAAGCTAACTTACCTCTTCTTGATCAGAGTGATCAACATGTTCATCATCCATTAAACACTGGTTTGCTACCTCCTCTTTTACTTTAATTTCAGAGGAGTCTGATGTTGAGTCCGCCTAGAAAGCCTTTTGGATCATTTTCTTATCCTTCTTGAACTTAGGTTTTTACTCACCCTTCTTCTTGCTTGGGTGAGCTTTTAGAGTTGGGCAATCAGACTTCAGATGTCTTGGCTTCCTGCATTTAAAATAAATAACATCATAATAGACTTTAGAATTATTATGGTTTTTACCTTTATTGCATTTTTAATGATGCTTTTGCTTTTTCCTTAAAAAGCACTTAAATTGCCTTATTATTAAAGTGATGTAATCATTATCAGAACCCGAATAACCGGTGTCAGAATTACTAGCCTTTAAGGATATAGTTTTCTCCTTTTTCTTCTCACCTCCATCAAGCTTCCTTTAGTTCACTCCTTACTCATAAACAATTAGTAATCCAAGTAAGTTATCGATTGAATAAACATTCAAATCATTAGATTTAGTAATGGAAATAATTTTTGAATCAAAGGAAGAAGGTAAACATCTCAAAATTTTGTTAACTTTTTAATAGTTTATTAGTTCTCTTCCTAAGGCATGCAGGGATGTAACAAATTTTATAAACCTAGTATACATCTCAAAAATAGATTCAGTGAGTTTCATGCTGAAAAGTTTATAATCATACAAAAGATTGTTCAGCCTAGATTACTTAACTTCGTTTATACATTCATATATTATGCATAATTTCTCCCAAATTTTCTTTCTAGTAGAATAAGTTGGAACATGCATATAATCTTTAGATTTTAAGGCATGGAGAAAATAGTTTAAACACTTAGCATTTAGTTATGCAAGATCTCTATCTTCAATAATCAAATCATAAAAATAAAATTCAATTTTAACACTATTTACTAATCTAAAAGGTTCATAATAACCTTCCTTAACAAGCATCCATATACGATAATAAATTTATTGCAAAAAAGTGGATATGTGTGTTTTCTAAAAATTAAATAGAATATTATCAAAAAGAGGTGGTCTAGTAATTAAATAACCTTCCGTAGTGTTTTTATTTTCAAAGTTAGCCATGGATGAAAATTCAAAAGTTTTAAAAAACTTAATTTTATGAATCCTACTCTGATACCACTTGAAAGTTTGAGAGGGGTGCTAAACCCTAAAAAACTAGTTTGAGGCTAACCAAGAGGAGGTGAATTGGTAGTTTTAAAAATCTTAAATAAAAAGAATATATTTTTTAATCTTTTTAAATATTTTAAAATAAAATAATAACTCTTGATGCAGAACAAAAATATTTTCACAATAGCAATATGATCAGATATTTCAATCATTGAACAAATCACAAAATGCACAGAAATAAAAGGGGGTAAAAAATAATAAGAAAAAACACACTAAATTTTATAGTGCTTTGATCAAATCTGACCTACACCTAATCCTTGGAGATTCCCTCTCTAAGTATTGCACTAAACTGAAGTGATTCTTTTTTTGCTCCCACAGCAAGACGGAGAAGCCCTTTCAAAATTTTTTCACCAATTCAATGAGACAGCGAACCTTAAATTCGTTTACTCCCTCTTGGAGTAGGCAGAGAACCATGAATCCTTTTCCACCCACCTGGTGAAGGCAGAGAACTTGGTAATCCTTTTACACCCTCCTGGAGTAGGCAGAGAACTTGGATATAAAACTAAAGATGATCTTCCTGGAGCAACCAAGGAACCAACGGAATAACTCAAAGAAGATGATGAACACCTTGCTTGGAGCAACCTATGCGATTCCCTCACAAACTCCTCCTCACAAGGATCTCTCCCTCTAAATTTCTACCTCTTCCTTCTCTATGCTCCTTCTTAGATCAACTCCACAACAAAAGATTACCCAAGAGGCAATACCATTGCTTAAGTAGAGAGCCTCCAAAAAGCCCTATTTTTTAATTCTATGCAACTGATCATCTAGGATAATCAACATTTGCTTTGTATGTTCAGTACAAGTATTTATACATATCATCTAATATGATCTTTCGAACATCTAGGATGATTAGTTTAACATACCATATTGATCGTCCAGTACGATATAAGATAATGGATGGTGATCTCCATATTGTCCCGAAAACATATCGGTACGTCCAACACAACCCTCCTAGATAATTAGAGTAAATTTTTTTTTTTTTTTTATCATGGACGATAGGTGATAGTCTTATGAAATATGTTATATCATCCAGTATGATCCAGATAGATTGTTATGTATGATATAATTGAACAATTTAACCATAATTACACCCTTAATCATCAAATCAATTTAGGTATGATTATTATAAATTGTCCAAGATGTGTATATCGTCCTGTACGATTAGAAAAAATTTTAAAAATAAAATAATATGTAAATTATGATTGGCGATTGTTTTCAACATTTAAGCATATCATCCTGGGTGATATGGATCATCCAGTACGATTAATTTAATCACTTGTAATTAGCCGAATGTCCTAATCATGGTTTCTATTTTTAATTGATTATCTATTATGATTTCAGATAATCCTGTACAATTTGGTCAAAAAAACAAATCTCTAACTCATCAAATTTATCCTCCTAAGTTTATATAAGCAAGGATACTTAGCTTGGGATCCACCATATTCAAGATTTGACTAAATAAAGATAAAAAAATACATTAATATGAAATTACAAATAGACTCAACCCTAATCTATTCAATCTTGAGCTAATTTGCAATGCAAGTGATCTTTATA
Organism: Dendrobium huoshanense; assembly: GCA_016618105.1. Taxonomy (NCBI): domain Eukaryota; kingdom Viridiplantae; phylum Streptophyta; class Magnoliopsida; order Asparagales; family Orchidaceae; genus Dendrobium; species Dendrobium huoshanense. Next base: position 11,529,801 of record CM028360.1, read on the forward strand.
GACCTCAAAGATTAGTACGTAGGGTAAATTAATAGATATTCAATAATAATAGTTATAAAGAAATAATAATGTTTGTTATCATCAAAATCAAAGTATTTGGATCCAAATTCGTAACACATGGATTTTTTTTAACCTCTTAGCACTACAAGCCTAGGAGATAAAGTCTTTGGCTATGTGATTGTTGATGATTACTCGAGATTTACTTTGGTTAGATTCATATCTCATAAAAATGAATAATTCAAGGAATTTAGATCATTCTCCACTTGAATTTAAAGGAAGCTAGGTTGTGAAATTTTGATAATTTACATTGATCATGGTGGATAATTTGAAAATAATAATTTTAAATCTTACTATAAGGAGCAAGGGATAGGTCACAAATTTTTAGCTTCTAGAACCACTCAGTATAATGGGGTTGCTGAAAGAAAGAATAAGACCCTAGTAGAAGTCACTAGAGCCATGTTAATTGAATATTCACTCCCAAAATACTTATGGTGGGCAGAAGTGATAAACATAGCTTATTATGTTCTAAATTGGGTTAATGTTAGATTCAAGCTGAATAAGACACCCTATGAAATCCTTAAGGGTATGACACCCAGCCTCTCTCACCTTCATGTCTTTAGATATAAAGTGTTTATTCTGAATAATGAGAAATCTATACTAGAAAAGTTTGACACCATATATGATAAAGGATTATTCTTAGGTTACTCAAATGTTAGAAAATCCTATAGAGTTTTCAATAAAAGGATATTGGTGATAGAGGAAACCACTCATGTTGTATTTGATAAATTTGATAATTTTGTAGGGTCTATGGTAGAAGAAGAATAAGAAGAAAAAGAAGTTATATAAATCACCCCATGAGTAGATTCTACAAATCTGGAAGAAATGGTAGAACCTAAAAATTCATTGCCTAGAGAATAGAGATATTTTTCAAGTCATCCAAAAGAACTGATCTTAGGAGACTCATCTGAAGGTGTTAGAAATAGGCAAGGACTTAGAAAATAAGTAAATGACTCTACTTTCATCTAAATGGCTAAATCTACCAATATAAATCAAGCCTTATCTGATAAATTCTGGATTATAGCCATGCAAGAAGAGTTAAATCAATTTGTGAGGATTGATGTTTGTGAATTATTTGAAAGACCTAAAGAATAGAGCGTTGTTCAAACTAAATTGGTTTTTAAAAACAAAATGAATGATTATGATGTAGTGGTTAGAAATAAAGCAAGATTAGTGGCTAAGGGATACAAGTAGATAAAAGGAATGGATTTTAAAGAAACATTTTCCCTTGTAGCTAGACTAGAAGATATAAAAGTTCTTATAGCTTTTGCCTACATTAAGATATTCAAATTTTACCAAATAGATGTCGAAAATGCTTTTTTGAATGGGATAATAAAAAAGATGTGTATGTTGAATAACCCCTAGGCTTCAAAAATTCATAATTTCATAATCATGTGTTCAAATTAAAATAGGCATTATATAGACTAAAATAAGCACCCAAAGCATGGTATGAAAAAACTAAGCACATTCTTACTAGAGAGAACCAATGTTAAGAGGAGTATAGACATCACCCTATTTTTGAAAAATGTAGAAAAAGAACTACTCATTAACTAAATTTATGTTGATGATATTCTATTTGGATCCTCAGATAAAATACTTTATGGTGAATTTTTAAAAATAATGAGTAAGGAGTTTGAGAAGAGTATGATCGGAGAACTGACATACTTTCTTAGATTTAGTAAAAGGCAAAAAGATGATAGATCTATCCTTAGTAGTCAAAATACGTTAAGGACATCCTTAAGAAATATAAAATGGATAAAGCCAAGTAAAAAAAATACTCCCATGAGTTCTACTATTCAGTTAGACAAGGATTAAAATGGAAAATTAGTTTATCAAAAGAAAATTAGGGGAATAATTAGATCACCTTTTTACTTGACTACTAGCAGACATGATATTATGTTTAGTATTTGTCTCTATGCTAGATTTCAGGTTGATCCAAAAGAGTCCCACTTAACTGATGTGAAGAGAATCCTTAGATTTCTATTAGGAACCCAAGACTTAGGAACCGGGTATCTTATGCATAACACTTCCTTTGAAATCATTAGATATTCTGATTTAGATTTTGCAAGATACATAGTTGATAGGAAAAGAACGTCTAGAATATGTCAATTCATAAGATAGTTTTTAGTTTCCTGATCTAGTAGAAAATAGAACTTAGTTTCCCTGTCCACTACTGAAGCTGAATACATATTCTTAGGAAGTTGTGTGGCTCAAGTTCAATGGTTAAAGCAACAAATAATAGATTTAAGATTACTTGTAGGCACCATTTCAATCTTATGTGATAATACTAGTGCCATCTACATTTCAAAGAATCTAATCCAACACTGCAAGAGAAAATACATAGATATAAGTCTCCATTTCAATAGGGACCGTGTTACTAAAGGAGATATAAAGCTACACCATATAACCATTGAAAATCAACTTGCTGGTATCTTTACAAAATCACTTGACTTTGAAACCTTCAGCACCATAAGAACTAGATTAGGTGTGATAGATATATGCTTGAAATTGATGCTTTTATTTTTCTTCCTAATTTTATTTTTATGTTTGTTTCTATTTATGTGTTTTTGTTTTATACTATTTGATTTTATGTTATTTTCCTTAAGTGTTTTAAGAATCAGATCACTGATCACTTCTACTATTGAATTTGTTTTTAAAATGATATTTTTGCCTTTTTTATTTAGAAGCATGTAAGCAGTAATTGACTCCTCTAAAACAATTAAATGAAGAAATATTAATGATTATTTATCTTACTCTAACTCCTTTAGTAGTGTCTTTTCTTTTTGAATCAAAATCTATTTCAAATTAAAAGTTAGACTTTGAATTGAATATCTATTTTATCTTCCTACAGTAATTTATGTCATATGAATAATGTTCCAAGTCAATGAACATCTTTCAAGTTTTCTTAATCAAGTTGTTTGCATTTATCATATGGATAGAATTTTGTTTTATCGTTTACCCTTCCTTACATAAGAGAGTGCATTTATCTTCTGTCATATTTGAAAGATAATCTCACAACTGATAAATTCTTTTAAAGATTTAGAACGGAAGCAAGCGTGCAAAAATAAAAAGAGGAAAAAAATGTGTCCAAAACTGAAAAGATGCATAATAATCACTAAATAATTGTAAGATGCATGAAGTGCATCAAAAATTAAAAGATGTTTAATGTGCGCCAAAAGCTGATAAAGAGGTGCAAAAAGAGCCCACTATGAGTTAGCTTGTCTTTCTTTCAAATCCTTAAAATATTAGAAAACTCCCTGTGTCAATTGATATCTCCTACACTTGAATTTGAAAATCATGATTTTTGATTGATTACTTTGCAATACTATTCTATTAAATATTTCTCTAAAATGAAGTTTAAAAATATCACTCTTCCTATCTAATTTCTTTCTCATTTAGATTTTTATTTAGAAAACATTTCAACCTGTAAAGAGTTTGAGCTAGGGTTTACAAAATAAAAATTTGTAACCTTTCTGAACTTAAATGTTGTTAATTCATTTTATATTTGTTTTTAAATCTATTAATAAGGTAAATTTATCATTTACTGGAGCAAATAGATTGAAAAAAAAATGTTCTCTTTGCCTTATATTTATTTTTGTCATATTTTTAATCTGTTTTCTATTATTTTTTCTTGGTTTTTTTGTTTTAAATCCTTCCAGATCATCACCTTCCATTTTATAAGTTCTTTAATGTTTGTTCACATCATTAAATACAATTCACATCATATTATATGATCTTAAAAAAATATAAATCTCTGATCACAGAACATTCAATGGTCAAAATAGACAATTATTAGTAATTGTACTATATGAATTTCTCTTCGTATTATACAATCCATGTGACAGAAATCATTGGATAAATTAAATGCACTCGGTATGATCTTTAATATTATATCGTATAATATGATTCACCGGTTTGTATTGTACGAACAAAAGAGTCAGTAGTCATACAGGCTGATTCCTTAGGATGATCTCTTTCTCTCTAATCATCTAGTATGATGTTTGATCGTACTGTACTTACTGGATGATTAGACAACATTTTTGTCTAATTGTCTGGCTGAATATTATTACACATGATCCAGTACGATCTCATAATTGTATTATACAATCTTGTATAATTCTATTTAAATAATAGAAATTCATCTGATCTCTTCACACAATCCTTTTAATCCTTCCCTCTTGCACTCTCATTCCTTGCAATGGATGGTAGTGGAAAATGTAGTCACCAACCCAAAGTGGTTCTTCTTCTCGCCACCCTATCGACAAGCATTTTTTGACAGCTACTAATAAAACAACATACTACAAGTTCAAAGAAGCCAAAATCACTCCCTCTAGGCTTCTCAATTAATAAGCATTGAACTTTTTAGTAATGAATCTATTCAACTCCACTGCACTCTAATTCCTTCTCACTTTAGCCTATCCTTTCAATCTGAATTCCTCTACGAGTTCTTGGCCAATCTTAGAATCAATGGGGAAGCCACTATCATGACCTCTCGTGTCTGTTATCAAAATGTTGAAATAACCAAAAGAAGATATATAGATTCAACTACAATTAAACACCCATGGTAATAGACCACTTGTTATGGCCTCTAGATCTGATTTTGACTGGAGTGTTGTAAATATCATGCTTAGAAATATTGCTCTGAACTACCACTATCCCTTAGTTAATACCCTCAATCAAAATGCAAGGGTTATCAAGCACATCCTCAGAACTTCAATCATTCCTAAATTTTGAGAACAGGTAAACATTACCCCCTTACTTTCAACTGGAACATATTTCATCAAGTCAAATACCCAAATGAATGAAGCCCAAATATTGATCGATTACATCTAATACCTTACTTTTATTCCACTCCCATATAGTAGAAGAAAACAAAATATTACTCTAAGACATGTCATTGAGTACATCCTAAATAAAAAAATATAATCTGACATATCCTGCTCCTCCTGATAACAACCCAATCTTCTTTACAGATGCCTCTTTTTGTATGCTCTTTCAAAAGGAACAAGAGCTAGAATAGCCAATATTTGATGAAGAAGGAGATGTTGTCTCTGTAGCTGATCATGCACTTGCACCGCCTCCTCATCACCACTCATATGAGGAGATGATTCAGCATTTTAACAAGTTTGAGACACGCCTGGATTAACAGTAAGTCTAACATGAAAATGAAATGAATTGGTTAAAGGGTCAATCTGACTCAATCCACCAGCAGTACTCCTCCATTCAATAGTTCTTCCAATATTTTCTACCTCCACAACCAACACCTAATCCGGATCCACCTATGTATTAGCATTTGTGTGTCATTTTTGTTATGTTTGTATTTTTTTGTTGTATTCAAATTTCTATGTCATTATCTTTATGCATATATTTTTATGTTATGTATAATGCATACTTATTATATTCTATCATTTTGTTATTCTCCTCTTCCTTTTTGTGATGTCAAAAGGGAGAGTAGTAGTTTTTTATTTGGTGTTGTTAATTGTTTGCATATTAAAAAAAAAAATTAAAAGATTCACCTTCTAAATTTCTTGTTAGTAGTTTATTGTTTGTTTTTAATTGTTTTCATATTAAAAATAAACTCTCCATACTTTAAAAAAATTCACCTTCTGAGAGGAAGAAGAGAAGATAGCAAAGAATTTTAGTATTTTAAACAACAATATTTGTCATCATCAAAAAGGGGAAGATTATTACAAATCTTGACTCAAATACTATGATTTTTGTGATAACAAACATTATTATTTTCTTACTATAATCTCCTGACAATTTGGTTATTGCATATCTTGCTTTGCCCTATTCACTAACTTTTTCAGGTTCACCATTCACTTGCAACTTTGATTAGCTTAAGATTGGGTAGACTACTAGGATTACAGTCTAAATTTTCAAGTCATTTATGTATTTTTTTTACCTTTCTTGAGTGAAATCATGTATTCTAGTAGATAATATTATTGAGTAACTATACACACACATAGCGGAGTGAGAGAAAAATATAATGTAAGATTTTATGTTCTTCATATTGTATGATTTTAAATTATACTATACGATTTTAACTCATACATAGTATGATTAAGTTTATTTTGAAAAATCCTAGCCACTAGAGTTAAGAAAGATTTTGTATTGATCGTACAGTATGACTACAATCATATTGTACGATCATATTAATATCTTGCTTAATTTGACCCTGAAAATTATGCAATCAAATCATGGGCAATTATGATCAGCCAATCGTACTGTATGATATTTTTCATATAATGAGATCTACAAAGTACAAATTTGGTTATCCTAGAGGTCGTATCAAATGGAGCCATAAGTTATGTACTGATCGTACTGTATGATATCCATAGTGGTGGACGATTGAAAGATACAAAATTGTCATCCCAAAGTCATACCAAACGAAAGTCATGATTTTTGTATTGATTGTACAGTATGATGTCCATAATACTAGATGATCGATAGTGTACAAAATTGTCCATCCAAGTCATCCCAAACGAATAGAAGGAATTTCTAAAGTTCATACCAAACGATCTTATGATAGTATAATATGAAGTGTTATGAGGTTTGAACAGATCATCTAAATAATTTTTCACATGATACTCGACGAGTCAAATTTTATACTAATCGTACTGTACGATGTTTGTATCATACAATATGAACAGAAGATGGATCTCTTAAAAATTAGGTTTTTTATGCCCTCTATTTAAGCCTCTCATATTTTCTTGTAAGAGGGAACTTTTGTTGTTGTCTTGTTTTGAGATGGAGCTTAGAGGAAGAGAAGGAGAGCTTTGAGAGAGAAGAAAGGGTGAGATTCTTAAGAGGGGAGGTTTGAGGGATTCACAAAGGTTACTCCAAGTAAGGTTTCCATTGTCTTCTTTAAAGCTGCTTTCTTGATTCCTTAGTTGCTCTAGGGAGATATGTTTCAACATTAAATTTAGGCTCTCTACCCACTCTAGGAGGGAGTAAAAAATCCAGGTTATCTGCCTACTCCAATAGGAAGTAAAATGATTCAGGTTCTCTGACATCACTAGGAGGGTGAAAATTAATATTCAAGGTACTCTACCTCATCAAGTCGGTGGAAGAGATTTTTATAAGGGCTTCTCCTCCTAGCTATGGGGGCTAAATAAGAGATACTAAAAGGTTTAGTGCAATACTCAGAGGAAGCCTCCGAGGAGAATGGACGTATGTCAGATTTGACTAAACCACTATAAAATATGGTGTATTTGTACTTTTACTTTTTTGCATTTTAATTTTCGCACTCGTTTGTGATTTTAGTGTGGTTGAAATTTCTGATTATTGTGAACTTAATATGCTTCCGCATTATGGAATAAACTTTTTTTTAAATATTTAAAAATATAAAAAAAAGACTTTTCTTTTTTGCTTTAAGTACCTTTTAAATAACCAATTTATCCCCCCCCCCCCCCCCCCTGTTGGTTAGCCATTGGGCTTGTTCTTAAAGGTTTAAAGAACCTTCACGAACTTTCAATTTCAATACAATGCTAAAAAAAATTCAAACATTTACACAAATACAACATTGAACATATAATATTGTGGCAAAATTGTTCATAATTTGACATTAAATTACTCAAAAAGTCTCATTGTGTTAGCCAAGGCCAATCATGAAGAAGACATGTCGAATAATCGAGTTATACAAAATTGTAGTAATGGTTGTCAAGTGAGGATAGACTATAAGCATGGGCGGACCCCCATTGACTTGAGGGGGGGCATGCCCCCCCTAAAATTTTTTTTTTTTAATTTTAGAGGGAGTATTTTTTGGGTATTTTTGTATTTTGTTGCCCTCATTTTATAAATCAATCTTTGTGATGAAAAAATAATAGACTATAAGCATTAAATGATAGTGTAAATCTAAGAGCATCAAGTTAAAGCAAGCATCGTAAGTACTAAGAACATCTATTCAGATTTGGAGGCAATTCATATAAAAGGAGGGGTATTGATTAAACCATCGATTAGAATGGATATCAAGAGGATTCAAGAATACTAGGAAGGCTTATTGGCTTAAAGCGATGATTAGAGCTCTAAAATTTTTTGTAAATTTTTAGGTTAGAATATAACAAATAAGTATCAATAGGATCTAGCTAAAGATTTTGAGGGAAGAACTTCAAACAATATCAGGAATTAAATTTAAATATTCCCATCGATATTAGCCATAGGAACTTTTATTTGGTCCGGTCACAGGACGTAGCTCTACGTTCGGCCCCCAGTAGAATCTTGTCATGCGTTCTCACTATTTACCGCGCGCCCTGACAACCCGACCTGGAACAGACCTAGGATGGCTCGGTATTTCTTCGATTTTGCTAGGTATTGCTCGTATAACTAGGTATTGGTCGATTTTGCTCGGCAATAACCAATACCGAGCAAATACCGAGCAAATACCGAGCAAATACCGAGTAATACCGAGCAATACCAAGTTGTATGGTACACTCGGTATTGCTCGGTATTACTCGGTATTGGTCTTCACAGAGCGGTATTGCTAGGTATTAAGCAATACCTAGCAAAACCAAGCAAATACCGAGTAATACCTCGCAATACGCGAACATAGCATTCCCGGGTTCCAGTCCGGGTCAAGTTGTCGGGCCGCGCGGTAAAGAGTAAGAGCACGTGGCGAGATGTTATTGGCGGCCGAACGTAGCTCTACGTCCGGTCAGAGGACGTAATAATTGTTCTAGCCATAGACGCATTAGGCACGTTAAACGCCCTCTTTCAATTGAAAAATAATTAGACAATCTAACTCCCAACCAACTTTATCAAATCCTGGTCACCCAATCCAAGATACAAATGAATTATGCATAATTGAAGGTGCAACAATGTAAGCTTTGTTTAAGATAATTTTCTAGCATAAAATTTTTTATGAAAGCAGCAAAAAAAATTATGAGCAAAAACTATCCCAAACAAATCAATAATCAAATTCCATGAATTACAACATGCAACATTGTCTTTGGTGGCGTTGAAATAAACGTGGAGGGACGGTATCTTCAATCATAATAAGCCTACAAAATTCAGTGCTTGTTTAAACGTGAGATTAATTTCTGAAATTGTTCAGCTGAATTTTTTAATCTTTCGTTATTCAAATTTGCATCATAATTTTTGCGTAAAAATTTAAACTTGGTTGATTTAGGGTTCATTTGGAATAATTTTCTACAGTAATTTTTTAATGCACAAATTTCTTTAAAGCTACCAAAAAATAATTTTTGAACCATGTCAATAGCATTTCCAAACCAGAACCACGAGAATGGATATTATTATATACACAAATACATAAATCATCAGAATTTTCACAGTACATACGAGAGAATATTATGTGCGGAAACCGGACGAAAAGAACCATCCAGTTTTATCTCTGTAAACAGTAAAAGAACAGCATAAACAGTTTTTGCTATTCACAGAGATAAATCGGACGGGTGCTCCATGCCTGGTGTCTGCACAAAATAATTCATCCTCCTTGACAAAACAATAGAAGCATCAAAACAGTTTTCAGAACACTAGATCTTATAAGGTTTTATATGGGACAACTTTTTTATTGCTTTCTAAAATAATTTTCTAATACAAAAAAATTAAGTTTAAACAAATTTTGTAGTTAAAATTTACTTTAAAAAACAATAAAAAAAAAACTGTCCTAAAAAAACAGCCTAAATTTCACAAGAAAAAGTACTGCTTCCAACAATTTGGCAAGTAACAACAAAATTAAAAAAAAAAAATAAGGGAAAGAGTGAATAGGAAAATCAGAATTTTTCACAGAGTAAATTCTCACATTAGAGGCTTTTCCTAGACTTCGAATAGAACAGATTAAATAAATTCAACCACGATTCTGCACAAGAATTTGGAACAAACAGTCTTTGATCAGCTCTTAAATTTTTCATAAACAATAAAATGAATTTAATTTCTGACATCTAAATAAATTTCAATTATACATAAATTACAAGATAATGTGCAAGATAATGCATTAATGAGAACAAATTTCAAAGAATTTGAATCTAGTAATGACTAATGAATCTAATGGCGCTAACAGTTTCCAGTTTGAGACCTCAAGAGATGGAACAATCATGAAACCATCAATTTTCTTCCACCATCGTATGTTCTGTGTGCTATATGGCCATGAGATCCAGCCCCGGATGCGATGGAACAATTACAAGATCATCATTTTTTTATTTTTTTTTCCATCATCATATTTACCCTCTTATGGCCGAAAGCTTTCCTCGCAGATAACAGTCAATAAGGCTTACTCTGTTTATTATCTCTCTTGAGCTGCACCTTCAACTTCTTACCACCCAATTGGAAACCGTTCATAACATCAATAGCAGCTTGTGCAGCTTCTGGCGAATCAAAACTTACAAAACCTGCCAAAAAGAAGCAAGCGAAGATAATGGAGGAATTACTTCCAGTTACCATATTAATGAAAGCGCAGTTTGCTTGCTTGCCAAAAAGAAGAAAGGAAAGAGAAATTGAGGTATTACTTCTAGTTTACCATAGTACTGAAAGTACAGTTTACTTACCAAAGCACTTGCTAGCACCCGTTGACTTGTCAACGTAGACCTTAGCACTTAAGACCCTGCCAAAACCCTGAAAAGCACTTGAAAGCTCTTGATCTCCATATTCTTGAGGAATATGATAAATAAACAGATTAGCTCCAGGAGGGCCTGTAGATTGGATATAAATAAACGACCAATCAATATGTTGAGAAAAATTAATATTCATGCGGGAAGGTCTAGGTACAATAACTTGGCAGGTCAATTTAACCTTCAATCTGTCCCCCAGAACTAGAACTGCGGCTTGAAGAAGGTGCCGAAATATTATTCCCATTCACAGGGTGATTGGGGTTATGAGAATTGTTCGAAGGCCCGTGACTCACTATCCCACTTTGGTAGGTAAGAGGATACTGAAGACCAGGAACACCTGGATAACCAGCGCCGACATAACCAGCAGACTGCATTGATGTGAAATTCCTAGATACCGTGCTTGGGGAGAGATCAAGATTGGTCCCACGTAATGCATTTACTTGACTAACCGGCGAATTCAGATTATGGAATGCAGTTTGATTCTGCATTGAAGCTAAAGGGTACTGCATAAGCCCATAAGTTCCCGGCGCCTATCCAAATAAGAATAAAATTAGGAAAAACAGCCTCATTATGATAGAAGAACTTCACAGGCTTTAGGCATGACAATGATTACAAAAAAAAAGAATTAGTAGGACAGTTTTTGAAATGACATTTAGGAGCACAAACAATAAAGGGTAATGAACGTGTTCAAAAAAATCAAGTACTCATACAAATAAGATGCCTTTTTAATCTCTAAAATTGCAGTGCTTTCAAATTGCTAAAATTTCCGGATAACAGGGACAACCAAATTGAACCTTAAACACAGGTGTGCATAGCCATCAGAAGAAAAACACAAATTTAAAGAATTTCATTCACTTTTATTTAGAGATCCTGTAATATTTTACATCTAAATTAAGCATGGGAATAAACTATTGCTTCATTTCATCAAGAAGGGTAAAACAGCAAGTGGCATCTTTCTTGAATGACCTCCGCTTACATATATATATATATATATATATATATATATATATATATATATATATATATATATATATATATATATATATATATACAAGTACATTAAGGCTGATCCTTGATGTAATCAAACTGAAATAGGAAAATACTTGGTCAAACCACCTTGTGTTCGAACACAAGTAACAGCTCCTGCATACATATCCTTAATGACTTGAATGTAAGCATTATTAAACTCTTTCTTATGTAGAACTCTTCATAGCACTTCTCTTGGAACTTTATCATATGCTTTCTCTAAATCAATAAAAAACATATGTAGATACTCCTCTCTATAATTCTTCAAGCCTCTTAATAAATGTATAGCTTCCATAGTAAACCTACCTGGCATGAATCCAAATTGATTTTGACAAACATTAGTGTCGCGCCGCAACCTATTCTCTATAACTCTCTCCTATAATTTTAAGGTATGATACATTAACTTAATTCCTCTATATTTCGCATAATCTTGTGCATGGCCTTTATTCTTAAAAAAAAGAATCAACACACTCATTCTCCACTCATCTGGCATCTTTTTTAGTCTTCAAAATAATATTAACAAGTTTAGTAAGCTTGAAATCCCTTCCTCTCCTAAGCATTTCCACACATCTATTGGAATATCATCAGGTCCAACAACTTTTCCACACTTCATTTTCTTTAAACCCTCATTAACTTCGGTTTTACTAATACGTGGATAAAAACAAAATTCTTTATTTTCATTTAGGGTGCTAAGAACACTAAAGTCAAATGCATTCACATAATCTTCATTAAAAAGTTAAGCAAAATATCTCATCCCCCTTTTTAAGCCAAGAAATGCCTCAATTTTAAATTTTGAATTCAAATTTTTCTATGAGTAATACCTGGACCTTAACTTCAAGACTTAAAAGGCTTCATTGCATAATAGTAAATAGAGAGAAAAAGTAAAAATGTGATAGCTAAAAAATGAGACTCTGAGTATTCTCAATACATTTGAATTGCTTTATGACCCTTCATTTATATTATTATTATAGGGCTACATAAGAAGCTTATAAAGAACATACTCATTTACAAAAGATGTGTAGCATAATATGTAGCTAAAAATATAAAAAATATATATGAACAATTGATACGTAGATTTTCACCAGTCAAGTTGGCCTGACTGAGTGACGTGTAGTCATGCTGACCGAGTGATGAGTGTAGCATGCTAAGTGATGAGTGATCACTGACCCTTAGCGAGTGCATCTTAGCCTTCGATTAGTGCTCCTTAACCTTCCTCGCCTCAAGGCATATTGATCTTGAGGCAATTGGTATATTCAGACATACATTAAGTTTTAGCAAAATCCGAATATAATTCAGCATATGGCATATTGTGCAAATAGTGTTATAAAAGCACAATGTTGTCAATGTTTTCTCTGCACTAATAATCCCAGATGAGCATGAGGACTCTCGTTAGTATACAAAAAATATGGAGGCCACAGTTTAAGCACTGGCAGTTTCTCGCCCAAGTTTTACTAGGCTTTAGTTATGAACAACCATCTGTCAAAAAAACTAAAAAGAATTTGTGTGCATGCAATACTTCCTATAATGAAAAATAGGACATAGCATCAACACAACTATCTAACCTGATAGCTGAATCCATTGTATGGAGAAATATACCCCATTGGTAGCGCTCCAAACAATGACGATTGTTGTAATGAATTCATATGAGGAACACTGGAAGCTTGACATTGAGCTTTTTGAGCCTTACGGGCCTTCCTTTCTTTTTCAGTGTCAGCCCACTTGACAACTAAAGGTACATTTGAGCCCTATAAACAATAAAAGAATACGTGGGTATGTATCAAATGAAATAATAAATGAACAAGATCATTTAATCTCCTAATGTCAAACCAAGCCCGTATATGCTTGCCTATGTATTTATGCGTGTCAAAATGTTTTGTGTACATGCGTGAGGGAGTGTGATGAGAGATAGATATGCAGCTTGTTGACCTTCAAGTGCAGCAGTATGAAACATAACTAGACGTTCCAGCTGTGATGCGATAAAATTAAGGAATAAAGTCTTAAGAATAGCTGTTACGGCATAGAAAATGTTAAATGTAATATAATTTCTCAAAAAATTGAAATTTATATCGAATCTAATTTGTTAACAAATCTGTAATATATTCTACAATAGCACTTGAACAATCAAATCTCAGAAAAAATTTATAAGTATAACAATAACAGAAATAATATAATAAATAATTTTGGACATAAATTTTATTATCATGGTAATAGACCAAATAACTAGATAATAAAATATTAAAAATTAATATACTATTATGTACATTATTAAGGAAGTCTACCTAGGTTCATGATTGAAGTACCAGTGTACATAAAATCGTATGACCTAAGTGCCAAAAGCGTTGGTGCTGCACATTTTACCACTCCTATTTGCTAGATGAGGAAATTGCAAAAGAAAGACATAAAATAAAAAAATTGTAAAACTACAATGGAAATTTTCTAACTTAAGTTTTCTGTATTATAATAATAGTATAAAAAAGCTGCGTGCTAGGATTACCAGATGTTAAAAGAAAAATGGCATCACTATATATTCGCTTGCTGTGCAGCACATCACTGTAGTAAGCTTTTGCATGTTCCGGTATGTTGTAAACACCATCATTAACTACACATCTATTAGCTCCCCATCAGCAACTCTAGTTCTTTCAAATGACTACTACCAACTTTCTTTACTCTTTACCAGGAATTCCCACATCTTTGGATTTATCCCCATCGTAGTTATTTTAAGCACTTCATTTTGTCACTTGCAAAAGTCTTCTGCATATTTCAATTGCTTTCCTTAACCTGAATACCTCAGAAATGAATCTGTCATACCCCTTTTCGCCAAATTTCTTACATTTCCTTTTAAACATATCCACTCAACAATAACAGACTCCACTGGAACAAAGTTATCGTGGCCATTTCTCAATGTTCTACTACCTGATGTAATCAGGTCACTAGAAATACTATTACTTTGCTAAATATTACCAAATAAGCAAGTGGATGTATGGCTAAAGTTATAAAGTTTTTTAAGGTGGAAAATCGCCATGAATGAATTCCCTACCATCATAGGTGGCACAATAGCCTTTGGCAAAGGACAAGAGTGTACAAAAGTGAAGTACACAAGGTGTAAAAGCGAAAACAGTATTTCCAAGTAACGAGGAGAAACAGATAACCTATGTGTGTTTGTTCACAAATACAAACCTCCATCTTATGCTTCCCATTTAGATCCTCAAGAGCTGCTAAGGCTTGTTCTTTGGTTTCATATTTAAGAAAGGCACAACCTGTTCCATTACACAAAATAAATGGAATAAGTGTACCTTCCGTAGATATGTTACTTAAAAGTATACATTCAGATCAAGAGATAAACATAATGACAGAGTAGAAGATAATTAGGAAGAAAACAGTACCTTTACTTGTCTGTTGAGAACCCCTAAGGATCTGCAAATCTTTTACATTACCATACTTGGAAAACAACGCAGTAACATCATCATCTGTTACATTCTTTGGCAACATACCAATGAAAAGTTTATGCTCTGGAAAAAAAAAACATGAAACAAATCATAGAGGTGAAACATTTGAAACTATCCCTAGCAATTCTTCTTGGTGAATCCATGCCCAGAAAAATCTGTATTTAAAAAAAAAAAAAAAAACTTAAAAAGAAAAACAGTAAAGAAACAAAGAAACTGGCAAACATACCAATGAAAAGCATAATCTCTGGATATCAAAAACATGAAACAAATCATGGAGGTTAAAAATAGCAAACTATCCCTAGCAATTCTTCTTGGTGAAACCAAATCCAAAAGATATTTATAAAAAAAAAAAAAAAATCAAAAAAGAGTGAAAGATGCAAAGCAAGATGATTAAATGCAACTAAAACAAAATCACAATTAAAGTATTTCAGCATAATGACTGTAAAAATAGTGCTAGAGTAATATATGGCACACCTAGTCTTTCCAACTCGCCATCTGCATACTTTACTTGCAAAGGACTTGAAGCCTAAGAAAAGTAAAATAGATTACAAAGTTAAAACAGACTGGAAAAGAAATATTATAAAAGAACTATATTAAAATGTATCATTTTTTATACCAAGGCAAACAATTATTTCAAGTAAACATAAAATGTGCCAGAGAGCAAACATTGTGGAAGCAGCTAAATACTGATAAAGATCACGTCTGATTACATGCTACAGAGTTAATAATAAAACGAAAATACAATGAAAATATTTGAAAAAAAAAAAAAACACCAGGTAAAGACTGCAGCCAACGATATGAAGCTACATATTTCCCTTGGTATGTATGGTACTATATTTTCTTTTAGTGCTAAAAGTACCCATCAGGCTAACGTAACTTAGAGGACAAATTGCAAAACTTATGCAAGGTATGATACCTCATAAAGCTTATGAAAACAAAACAGCAAGAACTCCAAAAATTTATTTTAAATATGGTTTGATTTCCTCTAGAAAAATAACTACTACCACCATGAAAACTTCTTGTATGTGAAGCTACAGCATAAGCAAAGGGATCCAAAGCATGGCATTACACTGTGTCTATTTAAGATGGAAATTTGACATACCAAAATTAAGAGAAACTAATGAACAACACAATGTTTTAGAGCATAACTGCACTGACAGATAACTGAAGGTATAATACAAATTCTGAACAATATGGGCAAAATACCAATGGTTCAGATATCCACGAGCACAGAATGGGAGATGGAACATTTTCATATGGAGAAGAAGAGGGCTCAAGTGAAAGGTGAAATAGAGATTGAACTCACAGATACATTAGATAAGAACATTTTTCACGTTAAGAAGAAAAGGGCTCTCTTAAGAAGAGAGAGATTGAATTCACTGGTAGTCAGGTAAGGGGGTCACTAGTTAGATGCCACCATAGGCAAGCAGTACCTTTAAAGAATGATAAACTTACTCTATTATGTCAATGCTCATCAAGGTTAACCATTCATATTTCAACAACATAGATTGTTGAGGAAGTTATAGCAGGATAATAGTAAATTTTAAAGTGAAAGTTCTAAACCCATGATGAAACCACACTAGTTATTGCGTATGAAAAATTTAAAATTGGAAGAAAACTTGATGAAGCACTGATCAAAGATTATCTTATTTTCATAGGTAGAACTCAAAAAATCATTATTCTGAACGTCATTAGCATGGTCCAGGCGAACTCTCCCAACGTTTGATTAATTGTAGATTTGGCCAATGATTGATGACAAACTCTTCCAATGTTTGAGAATTTTTGCCAAATCATACTATCACATATAAACAATCTCATACAACCAAACAATGCACAGCACTTGATAATATCACTAATTTAGGTCTGGGTGTATAATTGGTAGTAATTTAGCATTATTTATCAACAGTTCTTTCATTCCTTATTTGAATCAGCAGTGTCGCCCAAAAATATTAAGCAAACATAGCTTCCCACAACCACGAGCAACAACCAATTCTCACCAGAGAATTCTGCTTCAACCACTACAAACACCAAACCTTCCCATCCACCTTTCTAAGATTATACTGTTTGCAGGTTAGCAACAGCTTCCATATGTATGGGAGGTCATAGCATTTTCAAGCACCAACTATGCTAAATGCTGTAGCTCAGTGGCAATTGACAGCTCTTGGGTTGATCAAACCTGGTTTGGCTAACTCAGAGCCATCCATTTCAAATCGAACACATCCGTTCATCATCCCCAAGTGATCTTTTTGTATTTAACTCATGCAAAACAAAGTGATTTTCTCCCACTATATTTTCTCCCACTATATTGTAATTAAATTAGGTATAAATACAAGTACAGGATCCCCTAAGCTTTTTGGAGACTACTGCAAAATTGCATTAATTGTGGCCATAGAAGGCAGGTAGGCATAGTTCTTATGGTGATTTGTCACATATGCGCAATGAGATAACTTACGTGCAACTTCAGAACCTCGCCACAAAGCTGAGAGCAATTTCCAAAGAAAAATAAAATTGTACAAAAATTGAGTTCCTGATTTGACATACCAAAAATTTTTAAAACCAAGGGAGATGTTCAACTTACTACACTACAAATAACAAACAGAGGTACATACAACTCAATTAAATATTTATGGTGATACTATTCCTTTATCTTTATATAGAATATAAGTAAACAGAATCATTATGTTTCTCACAGACCAATCATACATGCATTTGTCTAATCAGATTAGCAAAGTAGAATAAACTGTCCATCAACTAATAATAGTCATGTGATTAGAAAAGAGTGTCTTCTGACTTCCAAGATAGGCACAGACAAAATAATTACTATGATTACACATAGGAAACGATTTGAAAAGCCAGTCAAGTTTAGGATGTTATATAGAGCCGGGCTTACACAAAAGCACTTATGTTGCATTTATCTCTAAAACATAAAATATTCAGATAAGATCCAAAAATACATATTTTAGATTATTATCACCATCATTAAAACCTAGCTCTATGCTGATACGCCTTGGTATCAAAAAAATAGCCAACGAATAAGAGAAATTCAGGACAAAACAAATTTTTTTATTGCTAGGAAATCAAATAACAAGAGCAAGATACAATGGTCCTCTTTCGAGAGGAGAACCTTCTCTCCCAAACCCTAGACGCCGCTAGGATCCCTCCCACAAAAAAAAAACTACAGCACTCAAAAAAAATCTGCATAAGAATAAAATAAACACTGCCGTATCATACTAATAAATAAGCTTCCTCCCTCCAAAATCAGCCAACTTCCTAATATGTTTCTCTCCTTAATTTGAAAAATAATTCAATTAGGAAAGGTTTCAATGAGGAAAGAAAATCAATTAGGAAAGAATTTTCTCTTAATATAATGATGTAATTCTCTGTTGGGCTCCATCACCTCAACCGCCTCTCTCTCCTTGTCCACCGGCCCCACCTGGGCCGGACTTCCTTGATAGACCGGCCAGCCCCGCCCTACTTCTGTCGTATCATATACATGTTGTAGTGTCAGTGCAGAAGGGTAGGAGTGTGAGTACTACAAGCATTGAAAGTTTCGAAAATATCAAGAGAGAGAACAGATATAGAAATAAGTTTGCCTAAAAAAAAATATCATCCTCTCATTTCATCTACCTTTTTAAAAAAATTTAGATATCAAAGTTTTGATTTATGAGGGAAAAATATAAATAAAGAACTACATGAGCACCTCCTCCATGGTTTCACTTCTAAGGTCAACATACTTGTAAAGCAGTCAGTCCATCGCCATGACTGTAACATTGAACTTCACTTTATGCCAAACACAAAAAAAAAAAAAAAAAAAAAAAAAAAAAAAAAAACGTTAACATTACAACATTACCAAACTAAGCTATAGCATAGTTGTGCATGTTGCTGAGAGGATGTTGACATTTAATGTACTGGGGATAAGAGATTGGCAAAGGACCTATTCAAGTAGAAGTGAAACCAATGGCTCAAGGCACCCTTAAGACTATATGGTTGCCTAATACATGAAGCGCCAAGAACTAAATTAGGCACTTACCAACGCAAAGCTACAAAACGTTCACCCATTATAATGCAGAAAACTGTTTGAGAGTATAACATGGTAATTATCAAAGAAACAATATTCCACTATAGCAGGCAATAAAAATATTTATTCAAGTTTTATTTTAATCAAATAACAAAATTATAAAATTTTGTCATCCATACTCTTTCCACATGACTAAATTTATAACCCTCATAGTATTTTATCTACCAGTCTCATCCTCATCATCATCATTAAATTATGTTATTGTATAACTAAAAGCTCTTGTACCTATGTTCAATTTGAAATGCATCTTAGAGAACCTCCTTATTTTCTTCTTATATTATATCATGTCAAGTATTCATCATCAAATTGCTTAACTTGATAAAAATCTTGAAACCTGATGCCAAGGTCCTAAAATTGAACCTCACTTGCATCAAAGTTATACTTCAACAATCAACATTCCAAATAAAAGACCACTTTATCTTTGATATTTAAGATCTTAGCACAAATCTCTCCAATAAATTACACATTACTAACATAAATGTCATTATCATAAGAGATTGGACCAATGACAATCCTTTTTCTTTCTTTTTTTTTTTTCTTTTTTTTTTTTGATCCAATATATATCTAGAAGAGGATTCTAAAGTTCCCAAACATTTTATCATATTTATGACTTTATATAAGCTCTTCATAAATTATGGTTTGTATGCTTTAAAATCATAATAAAATTTTGCATTAAAAGGTGAGTGCCTCATTGCATGGGGCCTTTCACCCAAATGCTCACCTAGTTGATACCTTAATGGAATAGTGGTGATGAGAATAAAACGATTGGTTGGTGGACAAGTAGGCTAGAATAGAGAGATGGCCGAGAAGTAGAATATTAGTAAGAAGAGAGATGGTGCTCAGATTTTTTATGAGAGAATAGAGTGAAGAGACAGAGAGGAAGATGAGGGAGAAGAGACATGATGAGCAACACAAAGCTCACCTAAATTGACTCACAAATCAAGCCTTGTTTCACAAACAAAACCTAAATAATCAAGCTCGCAAACAAGTAAATTTATGGACAATGCACGGATTTATTTTTCATTTAATTCGTCCACTATTCATAATACAAGATATCAACTTTGAAATTCAATATAGAATAATAGAATTAAAACTGCAATAAGTTTCATCATGAATGGCTTCATACAACTCCCAAATTTGAATTTGAGCTTGATAGCACCCTACATCTTAAATGAAGCTTTGAATGATTTTTAATCTGCCTATTTTGAATTCTTAAAAGTTCCCAATTGAATTCTTGAATTATAACATAACCTTTTGAAATTTTAAAATCCTTTCTGAATGCTTATGAAGCTGACACTTTGATGATGCTAGCAATGATCTTGCAATTCCCCAATTTGATTCTCTATGAATGTAAATCTCCAATTTGAATTATATGTAGCTACTTTCAAATAGAATAAGAACTCAATCTAATGATCATATTTATTTTGTTGCACTTCGTAGTTTTCTTATATTGTAGGAGTGCGGATGAGATAAAGAATAAATATCATTGGAATGCGCACATGATGTTTACTTATGAAAAATAGCTTGTGTATGCTTATCATTATTCACACCAAAAGATTTTATCACATTTAAATGACATGCATGAAAATTGTGTCAGTGATAATGTAGCAGAAGGAAACATGTGATTCATTAAAATAGGATGATCACAAATATAAGCCATTTTTGGTATATTGTAATTTAAGACTGTATTTTTCATATCATCAACATTGTAATTGTCAGGTACCAAGTTCTGTATGAGAAAAATGGAGGGTTGTGTTAGGTAGTTGACAGTCAATGTAGAACTTGTCAAATAATCATGACATGAATCATATAATACATTGTGTTAATGCTAGGATGTTCCTTGAAAGCGAAGTGCTATACAGCCTGAATACAATGAGAAGTATGCAAGGACTGTTGCATCGGCACCTGAGTGCAATGCTAAATAGGAAATGGTTCCCACATCATGGACGAATATGGGAAAAGAAGCTAGTCATGAAACAAGAATTATGATAGAAGCTTAGCATATAGATTTTCCTTACAGACAAATTAATGGAATTAATAGATATTATGATTCATAAAAAGATAAATATTCTATGCATTCAAAAAACAAAATGGATTGGAAAGAAGGCTAAGAAGATTGATAGCTTAGGATTTAAACTATAATATTCTGGTAGAAGTCATACTAGAAATGTTACATGTGTGATTATAAATAAGAGTTTAAAGGATAATCTTGTAAAAAATAATATAATTGAAAATAAAATTATAAATTTAAAGATTAATGTTGATGCTAAGTTTATTAATATTATAAGTGATTATGCTCCTCAAGTAGATTTGGTTATGTGTTTAAAATTTAAATTTTGGAATGACTTAGAAGAATTAATACAAAAGATACATCTTAAAGAAAAATAATTTTTATTGTAGAAGATTTAAATGGACATGTTGGTACTTGGTAGAGAGGTAGATAATTTTTAAAATATTCATGATGGTTATGGGTTTTGAGTGACTAATGAAGATAATAAGACTATATTAGATTTTGTTCTAGTTTATGATTTTGTAATTACTAATATCTTATTTAAGAGAAGAGATGATCATCTTATCACTTATAAAAATGAATAAAGTTAAACACTGACTGATTGATCTTTTATAAAAAAATATATCGTTTAAATTGCAAAGATTGTTAAGTTATTCCGATTGAATGTTTCAATAGCCAACATCACTTTTAGTTTTGGACTTTAAAAAGAAATGACAAAATTTGAAAAATAAAGCAAAACGTTGTTCTAAGATTAGATGAAGCGTTTAAAAAACACTAACTAAAAAAATTTTAAGAGTGATTCAAAATAAAAAATTTTGTATGTGCATGAGAAAGCTAATATTATGTGGGAAAAAAATAGTTAGTGATATTAAAAATATTACAAAGATAAAAATAATTGATGATTGAATCAAAATATGAAAGAAAATATCAAAAAAAAAAACTTTGTTCTAAAAAATTAGTTTATATGTAAAAACTCTGAAAATTGGAAAAAATATAAAGAGGCATATAAGGAGTCTTAAAAAGCAATATGCGACGCAAAGATTTTAGGTTTTAATTATTTATATAATATATTAAATACTAAAAAGGATGAAAGATATATGTATAAGCCAGCCAAGCAAAAAGATAGGAGAAGTAAGGATTTAGTTCAAGTGAAGTACATTAAGGATGAAGATAAAAAAAGTAATTTTATTAGAAGAGGATATTTAACAAAGGTGGATGGGATATTTTGATAAACTTTTCAATAAAGATTGTGAGAATACGATTGATTTTATTAATCTTAGAACCCTAAATGAAAATAGTTATTTTTGTTTTATCGACGTATTAGTAAAATCGAAGTTAAAAAGGCTTTAAAGAATATGAAGTGTGGGAAAGTTGTTGGACCTGATGATATTCCAATAGAGGTGCATAAATACTTATGAGATGAAATAATTCCATAGCTTACAAAACTTTTCAATAGTATTTTGAAGACTATAAAAGATGTCAAATGAGAGGAGAAGTGTGTTGATTCCTATTTTTAAAAATAAAGGTGATGCATAAGAGTGTGTGAATTATAGAAGAATTAAGTTAATGTGTCATACCTTAAAAAATATGAGAGAGAGTTATTGAGCATAGATTACAACGTGATACTAATGTTTATCAAAATCAATTTGGATTCATGCTTCGGTAGGCCTACTATGGAAGCTATACATTTATTGAGAGGTTTAATGGAGAAGTAAAGAGAGAATAAGGAGGATCTACATATGATATTTATTGATTTAGAGAAAGCATATGATAGAGTTTCAAGAGAAGTGCTATTGACAATTCTAGAAAAAAAGGTTAAAATTCTTATATTCAAGTTATTAAGGATATGTATGCATGAGAGCTATTACTTGTGTTCAAACACAAAGTGGTTTGACCAGTATTTTCCTATTTCAATTGGATTACATCATGGATCAACCTTAAGCCCATATCTTTTTTTCTTTAGTCATGGACGTTCATACTAGACATTCACAAGAGGATCTACCCTGGTGTATGCATTTTGCTGACGATATTCTTCTTATTGATAAAACTAGAGATGGAGTTAAAGGTGAACTTGAATTATGAAGGTCAACCTTAGAATCTAAAGGTTTTCGTTTGAGTAGATCTAAAACCGAGTTCAATGAGTGTAATTTTAGTATAAATATATATGGTGGGGAAATTGTGACTTTGGTCAATAAAGTTATTAATAAGAGTACATATTTTAGATATCGTGGGTCTTTTGTTTAGAGTGATGGTAAAATAAATGGGGATATTATTAGTAGAATTCAAGTTGGATGGTTGAAGTGGAGGAATGCATCGGGCTTGTTGTATGATAGAAAAGTATCCCTCAAACTTAAGGGAAAATTTTATAAGATGGTGGTGAGACCTGCAATGCTTTACAGCACAGAATATTACTATTAAAAGAAAAACAAAAAATTAAGCATCTTTTTCAACATCTCTTCAAAGTTTTTAGAGCAGTTATTGATGGTTGAGAGTCTTCCCTCTTCAAAGTTTTTGCCGGTAACTTCCAACACTGAATGTTACTATTAGAACACTCTCCAATTCTTCTCTGTCCTCCTGGATCTCCTTTCCTCTTGGTTCCACCATAATAATCGCCGATTATTACTTCAATTG
Organism: Dendrobium huoshanense; assembly: GCA_016618105.1. Taxonomy (NCBI): domain Eukaryota; kingdom Viridiplantae; phylum Streptophyta; class Magnoliopsida; order Asparagales; family Orchidaceae; genus Dendrobium; species Dendrobium huoshanense. Next base: position 11,553,615 of record CM028360.1, read on the forward strand.
CATCTCAAGCATCTTTTTCAACATCTCTTCAAAGTTTTCAGAGCAGTTATTGATGGTTGAGTGGATTCTTATCTCAAAGGAAAGGGGTATATGGAGAAATTGGTAGACGCTACGGACTTGATTGGATTGAGCCTTGGTATGGAAACCTGCTAAGTGGTAACTTCCAAATTCAGAGAAACCCTGGAACTAAAAATGGGTAATTTATTATAAGTTAAGATTATGAACTGCCACCAATTTTTAATAAAATAAAGCTAAAACGCACTATCAAACAATCCCCAAATTAATTCAACAACTTGAAATTCAATGAAATGGTGCATAAAATATTAATATCAATTAAGTGTTACAGAAATGAGGATGCTCAGGTGGATGAGTGGCTTTACTCTTAGGGATAGAATGCGAAATGAGCATATACATGAAAAGGTTGGAGCAGCTCTAGTAGTAGACAAGTTTAGAGAGAGTCATCTTAGATGATTTGGTCACATAAAATGTCCGTCTTCTGATGGCCTGGTTAGGAGAGTAAATATATTAGATTTGACTTATATTAAGAAATGTAGAGATAGATCTAAAAAGATTTAGTTAGAAAATATTAAAAATGGTATTTCTTTATTAAATTTAAATGAGAATTTGACTCTTTATATAACACAAAAGATAAAAATGATTCATGTAGCCGACCCCACGAAGTGGGATAAAGGCTTGATATTGTTGTTGTTGTTGTTGTATTTTCCATATCATCATATTAAGGTGAATTAAGAATAAGTTATGGGTCATGATGAGTGTTTGAGATCACAATAACTGTGTGTCTCATATACTAAGGATAGGCCATCTTCCATAAGATTGTTAAACTCAATTTTATAACATAAATGCACTCTTCGGTGCATGAGGGTTAGTTAATAATTATTAAGAAGACATACCTTCAAAAAGTGCACTATACGATTTGACATCAAAAATATCAATGTTTGTGTGTTCTGTTCATATTTTCCCAAAGAGATATCAGAGTTGAAAAAAAGTGATAATTAACTTGCTTCACTAGGTAGAGGATCTTGAATTAAGCTATTTATGTGACATTTAATGAATAATGATATATCCTTTGCACGAAATGAAGCCTCTCTAGATGATTCATGTATTAATTTATAGCAATCACTGAGATTAATGGAAGGAACAATATTTTATGGTAGGTGATAGATTCTAGTAAAGATTTATGGGATGTAGGTTAGGGTATATTTTCCTACCTAGTTTGAGCGAGTGTATTTTGAAATTTTAATTTTTATTTATAAGAATAGCGGTATTATAATGATCATCATATTTAATATTCATACTATCAATCCATGATTTTTCTTAAATGACATGTGTTTCTGAAGTAAGGCATTACATCAAGCTAACTAAGTTTAATAGGAACAAGGTACCTACTAACGTCTTGTGTTTACAATCAATGATTTGTTAATATCCCAGTAACATGAAAATGATGATGATGAGTTCAAATTTTATGTTAGCTCTTAATAGTATTTTAGAGGAGATAAAATTTAATGTATTATTTCATGACGTAGTGCATATTAATATTTAGATGATATAAAAACAATGATTGCCCTACATTTTATAGATTGTAAATATTTGAAAATTTAATCATCTAAGGTTATTATAATCAAATATGTAGTGAAGTTAAATGAGGAAATCAGTTTCACCAATTAGGTAGGAGAGTTACAGCTTTATTTTTTAGGTGAACAAGTAATCCTAGTATTCCTTGAAAATGTTTTGTAGATTGTTAGATCTTTCATCATCCCTAGTTTCTTTTTCAAATTTCATATAACATTGATCCTTATTTTTAACTTGTATACCTTTTAACTACCTATTTACCCTTTCATATAGAGCTAATGGAAAGGAACCAAGATTCATGATGTTGACTAAAAAATGATGATAATGCAAATGAAGTGATGTTTTTGAAAAGAATTTTAGGAGAAATAGGAAGAAAAAAGCTGATATTAAAATATATTGATCGAATTGAGCTATGTGATCTAAAAGAATATTCCAGATAAGGAGAGGATCACAAATGCGACTTATATCCCGCATAAGAAGTTTTTTTTCTTCTTTTGGAGTTTTTTCTATTTTTGGACCTACAGATTAAAAATGAAAAATAGCATAAAAAAATAAAATTGCACAAAACAAACAAAATTACAAAAAAAAATTTGTATGAGTCATGAATAACATTTATTGAATGAGTTATGAATGTTCAAGAAAATCTAGTTTTGATGCATAAGTCATCAATAATATTAATAAGCTTGTAAGAGTTAAGGATCAAAAGTAAGACAGTATGCAAATATACTCCAATGATTATAACTTTAAATCACACCCAAAGGTTAAGGGCTTTTCTTATTTGTGGAACAAATTTCTCACCACATTTACCTCTCAAGTAAAAAAGATAGGGTAGGTATATAATGGGTTAGGCAAGGATTAAGGTGGCGATCACTACTTAGATGAAATGACTAACCACTTTAGCTTGCTGACAAACCTGCAAGGTTGTTGGATTCTATGTAAGTAATAATATACCAAATTAAATTATTCAAAATTTATGATTTGAAAATGTTACCCACAAGAGAAAATTAAATCTACACTCATTGAAGCAAATTGTTAAAGATTAATAGAGACTTTTTTCTTCTTCAAATTTCAACAGGCTTATTGACTTTTTGGGGAAGCCTCCTTAGCTTTCAATTCCTCTTTTTAAAGCCTCCAAGATGGTGAGCTAGGATCCTTTGACCAGATAGCAAAATGATGGAGTCGTAGATGGGAATATGTATTCGGTTGGTGGACCAGTAGGCCAGGAGAGAGAAGTAATCGAGAGCAAAACTATACATAAAGAGAAGAATGTTGCATGGATTTTCTAGGAGAAAATCTAATAGAGAGAGGACAAGGATAAAGAAGAATAAATATGATGTACTTCGTAAAGCTCATGCTAGTTGGTTTGCAAATCAAGCCAAAATTATCAAGCTCACAAGTAAGAATCATAAATTTATAGGCAAAGCAAAAAAAATCATTTTTCTTTCCGTCCAATGTTTATAATACAAGACATCAGTTCTAAAATTCAAAATTGAAGAATGAAATTGAAGTTAAATTAATTTTCATCATCAATAAGGATTTATTTAACTCCCTAATTGAATTTGAGTATTGTAACCTCTAATGACATAAATGAAGCTTTGAATGATTTGTAATCTTCAAATTTTAAGTTCTTGAAACCTTCTAATTGAAAGTCTAAATTGTAACATCACATTTTGACTTTTAAATCCTTCTTGAATCCTTATCAAACCATCACTTAGATGATGTTTGTAATAATCTTTTAACTCCCTAATTTATTGTGTCATAAAATGTAATTACCTAATTTGAATTACTTATAACTCCTTGCACTATTGATATTGATGATGATGAGGGGCCACCCACATAAATGAAGAAGATGAATCATAGCTAACTTCAATAATACTACAAGTAATTCAACTACTTCCAACTACCAACTAGCCTACTAACTTTTAACTGCCGATTTTCAAGCAATTTAAGTAACTCTTGAAAAAATTTTGCACTAATAATTTGAAATAAAATCATATTAACATGGGGTTGTAGTTATCTCCATATTTATATGATTGTCATGTCTCACCCCTTAGCAATGACACCCACCTAGGAGAAGTGAAGTTCTATATCCTCACATCACCTCACCAAAGCACCTAGGAGAGCCTCTGAAGCATCTTTGAAAATAGGAGTTGAAACAAGAGAGAAGAATATTAAAAAAAGAAGTTAGTAGTTCAAATAAAATGAGATTTTTACTGAAAGACGAAAAATAAGATCAACAACAACAATAACAAACCTTTCTCCAATAAGTGGGGTCAGCAACAAGAATCATTTTCTACATTTTATCCTATTAAGAGTAAAATTCTCATTTAAATCTAATAAAAAAGGCAATTTTTAATACTTTATAATCAAGTCTTTTTAAGTCTATCTCTACGTTCCTTAACATAAGCTGGATCTAATACATCTACTCATCTAACTAGATCATCAGAAGGCCAACGATTAACGAGACAACTATTTCTAATTTTATTTCCACTAAAGCTACTCCAACCTTTTCATGTATATACTCATTTTGCATTTTTTTCTTACTATAAGAAAAACCAATTGCTTGGTGAATCTTCAATTTCTATATCTTTCTCTTTGTCATTTTTAATTCCTCAAAAAGAACTAAAAGTGTTCTCACCTTAGCACCTAAGGACCTATCTAAGCATCAACAATGCAAAGAAGGCATCAGAATAATAGTACAAACTAGATCTTCTTCTAACCACTTTGCTATGTTGGCAAATCACCACATCAACAACACAGTAAAATCTTAATGCTCTAGAATCTTTGCGTGAATTGAAGTCCACCCTTTTTCTCTGATGAGACATTAGTCTTTGTGGTTTGAAGCCTTTGAATGAATTCATCTAAATCAAAAATTACAATGCATTTCGCTATAAATTTCACATTTCTAAAGAGATTGTTCAAAGGAACCAAATGGACCCGAAAGATTGAAATCTACAATACAAATACTATCATCTATTATTTCAAGCCACTAGTGTCAGAGTAAATTCCATTCAAATGAACATCATCCCATTAACATGTTGAAAGTCCATCAATGAATAATTTCATAATCCACATCGAGATTTGAATTCTCTCAAGAGAGAAGTCACTCGTACAAGCCTATCTATCTGAATAAGATCCACATTGCCTACTTCATTTAGGTCTTCTCATAGGGTGAATTTATTTATTAATTGTCACAAGCAATGAATTCCAGGCCCAACAAAACCATACGAATTTACTCCAATTATTTAGTTCCCTACCTTTGCAAGACTATATCTTACCCTCACTACTTGATAATCATGGTTTCTCAACACCAGTATAACAAATTCCATCTTTCATAAGTTTATATTAATAAAAACAAACCCTAATAAAGAACATTTCAGCACTCTTAAAAACGGGGAAAAAAATCCGCATGCTCGTTTATGAAATACACTTACAAGCCCAGATGTCGCTCATATTCATTCAACCAAAAAGTGAAAATCTGAGAGTAAACCCTCACCTGCCCCAAGCTTTTCCCAATCACATAGGCAAGATTAAATTTATCCAAATAAGGAAAAGCAAAAAATGGAAATTAAGATCGGCATCGAGACTTACTCCAGGTAACGTTCTTTTATTGTGGCAGGCATTGACTGCCTTGTCCGCTTCCTGCCTAGAAGGGCAGAACAGGAAGCAGCAACCTGCCAGGTAAAAAAACATAAGGCAAGAAAATTCAGTGCGAACTTTAAATCCACCTCTAAGCCAAATTCCACAGCCGGCATTCCGGAGATCCGGCGAAAAACGACGAATCGATAGACCGGAATTGAGAGAGAAAAAAAGAAAAGATCTGGAAGGAGCATGATGAAGAAATCGATTACCTCGCGAGGCCTTGGTAACTTTGTCCTTGATGATATTGACTTCGTCAATAAGGGCCACCTCCTTGAACATTGCGAGTAGCTGCTCCTCCGTCATGCTCTTCGGTACCTGACCCACGAAAAGCTTCACGATCTCACCTCCTCCACCATTCTCTTCTCGTCCGTCCACAGCACCACCGGAGGCCTCGGTGGCGACGCTCTTACCCTCTCCATCCGCCTCCATTCTTCTCCCAATGATCTCTCTCTCTCTCTCCCTCTCCGCCTTGCCTTCTCTCCCTCTCAGTTGCGTTCGCTAGTTGCGGTTATGTTGATGGACAGTCTGTAATTAGGGATAACAATTTCATTTTCAGCCGGTTGAGACATCGAAGCAATGCACAGGGCTTATAATTTACCATTCGCAAAAGAGAATTTGACAATCTTAGGGGCTGTTTGGCAACCAGTGGGATTTAACTTTAGTGGGATTTAGTAAATCCTGTAAATCCGGATTTAGTAAATCCGAATTGGGTTAAATCCTGAAAACTGTTTGGTATGCAATATGTTAAATCCTGTTAAATCCTGTGAAACTATTTGGTAACATATTTCCGGATTTATGGCAGTTAGGGATTTAAAATTTAAACATATATTTATGAGATAAATATCATTGCATAAAACATCATTAAACAAACTTGAGTTCTCACAAAATGATCGAAAATTCAATAAAGAGCAAATTAGAAAGCAATATTGCCCAAAATGACAAATTAAGCATTTAATTAGAGAATGCATTTAATTTGTAAATGTCTTCATAGCTAATTTTTGGGAGCCCAATTTTTTCACGATGATCGATTTCTTTGACTTGCAATCTGAAATAAAGAAATAAATGTATTAGTACAAATTTTAATGTAGTTAGTGAAACTTTACACTAATTAAATTTCTTACCCGAGCATTCCATAAATCTATGGTGATATTGTGCCTAATAGCTTCACCTTGAATTCTTTCTCCTATTGTCGCGTGTAAGTTGGGATCGTCCTCTGGCATATCAACTTCCACAGTTTCAGCATCATGTTGCATTTCTGTTTGTGACATATTGAAGTATAGATCATGTCCGTAGTATCGATCAATGAAGTTATGCAGGACCGCACAAGCAATGACAATATCTGCTTGAACACTAATAGGGAACTGTCGCATGTGCGTCAGAACCTGAAACCGTTCCTTCCAAATCCCAAAAGTTCGTTCTACCACATTGCGTAGCTGTGCATGACGGTGATTGAATAACTCTTGCTCGGCAGCGTATCGCCTTGTCGTTCTTCCACGATAATCTGCTAACTGATATCGATATCCACGAAATGGGGCAATTAGTCTATCAGTATTTGCATAACCATAATCAACCAAAAAATATTTGTTGCGGGGTACTTCAAACTGCCCTTGTTCTACTGCCCATCTAAGAACACACATGTCAGCAGCAGATCCCTCCCACCCAGAAGCTACATATACGAACTGTCGATCAAACGACACCGCAGCCATTACATTCTGTGATGTAAATCCCTTTCGATTACGATATCGATTTTGTAAATGAGTACTTACGACAGCTGGAATATGTTACCATTGCATATATTTCCATGTACGAATTGCTCATATAGAAGCTCGGCTAACACAACGTTGTGCTCTTCGGGCCACCTAGCAATCCTAGACGTGCTTTTAGGATTGCTGGAGATAGCTTCATCTACATGACATTGGGAGCTAGAGCTACCATGAACCAACCCTTTCCCTTTAAGAAACCTCTTCATTTCTATAAAAAATTAAGGCAACATGTTGTAAGTGTATAATTCATTTGACCCCGCTCTTTCAATTTAATTTTATAGATTATATTCATGAGTAATACCCTTTCGTCCTTGAAAAACTCTCCAATCAAGACGGGAACCATAATTTTTGAGATACATGGCATTAGATGACTCGTTGTCGCTCACGGAATCATAAATATCTTTGTCAAATCCGGTGTAAAAGGAATGCTTCATTCTGATTTTAATTTGCTTAACAACCATACTACCAATCAATTATTTGTAGCGTTAAAAAAATTGGACGTACAAATATATGAACTACGACAACTTCATTTAACTGAAAGAAAATTTGCTTAAAAAATTAATCTAGTATGGAAATAGTACAATACAAAAAGTTATGCAGATTTTTATACATAAGTGAGAAAATTTTAAAGAAAAAACACATGAAAATTTATTTTCTATCTACAGTCTACACATTGCAGGAATGAAAAAATTTAAGCTCTCACCTAAATAAAAATCAGAGAAAGAAAAATTCGGAGACAGGAAAAATCAGGGAAAATAAATAAACACCTAGACAAGAAGTTCTCACCTACCAAAAATCAGAGAAAGCAAAAATCTGTTAAGCGCGTGTCTGAGGCAGGCGACAGTTCGGGGAAGAAGAAAAATCGGAGAGGTTTCAGTCGGAGCAACAGCTGGGGAAGAAGAAGAAATATGGGAGAGGATGAGTCGGAGCAATGCTCTGGGGTAGAAGAAGAAAAATCGGAGAGGTCTAGGCGACGCCGCGACGGGGGCGAGCGATGGCTTCGTTCCTTTCGGCAAATAAGGGCAACGGTTTCGCTTGACGACACGGGCGCCGCGGGTAAGTTTTCCGCCTAACTTTAAATCCCGTTAAATCCACCGAACTGAGGGATTTAGTAAATCCCGGATTTAAGCCGTAAATCCGTAAATCCGGGATTTACCGAATCCCGGGATTTAACGCGCGCACAAAAACTGTTTGGCTGGATTTAACTTAAATCCGACTTAAATCCCACTGTAAATCCGATACCAAACTGCCCCTTAGCCTTTTCAGCCGGTTAAAGATTTTTCGGTTGTAACGAAGAAATCTCTATTATTTTTCAAACTACCATAGGCTCAGGCCCGACAAGTATAATATTTTACGTAAATTAGGTATTATAAGGCATTTGACTTCTACCGATCGGTAAAATGCCCAAATTAGCCTCGATAGGCACAATTAATCTTCATATTAACTTAAAAAATTAGCTCATGAATCTTAAGTATGTCAATTCAGGGGTAAATGGACTTGATTTGACCATTCAATTTGAAGCTTCATTTAGGATAGTTTTTTTTACTGATTTCTAAAACAACTTTTTAATAAAAAAAATTTAAACTCAAAAAAAAATTATACTAAAATTTTATTTTAGAAAAAATTTAAAAAATTGTCCCAAATGAAACATGAGTTATCTCGGACCAGTGCTTGGGCATATGGCCATGCAATCCTAAAATAATTAGACTGAGCTAGCTAGAGTCAACCCTAAAATACTCTTAGGACCTAATTTAGCTTATTAACAAATTATTTTTTTAAAAAAAAAAACTTATTAACAAATATGAGGAACACTAAATTACATTATAATATATCAATGCTTCTAGATTTGAATAAAATTAATTATTTATCAATCGTAAGTATTGTTTAACCTTAATTGAAACAAATTAGATAGTTGGTGGTTTAAGCCTTCAATTATTCCTTCCAATGGTGTAATCATATTTTATTTAATTTTAATTGAATAGTAGATCATTTGATCTAGATTGAGGTCATAAATTTAATCCAAGAGTTGACCTAGCCCCAAAACCCTAAAATCCTTGGACAAAATTGGTCACCTTGGACAAATTCATCAATTTACCAAGATAAATTCTTCTATAAGATTCCTATCAAGAAACCATAGACCCATTGACCCTAATTAGTCATTAGAGTTGGCTAGGCACCATTAAAGCATGGCTTGTCTAATTTAAGTCCAACTAACCTAATAAACCTAAAAATTTGAATTAATAAAATTAATCTTGGACATTATTCTCACTATGTGTTAATATATTAGACCTAAATTGAGCCAAATTGATTATTTGATTAGCTAAGTTGAATATTTGAACTTAGATCGGATTAAGTTGACCCAGTTAGCTCAATTGGACCTAAACCTTTAAATTGACCAAAGTAATTAATTATGAGCTTTATAATCAATATTAATGAGTCAACCATAATTTCAGAAGTATCAAGCGACCTTTAATTAGGCATATTGGCTAATCCAACTCAAGAGGACTCATCAAAGCCCTAAGACTACTTATTGACTTTAAAATTTTGCATAATATTTGAGTTTAATAAGTGAAATGTTTGACTACATCCGTGAGGTAGTTATGGCCACTCTCAAAGTGTTTGAATACCCATTGAAGTTATCAAGACATAGTCAAAGTTCTTAGGATACTTGTTAAGTTGGTTGAGGTTATCAACAAGATAGTCAAGATGCTAAATGTCATGAGCTCAATAAACTTAATAAGATTTTCTTAATTACAAACATTATTAGTTTTGTTGATTTTTGGTTGATAAATTTTCATATGCAAGCCATCAAATTAGGCTAACATTATAGGTAGATAACGAATGAAGGATAATAAGATAATGGATATATAACTTGGATGGTAATCACATGCTAATGGAAGGTCACACAACCTATGTTGAAGTAAGTGACACTCATGAAGAATTTGAAGCCATCAAGGATTAAGAAAACTGTGAAAGAGTTAAATACTTGCACTTTTTTATTTTGTTGAGTCTTCTTGTATTTGAATAGTAATGATTTACATAATAATCAAGCAAACACACATGAGAACTAAACTAAAATAAAGAATAGTTTAGTTAATTAAGACTCCTTGATTCATGACAAATCATACTATATGATTGGTATCACTTTTACGATATGCGTGACTTTTTTTGTAAGGGTGGACATCAAATCGTATTGATTAATATTCAAAATTAAAATTGTAGAACTAATTGTACCATATGATCCATTTTAGTCATATTAAATAACTATCATATGATATTTTTTTAAATGGGTGAATTAAAATTTAAACTAATCATATTGTATGATATATATCATACTATATGATTATGCATGCACTTTAATTAAGTCCCAAGAATCTAAGAGCATATTAAAAATGAAATTTAGGAAAATATCTAATGTAGCACATAGAGGTGGTCCTATGACTATAGCATGAGTAATATCACCTGAAGAAATCATGAAAATTTACATCATTGTGTTGTATTTTTAATGTATTTTCATGTTTATGGTGTTATAATTATACGTGAGTGAAACCTAGTGTTCATAATATGAATTTTATTTGTAAAATGGCTAGGAGAAGGCACTTAATTAAATTAATCATATGGTTCAAATATGGGTGAAGTGTGGGCCGGCCAAAAAAGTATATCGGGAGAGAGAGGTGCAACAATCCAAAAATAAAAATAAATTTAAATATCAAATTTTGAATTTCTATTTAAAATGGAGCGTTTTGGTACTATAGTTGTGAGCACTGTGATGCTAGAATTGAGAGCACAAGTGGAAGAAAATATTGTTGTGATGTTTGAGTCTATATTACACAGTAATTATGGATTTAACATGCAGTTCTGTAGCACTAGGCTACAAACAGTATTATTATATATATCTTTTATTCTAAACCTAAACATTAAAATATTCTAACATCGCCACCTCCCTCATTTTGGCTATAACTTGCTCAGGAAGGAAAGGGATAAGGAAAGGAAAAGGAGAGAGAAATGAGATAGAAAGCCAAATTTTTGTCATTTTTGTCCATCTCTTATGTTGTAAATAGTGTTATGATCATTGTAAGTAACTATCCACTTACTTCTATTTTTGATAATTTTGATTTCTATGGATTTATCTCTCATAAATATGACAAAAATATATTATATCCTAATTTCATAAGCTTTTATATATTTTATCCTTATGAATGATTTGATATGATCTTTTTGTATTTTCACCAATTAAATATGTGTATAAAATTTTTTAAGCAAAGTGAGTAGGAAAAAAGGCAGAGTGAAAAAAGATTGAAAATTGTTGTACAGTGGTTTGACATCAAGATAAGACTACAAGATAATATGTACTAAAATTATTGATATGATTGAGTTATGCAAGAATGTAATATTGCTACTAATATAAATCTGATGTGATGTATGGATATGATTTACTAATTGATATCATATATATATATATATATATATATATATATATATATATATATATATATATATATATGATATGAAATCTCATGTGATATCCTTAAGATCCACATAATCGACTAACAAGAGTCGGTGGATGGGAGTCATAAGAAGCTAGAGACTGATTGAGAGTTATAAAGAGTTAGAATGATTGATCCATGTGATTTAAAGAGAGTTATATGGAACGATTGATTGGGAGTCATAAGTGTATGAGCAAGATATCCTCGAGATACCCTTATATGAATATTTGACAGAGCTACTGAATATAAATATTAATACTACCGTATAACTGATAGACCAACAAGAAAGATTGAATGATATAACTAAATGGAAATGATCATATGATAAATATAGAATAATTAATTTATACACGTGACTGCTATATATAGCATATATATTGATTTATGAACTTTTTTATATGATTTGAACTATAATGTTTATCTTTTTCCTTACATTAATTTCAATTGTATGATTTCAGTTACTTGATGTGATATTCGCAAATTCTATGATTTTATATGATTTCAGGTAAAGATAAAGAGCCTATGGATTTAACTTGGTTGTAATGATATTTTAATTTTCTTTCAATAATTTTAATATATATATTTATATATATATTCTGTAAAGGCTATTGTATATATTATTTTGGACTCTATTGATAGAATATAAATATTGACTATTATAGTAATGTGAATTATATTTTTTTAGCATTTATTGGTTTTCTTTAATGCAATTAATCAGGTCTGAATATTAAAATGATTAAGAAGTTTATCAATTTAGTTAGTACAAAAAAGATAAAAGGAATAGAATGAATTAAATAGATTAAAAGTTTATGATGGTTATTAAACCTTTATGAACTAACCCGAAGCTAACCATGAGGGGGGATGAATTAGTTATTTTTAAAAATTAAGAAAAAAAAAATCTTTTTGAACATTTTAAAACAAAAAATTTTATCCCACAATGCGAAAGTAAAACTATTTTCACAATAACTAAAATCAGAGATTTCAAACACATAACAAATAAAGAGAAAATACAGAAAAGTAAATAGAAAGAACACATAAGAATTATAGTGATTCGGTCAAATTGACCTACGGCCACTCCCTGAAAACCTCATTTCTAGGTATTGCACTACAAGTAGTGTCTCTCCTTTTACCCCCATGGCAAGGTGGAGAAGCCCTTACAAAATCTTTCTATCGACTCGGTGAAGCAAAGTACTTTGAATCCTTTTAATCTCTCTTGAAATAGGCAGAGAACCTAGAAATCATTTTACTCCCTCATGGAGTAGGCAAAGAACCTTGGATCCTTTTACTCCCTCTTGGAGTATGTAGAGTGTTGCAAATCTATTTTCATGACTTATATTTTGATGATTGACAAAAACTATTGATTCTCTTGGACTGCCAGTTACTTCTAACTTTTCAGGAATCGAAGATCGGACGAACAAACGAAGCCAGTTCAAGATTGCGTAGGTCTAGGGTTGAGTCAGTCTGTACTTTATTTTTTTCTTCTTGAGTCTATTTGTAACTCATTGTCCTGGACGATACGATATCATCCTGGACGATCTGATCAAACTCTGTTGCAATCATGATGATAGTCCTGGCCGATGCATTTTATGTGCATCGTCTTGGTAGATACACTGGATCGTCCTGGACGATCCACGTGTCAGCACGTTTAAATCCTTAAAATTGGCCCTGGATGATCCATTATTGGACAATCGTCCTAACCGATCCACTGTTCGTTCTGGACGATACACGTGGCAGAGATTTAAAATGTTTTAACTTCGACCGGTACGATCAATTATTGTGCATCATCCTGGACGATACACCTAATCGGCCCGGACGATCTACTTTTTCAACGGTCATCCAGATTGCCTCCTTAGGACGATCGCTTGTGTCTAATCATCCTGGCCGATATCTGATCGGCCCGAACGATCGGACCGCCTTTTTGACCAATTGGCCTGTACGCAATTATTGAGTCATATCGGCCTGGACGATTCTGCGATCGGCCTGGACGATATGACCGTTTCTTTAAATTCTGGCCGATCCAGCCATATTTTTCACTTCATCCTTTCTCCTCTTGTGTCTCCTTGCTAACTCTCTTCTATAAATGGTGGGAAACGTGTTCGACAAACTTCTGGGATTTCTTTGAGGGCTAGGATTAACCCTCGTTTTAGGGAGGCAGAAGATGAAGCCGCCTACCATCGATACAAAGAGTGTGGGATAACTGTCTCCAGAATCATCAATCCTGCCCACATCTCATACCCGGTAATGGATCTTTTCGCTCACACCTCCCTTTGTTTCATTATGTCCCTTGCTTTCCCCTTTAATACCGAGTTTCTTTGAGAATTCTGTGCAAATCTTCGCATTAACCCTACCTTTATAGCCCTGTCCTCCTATGTGAATCGACGCTCTGTCAAAATCATATATCAGGACTGTGTTGAACTGTTACAGCTATCCACCACCTGAGATAAGCTGCACTTAATCGCTTCAGATCCTGACCTTGACAGGTCCACGGCGAATCACTTCCTTCGCCAGACCAATGCATCTTTTCATATTGGAGAGACTAGCTCTTTAGTCAAAGATGCTAGAACAATCCAACATGTCATTCGTACCTCCATAATTCCAAAAGCCGGAGACCGAATCCACATCACCCCTCTACTTTCCCTCACTATTTTCTACATCATGGCTCATAAAAAATTTAATACTACAGACTTAATTTTTCGATACATTTATTACTTAACCACAATCCGTGATCCAAGTCATAAGAGGAACCCAATCTAGCATTAGGACACATCATAGCCTATATCCTTGAAACAAAATACCAACTTCAGTATCCTATTCCTCCTAACCTCCCAACTCCCTTCTACTCAAATAGTTCCTTCAGTACCCTTCATAGTACTCGTCTCCACCCTAGGGATGAGGAACCTTGGGGGGCCGAGGAGGAGTAGGCTCCCGCTCCCGCACCCACTCCCGTTCCTGATCCTGTTCCTCTACACCATCACTCACCGGTTGATCAGTTGATAGAGAGGTTTGATCGATGAGAGACCCACTTTGACGCTTACATTGCTGCACAGGAGCAACAATATTCTGAGGACATTGCCCGCTACGAGCAGCACCGCACTGAGGATTTAGCCCGATTTGACACCTACATGACTCACCAGCAGCAACAGCATGACCAGGACATCGCCTGGTTCAATGCTCAGTTTACTACGCTTGCTAGCTACTTTCAGCAACCACCACCACCACCTCCATCTGATGATCAGGGTCCCTCATCTTTCTAGTATGTATTTTCTGTTGTTTGTTTTCTATTTCTTTAGTTTGTCTTGTAGTTTATTTTAGTTTTTGTTTTGTTGTTTTCTTTTTTCTTTTGTGTGTCTAGGACCCTCTTTTTGTGATGACAAAAGGGGGAGGGGTTGCGGTAGGAAAAGTTGATTTGCTTGTCATTATTTGAAATTTTAATGAACTATTTTTTTTTTTTGAGTTTTTCCTACTCGTGTTTGCCATCATAAAAAAGGGGAAGATTGTTGCAAATCTATTTTCATGACTTATATTTTGATGATTGACAAACACTATTGATTATCTTGGACTGCCTGTTACTTCTAACTTTTCAGGAATCGAAGATCGGACGAACAAACGAAGCCAGTTCAAGATTGCGTAGGTCTAGGGTTGAGTCAATTTGTACTTTATTTTTTCTTCTTGAGTCTATTTGTAATGGTCAAAGAGACTGATGCTAAGTAACCCTACACACACACTTGAGATCCTTAGAAATTTTATTTTTACTCATATCGGCCAGGACGATATTTACATCGTCCTGGACGATCAGGCTTAAAACAAAAAGTCTAAATATTGATTCTTAATTAAGGCAGCCATCATTAACAGATCGGCTTAGACGATAAGCTCAAAACAGAAAGAAGTTGTCTCCATAGACAATTAAGGTATACTGTATTTTTAAATAATCGGTCAGGACGATCATTGATCGGCCTGGACGATATTCACAAATTATACCTTAATTGATCAAGAAATCAATGGAGTAATTAAGGATGATTGATACGATCATATCGTCCTCGACGATCTATTCAAAAACCTTAGTTACTTCAGGACGATAAATATCGGCCAGCTCGAATTCAGGGCTATGCTCTGGACGATTTTTCTCTGATTTGAATTGATCGGCCGGGACGATCGTGAGATCAGCCTGGATGATCAAGCCAATTTTAAATCATCCAAGTTTGAATTCAGGGCGATGCTCTGGCCGATCTTTTGAGTTTTGTACTGATCGGCCAGGCTGATGTCTATATCGGCCTGGACGATAATGTCGGCAAGTTACAATTAATAAGCTCCTTTAAAGCTCTTCTATTTAAGAGCTCTTGTTCAACATTTTGAGCAACCTTTCGGCTGGTGCCTTAACATGAGAAGGCCTTGAGGAGAGAAAGAGAGAGAGGGAGAGAGAGAGGATCTTGTGAGGGGGAGCTTGTGAGGGGATTCACAAGGGTTGCTTCAAGGATCGCTCTGCTTCTTCTTCGTCTAGAGTTTCTCGTCTGTGGAAGGGTTGGTAGAGGTAAGGAGTCAGTATTTGGTTATGGTTCTCTACCAGCTTCAGGAGGAAGCAAAAGGAGATAGGTTCTCTGCCTTGTCGGGGTGGCAAAAAGGAGGTTCTTTGTGAGGGCTTCTCTGCTTAGCCGTGGGGGCTAAAGGAGAGTCACGTTTGTAGTGCAATACTTGGAGGGTGCCTCCAAGGAGTGGACGTAGGTCAAGTTGACCGAACCAGTATAAATCTCTGTGTTATTGTTTTCTTGCTTCCATACTTTAATTTCCGCATTGTTTATTTTTCTCGTAGTGTGATTTTGGTTTATGAGATTCTTGTTCTTTGTGAAAAGATTTTTTTTTTAAAATACCAATTCACCCCCCCCCCCCCCTCTTGGTTAGCTTGGGACTAAGTTCATAGGGCTTAACATCCCTAACGAACTTTCATAGAGAACCTTGAACTTGATAAAGATGAAAGTCTCCCTAGAGCCACCAAGGAACTAAGGATGAAGATTGAAGAATATGGTGGAAACTTTACTTGGAGTAACCTTTGTAAATCCCTCACAACTCCCCCTCATAATGATCTCCTTATTTTGGATCATCCACGATGATCCTTTATGATCTTGGAAAAGATCCGCCAATGATAATTTAGGCAAAGATTTAAGTTAAATTTTTGTTCTAATTGTCCATGACGATCAGATCTTCCCGGATGATCAATATAAATCATGCCTAAATTGATCCTATGATTAGGGGACTAATTATGATTAAATTTTACAATCCGATCATCCTTGACGATCTATATATTGATTAGGACGATGTTTGCCAACATACTTGAATTTCCTAAATCGTTCAAGGTGAAATATCATAATTTTTCTTCTAATCATCCTGGATGATCCACAATATCATCCTGGATAATTTGTACATTTTTTGTTCTAATCATCATGGACTATCAAAATATCATCCAATACTATCAAGTCAAATTCTGCATATCGTACTAGACGATCCTGCGATGTCTAGGACGATTCTGTGGGCTAAAATTGACTTTTTAGAGTTTTCTGAAGCTCTCTTTTTAAGTGCATTATACGGGACGATCCTGTGATCGTCCTGGATGATGTTTGGCACCAAAATTAAGTTTTTAGAAGCTCTCTTTTTATGCATATCGTACGGGATGATCTGGCGATCGTCCTGGATGATAATGTTGGTTTTGCAAATTTATTTAAAGACCTCTTGCTTTCTCAAGAAGAGTGTCTTTTGTAGCCATTGAAGATTCTTTCTTTTGGAGGAAACTTGAAGAGAGAGCCTGAAAGGGAGAGAGGAAAGGATGGAGTTTGAGAGAGGGAGAAGATCCTTGGAGGGGATTTCAAGGGAGTGTGGAGGGGGTTCCACACGATTGCTCCGGTGAGCTTACACCTTAGTACCATCGAATTCAAGGCTCATCTTGAGGGAAGTTTTGGGAAGAAGAATATATATTTGGTGTCAAAGGGCCCGGCTACTCCGCTGCATCAGTGAAGGTGGAAGTGATTTTAAAAGGGCTTCTCTGCATAGCTGTGGGGGCTAAAGAAGAGACACTGAGTTTAGTGCAATACTCGGAGGGTGCCTCCAAGGACTGGACATAGGTCAAGGTTTGACCGAACCACTATAAATATGGTGTGTTCTATTGTGAATCAATGGTTTATGATTTTGATGATAGCAAACATTCTTTTTTCTCTAAGACTACCTTATGTACTGATATTTCAGGTTCACACAATCAGACTACAATTTGGAATCAGTTCAAGATTGGATAGACTATGTCTGAGTCATTTTGTACTTTTTTTCCTTTCTTGAGTCTGTTGTATTTGGTGAGGCACCGGATGATTTATAACTTGGAAGATTCTCTGTTGGATTTTTGTTTTTGGTAACATCATCCTGGACGATATTTATATCGGCCAGGACGATCTGTTCAAAAGCTGAAACCCTAATTAGGGCATCCTCATTAAGGCAGCCGTCATTAGCAGATCAGCCTGGACGATAGTCTCAATTCAGAAAGAATCAGCCGCCATAATCAGTTTAGGAATTTTTTGTTTTAGGAAATCGGCCAAGACGATATTCATATCGTCCAGGCCGATCTAACTCAATTATGCCTAAATTGATCTGGTATCTTTTGAAATCATTAATGGTTGATTGATACGATTACAACGTCCGGGATGATCGCCGGATCGGCCGGGACGATGTCCTGGACGATCTACATCGGACAGCTCAAATTCAGGACAATTGAAATCGGTTATAAACTAATCGGCCTGGACGATCGTGATATCATCCAAGAAAACGTAACCAATTTTCTTCTGATCGTCCCAAATCGTCCCGGGCTGATGAGCTGAATTTGTACTGTTCGACCAGGACGATATACCCATCGTCCTGGACTATAATGTCGGCAACTTGCATTAATGAGCATATTTTGAGCTTTTCTATTTAAGCTTGGCATGATACTTTATAAGTATCTTTGGCAGCCATTGTAGCTTCGTTTTTGTGGGGGAGACTTAAAGAGAGAGCTTGAAAGGGAGTGAGGAACGGGTGAAGTCTGAGAGGGAGAAGATCCTATGAGGGGGGACTCAAGGGAGTGTGGAGGGGATTCCACACGGTTGCTTCAGCAGGCTTGCATCTTAATACAGTCGGATTCAAGGCTTGTCTCGAGGGAAGTTCACCAAAGAAGAAGTTCACTTTGGTGTCAAAGGACCCGGCGAGTCCGCCGCACCGGGGAAGGTGGAAGTGATTTTGTAAGGGCTTCTCCGCCTAGTTGTTGGGGCTAAATGAGAGACACTTTGTTTAGTGTAATACTTGGAGGGTGCCTCCACGGAGTGGACGTAGGACAAGGTTTGACCGAACCACTATAAATTCGGTGTGTTCTTTTTTATTATTTGCTTCTGCATTTAATTTTCGCATTTATTTTATTTGTGGTGATTTTGCTTTGTACTTTCCTAAAGTTTATTCTTTTCCAATTCACCACTCTCTGTATTTTTCATAGGGACAGTTCTATAGGGCTTAACATCCCTAATGAACTTTCTAGTGCCATCTGAGCACTTTCAAGTGGTATCAGAGCCGTTTTCAAAAAATAAGTTTTTAAAAGCTTTTGAATTTTGATCCATGGCTAATTTTTCAAATCATACTATTGCGGAAGGTTATTCAATCACCAGACCACCTTTGTCTGAAAACATTACTTTTGATTATTGGAAGATTCGCATGACTACTTTCTTACAATCAATTGATTTTCATATGTGACATATGATTTTAACTAGTTATTCATCACCGTCACGTATTGTTAATAGAGTTAAAACTGATATTCCTTTTAATCAATGGAATATGGAAGAACAAGTAAATGCTCAATTGAATGCAAAATCTTTAAATTACTTTTTCTGTGCTTTAAATTTTGAAGATTTTATGTTAGTATCCACATGCACTACTGGTATGGAAGTTTGGGATAAACTACGCACCATATACGAAGGCACTAGTGAAATCAAGCAATCCAAGTTGAATTTGTTAATGCATGATTTTTAACTATTTTTCATGAAATCTTATGAGATGATTTTAGACATGTACACTAGATTCATTCAAGTTGTAACATCATTGCATGCCTTGGAAAAGAATTTTCAAATTTTGAAAAAGTTAACAAAAATTTTTGTTGTCTACTGGATAAGTTCAATGCTAAAGTAGTTGCTATTTGTGAATCAAATGATTTGAATGAATATTCTATTGATAATTCAATTGGCTCACTCATTGCATACGAGCAAAGTTTGGGTCAAAGACTTTTTGATGCAAGTGAAATGATTGTTCTAAAAGCTGAAGATACAGAAAGAGATAGCTTAGTTGGTGATGAATGCAATGACTTATCATGCAAATCATAAAGCTCACCAAAACATAAGCAAAAGTGGAAAAAAGATAAAAATGGTGAGGAAATTCACATTTCTTCTGATATTATTTGCTTTCATTGTAGGAAGCCTAGCCATATGAAAAATCAATGCCCTAATTTAATAATTCTTCCTACAAAAGAAAAGGATAAGGCAAAGCTAAATTTAAATTGGAGAAATAATGAAAAGCAAAAAATCTCATGGGCAGACCTGATTTCTGAAGCATCGGACCAGGAGAGAGATAATGGTTAAAAAGTCTTCTTTGTTGTGTTTTATTTTTGTTTTTGTTTTTTTTTTTCTTTTCTTATTTCGTGAATTATTTTTTCTGATCAACACACACATTCACTCTTCTAAAAGTGAAAAATCTACTTCCTATTTTATCTTGAAATCTTTGGTAAGTTATGTTTGACTTCTCTAAAACAGTCAAAGGAAGGAAACTCATATGTTTGACTCTCAATCTCTGTTTCCTAAAAGAGGTTATTCTACTTTTGATTTAAAATCTTTTTCATCTTTTAAATTGGTTTTTGAAACAATTTTTTTTATCTCCCTACATTTTATTTATCGTATAGGAATTTTTTTGCAAGGTGCTGAATCTACATCATAATTTTTTTAATCAAGAATTTTCTTTTTATCAATAGTATGGGTTTCATTTTGATTTTTAAGATTTCAAAAAGGTAGCATATTAAAAAAATTGGCCAATGATGCCAAAAATAAAAGATGCGCAAAGACACCAAATTGAAAAAAAAATAGAGTACACAAAGTGTATCAAAAGATGCACAGTGCGCCAACCAATTGTTAAGAGGCATAAAATGAGCCCACAAAGTTTAATGCTTATCATTCTTGTACTTCTTAAAAGCTTAAGAAAATCCTTGATACTTTCGATACTTGAGTTTGAAAATCTTTATTCTTGATTCAACAATTCGTGCATTAATCTTCTATTAGATATATTTTATGGAAGGAGTTTTTGAAAAATGATTGTTTCTTTCTCTAATTTATTCCTTGATTTAGATATTGAATTAAAAAGTTTTTGAGCCTTTTTAAAGAACTTGAGTTTATACTTTGCTAAAATCTCTTCTTTTCCAATTCACCACTCTCGGTATTTAGCCTTGGGCCAGTTCTATAGGGATTAACATCTCTAACAAACTTTCTAGTGTCATCTGAGCACTTTCAAGTGGTATCAGAGCCTTTTTCAAAAAATAAGTTTTTAAAAGCTTTTGAATTTTGATCCATGACTAATTTTTCAAATCATTCTATTGCGGAAGGTTATTCAATCACCAGACCACCTTTGTTTGAAAACATTACTTTTGATCATTGGAAGATTCGCATGACTACTTTCTTGCAATCAATTGATTTTCATATGTGGCATATGATTTTAACTGGTTATTTATCACCGTCACGTATTGTTAATAGAGTTAAAACTGATAATCTTTTTAATCAATGGAATATGGAAGAATAAGTAAATGCTCAATTAATGCAAAATCTTTAAATTGCTTTTTCTGTGCTTTAAATTCTGAAGATTTTATGTTAGTATCGACATGCACTACTGGTAAGGAAGTTTGGGATAAACTACATATCATATACGAAGGCACTAGTGAAATCAAGCAATCCAAGTTGAATTTGTTAATGCATGATTTTGAACTGTTTTCCATGAAATCTTATGAGACGATTTTAGACATGTAGACTAGGTTCATTCAAATTGTAATATCATTGCATGCCTTAGGAAAAGAATTTTCAAATTTTGAAAAAGTTAACAAAATTTTTTGTTGTCTACTGGATAAGTTCAACGCTAAAGTAGTTGTTATTTGTGAATCAAAAGATTTGAATGAATATTCTATTAACAATTTAATTGACTCACTCATTGCATACGAGCAAAGTTTGGGTCAAAGACTTTTTGATGTAAGTGAAATGATTATTCTAAAAGCTGAAGATACAGAAAGAGATAGCTTAGTTGGTGACGAATGCAATGACTTGTCATGCAAATCATAAAGCTCACCAAAACATAAGCAAAAGTGGAAAAAAGGTAAAATTGTTTAGAAAATTCATATTTCTTCTGATGTTATTTGCTTTCATTGTAGAAAGCCTGAAAATATGAAAAATCAATGCCCTAATTTAAGAATTCTTCCTACAAAAGAAAAGGGTAAGGCAAAGCTAAAT
Source organism: Dendrobium huoshanense (assembly GCA_016618105.1). NCBI lineage: Eukaryota > Viridiplantae > Streptophyta > Magnoliopsida > Asparagales > Orchidaceae > Dendrobium > Dendrobium huoshanense. The sequence goes on from CM028360.1 coordinate 11,575,626, forward strand.
TTAAATTGGGGAAATAAGGAAAAGCAAAAAATCTCATGGGCAGATCTGGTTTCTGAAGCATCGGACCAGGAGAGAGATAATGGTTAAAAAGTCTTCTTTGTTGTGTTTTGTTTATATTTTTTTTCTTTTTTTATTTTGTGAATTTTTTTGTCTGATCAACACACACATTCACTCTTCTAAAAATAAAAAATCTACTTTCTATTTTTTCTTGAAATCTTTGGTAAGTTGTGTTTGACTTCTCTAAAACAGTCAAAGGAAGGAAATTCATGTATTTGACTCTCAATCTCTGTTTCCTAAAAGAGGTTATTCTACTTTTGATTTAAAATCTTTTTCATCTTTTAAATTGGTTTTTGAAATAATTTTTTTTATCTCCCTACATTTTATTTATTGTACAGGAATTTTTTTACAAGGTGCTGAATCTACATCATAATTTTTTTAATCAAGAATTTTCTTTTTATCAATAGTATGGGTTTCATTTTGGTTTTTAAGATTTCAAAAAGGTAGTATATTCAAAAAATTGGCCAATGATGCCAAAAATAAAAGATGCGCAAAGACACCAAATTGAAAAAAAAATAGAATACATAAAGTGTATCAAAAGATGCACAGTGCGTCAACCAATTATTAAGATGCATAAAATGAGCCCACAAAGTTTAATGCTTATCATTCTTGTACTTCTTAAAAGCTTAAGAAAATCATTAATACTTTCGATACTTGAGTTTGAAAATCTTTATTGTTGATTCAACAATTCGTGCATTAATCTTCTATTGGATATATTTTATGGAAGAAGTTTTTGAAAAATGATTGTTTCTTTCTCTAATTTATTCCTTGATTTAGATATTGAATTAAAAAGTTTTTTAGCCTTTTTAAAGAACTTGAGTTTGGATTATCAAATTATGAATTTCTAACCTTTTCTAGGTTATGCGTTGTCAATCCAATACTACTAAGTTTTTTTGATAAAAACAAAGAGGCAACTTTCTCATTTTAAGAATAATTGTTTTTTCACTAGATCAGAGAATGTTTATTTTTTTTTCATTTTTGTTAGTTTTGTTTTTTGTGCCTCCTCACTTTTTGATAATGTCTAAAGGGGAGAACGTAATGTTAAATTTGTATCCTTTTTTTCTTTTCAAAAAATTAAAAACAACAAAAATATTTTTTTTTATCTCCCCTATTTTTTTTAAAAAAGGGTTTATTCTAGTAAGGGGGAGATTAGGAGAAATTACTTTTTTTGAAAATTCAAATTATTTGCCATCATAAAAAAGGGGGAGATTATTGTGGATCAATGATTTATGATTTTGATTATAACAAACATTTTTATTTCTCTACGACTGCCTTATGTACTGACATTTCAGGTTCACACGATCGGACTGCAATTTGGAATCAGCTCAAGATTGGGTAGACTAGGTCTGAGTTAGTTTGTACTCTTTTTCCTTTCTTGAGTCAGTTGTATTTGGTGAGGCACAGGATGATTTGTAACTTGGAAGATTCTCTGTTTTCTATTTTTGGTAACATTGTCCTGGATGATCTGTTCAAAAGCAGAAATCCTAATTAGGGCATCCTCATTAAAGCAACCATCATTAGCAGATCGGCCAGGACGATACGTGTATCGGCCAGGATGATAGTCTCAATTCAGAAAGAATCAGCCGCCATATTCAGTTTAGGAATTCTTTATTTTAGGAAATCGGCCATGATGATATTTATATCGTCCAGGCTGATCTAACTCAATTATGCCTAAATTGATCTAGTATCTTTGGAAAGCATTAATGATTGATTGATTTGATCACATCGTCTAAGAAGATCGCCGGATAGGCCAGGACGATGTCTTGGACGATCTACATCGGACAGCTCAAATTCAGGGCAATGATTAGGACGATTGAAATCGGTTTTAAACTAATCGGCCTGGACATTCTTGATATCGGCCAGGACGACGTAACCAATTTTCTTTTGATTTTCCCAAATCATCCCAAGCTGATGAGCTGAATTTGTACTGATCGGCCAGGATGATATACCTATCATCCTGGACGATAATGTCAGCAACTTGCATTAATGAGCTTATTTTGAGCTTTTCTATTTAATCTTGGCATGACACTTTGTAAGTGTCTTTAGAAGCCATTGTAGCTTCGTTCTTGTGGGGGAGATGAAGAGAGAGCTTGAAAGGGAGTGAGGAACAGGTGAAGTCTGAGAGGGAGAAGATCCTGTGAGGGGGGACTCAAGGGAGTGTGGAGGGGATTCCACACGGTTGCTCTAGCAGGCTTGCATCTTACTACCGTCGGATTCAAATCTTGTATCGAGGGAAGTTCATCAAAGAAGAAGTTCACTTTGGTGTTAAAGAACCCGGCGACTCCGCCGCACAGGGGAAGGTGGAAGTGATTTTGTAAGGGCTTCTTCGCCTAGTTGTGGGGGCTAAAGGAGAGACACTTAGTTTAGTGCAATACTTGGAGGGTGCCTCCAAGGAGTGGACGTAGGTCAAGGTTTGACCGAACCACTATAAATTCGGTGTGTTCTTTCTTATTATTTTCTTCCGCATTTAATTTCCGCATTTATTTTATTTGTGGTGGTTTTGGTTTGTACATTGCTTAAAGTTTCTTCTTTTCCAATTCACCACTCTCTGTATTTAGCCTTGGGCCAATTCTATAGGGCTTAACATCCCTAACAAACTTTTTAGTGCCATTCTTCTTTTCCAATTCACCACTCTTTGTATTTAGCCTTGGGCCAATTCTATAGGGCTTAACATCCCTAACAAACTTTTTAGTGCCATCTGAGCACTTTCATGTTCTTTCCTTTATTATTTCCGTATTTAATTTCCGCACTTTGATTTTCTCTAGTGAATTTTGGTTTGAGTTTTATATTTTGATTATGAAAGTTTTTTTTAAATATCAATTCACACCCTCTCTTGGTTAGCCTTGGACTAGTTCATAAGGGTTTAACATCCCTAACAAACTTTCAAGTGGTATTAGAGCAAGATTCATAAAATTAAGTTTGGAAACTTTTTGAATTTGGATCCATGGCTAATTTTTGTAATCATATTTTTTCAAAAGGTTATTCAATAACCAGACCACCTTTATTTGAAATTTTCACTTTTGATTTTTGAAAAATTCGCATGTCTACTTTCTTATAATCTATTAATTTTTAAATGTAGCAAATGATTTTAACTGGTTAGTCTGTACCATCACGTATGGAGTTAAAACTGATATTTCTTTTAATCAATGGAGTAGAGAAGAACAAATCAATGCTCAATTGAATGCTAAATCAGTAAACTATTTTTTCTGTGCTTTAAATTTTGATGATTTTATGTTTGTTTCCACGTGCTCTACTAACAAGGAAATTTGAGATAAATTACACACTATAAACGAATGCACTAGTGAAATCAAGCAATCCATATTAAATATTTTAATGCATGATTATGAATCATTTTGCATGAAACCTTATGAGATGATCTTAGATATGTATACTAGGTTTATTCAAATTGTAAAATCATTATATGTTTTAGGTAAAGAATTTTTAAACTTTGAAAAAGTCAATAAAATTCTATATTGTTTACTTGACAAATTTGATGTCAAAGTTATTACTATTTATGAATCAAAAAATTTGAATGAATATTCTATTAATAATTTGATTGGCTCACTCATTGCCTACGAGCAAAGTTTGGGTCAAAGAATTTTGGATGCATGTGAGATGATAGTGCTAAAAGTTGAAGACTCGAAGCAAAGTGGCTTAGTTGGTGACATAAGAGATGACTTATCAAGCAAATTAAAAAGCTCACAAAAGCATAAGCGTCAGCAAAAGTTGAATTAATGTCAAAATGGTAAGAATGTTAAGATTTTTTTTTACTTTATTTATTTTGGATATAGGAAGCCTGGACACATGAAAAATCAATGCCCTAATTTGAGAACTCTTCCTGCAAAGAAAAAGGCAAAGCTAAGAAAATTGTAAAAATGACAAATAGTGAAAAATAAAAAATCTCCTGAGCAGGCCTAGCTTCTGAATCATCAGATCAGGAGCAAGATTATGCTTAAACTCTTATTTATGTGTTTATTTATTTGTTGTTGTTCGTTGTTTTTCCTTTGTTTTCTATAGTTTCATTTTTATTTATTTGTTTATTTTTCATTCTTTTTCGTTTACGTTATAGTTTTAAATTTGTCTTTACTTTTTTTTTTTGTGAATTTCTCTCTAATCAACACACATGTTCACCTTTCTAAAAATGAAAAACCTACCTCCTATTTTTCTTGAATTCTTATCTAAGTTGTGGTTTACTTTTCTAAAAATAGTCAAAGGAATGAAACTCATGATTTTGTCTCTCTATCTATTTTCTTAAAGAGGTTATTTTACTTCTGATTCAAAATATTCATCATATATAAAATTAATTTTGAAGCTGATCTTTTTTTTTCTCCCTATATTTTGTTTATCGCATAGGGATCTTTTGCAAGTTATTGAATCTACCTCATAATTTTCCTAATCAAGTAGTTCATTTTATCAATAGAATGGGTTTACTTTTGTTTACAAAATTTCAGAAAGATAACATATTTAATTAAAAAATGGCCAATGATATCAAATCAAAAAAGTGGCCAAAAATGACAAATCAAAAGATGTGCAATGACGCCAAATTGAGAAAGAAACACAAAGTGTATCAAAAAGAAAAGGATGTGTAAAGTGCACCAAAAATTGACAAGATGAATAAAATGAGCCCACAAAAAGTAATGCTTACCTTTCTTGTACTAAAACCCTCGATATTTTTGATACTTGAGCTTGAAAATCATGATTCCTGGTTCACCAGTTTTTACACTAATCTTCTATTTGATATATTTTATAAAAGAAGTTTTGAAAAAAATAGTTTTTTTTTTCTAATTTGTTCCTTGATTTAGATATTGGATTCAAAAGTTTTTGAGCCTTTAAAAGAACTTGAGCTTGGATTAACGATTTCTAAATTTCTAACATTTTTTGGATTATGCGTTGTCAATCTAGTCCTTACTAAGTTTTTGAATAAACTTAAGAGGTAACTTTCTCATTTTAAGAATATTTGATATTTTTTCCTAGATCAGGGATCATTTTATTCTTATTTATTTATTTGTGCCCCTCCTCTTTTTGATAATATCAAAAGGGGAGAACATATTGTTGTATTTATATCTATTTTCTATTTTAAAAAAATAAAAATAAAATAAAAACAACAAAATTTTTGTCTTCCCCTATTTTTAAATTTTAATTCTAGTGAGGTGAAGATTAGAAAAAAATATTTTAAATTTTATAAAATCAACCAGTAATATTTGTCATCATAAAAAGAGGGAGATTGTTGTAACTCGAGCTTATGAGTTTATATTTTATATGATAAAAAATATTATCGCTCACTTTCTGTTATCTACTTGTATTTGTAATATATATTTGTTTGTGTGTAAACTAACATTTCAGGAATACCATACAACATCTAACAAAGAATCAAAGCTTAAGATTAGGTTGAATAATGTTATATTGTAAAGGGTATGTAATATTTATTGATGTAATTTTTGATTTCTTGGGTCATGTCTTGTAAGGGAGTATGCTTGCTTGGTGATCATGCACACACATACTCAAGGGAGTGAGATATACTCAAATCTAGAAGATCAAGTTTTGAACTAATTGTACTGGACAATTTTTGATCATCTAGGACAATCCATTATGATCTTGGAAAAAAACCGTCAATGATAATTTATGCAAATATTTAAGTTTAAATTTTTGTTCTAATCGTCCAGGACAATCAGATCATCCCAGGCAATCAATACAAATCATGCCTAAATTGATCATGTGATTAGGAGACTAATTATAGTTAAAATTTTCAATCCGATCATCCTGGAAGATCTATATATCGTACAAGACGATGTTTGCCGACATACTTAATTTTCCAATATTGTCCAAGCTGAAATACCATAATTTTTCTTCTTATCATCCTGGACGATAAACAATATCGTCCTGGATGATTTATACATTTTTTGTACTAATCATCCTAGACTATCCAAATATTATCCAAGACTATCACGTCAAATTCTACACACCGTACTGGACGGTCCTGTGATCATCCAGGATGATTCTAGGCACCAAAATTGAGTTTTTAGGGTTTTATGAAGCCCTCTTTTTAAGCGCATCATACGGGATAATCCTACGATCGTCCTGGATGACGTTTGGTGCTGAAATTGAGTTTTTAGGGTTTTTGGAAGCTCTCTTTTTATGCATATCATACGGGACGATCTGGCGATCATCCTGGATGATAATGTCAGTTTTGCAAATCTATTTAAAGACCTCTTATTTTTTCATGAAGAGTGTCTTTGGCAGCAATTGAAGATTCTTTCTTTTGGAGGAAACTTGAAGAGAGAGTATGAAAGGGAGAGAGGAATGGGTGGAGTTTAAGAGAGGGAGAAGATCCTTGGAGAGGGTTTCAAGGGAGTGTGGAGGGGGTTCCACAAGGTTGCTCTAGCGAGCTTGCACCTTAATACCATTGGATTCAAGGCTTGTCTTGAGGGAAGTTTTGGGAAGAAGAAGAAGATCTCTTTGGTGTCAAAGGGCCCGGCTACTCCGCCGTACTAAGGAAGGTGGAAGTGATTTTGTAAGGGCTTCTCCGCCTAGCTGTGGGGTCTAAAGAAGAGACACTGAGTTTATTGCAATACTCGAAGGGTGCCTCCAAAGAGTAGAAGTAGGATAAGGTTTGATCGAACAACTATAAATCTGGTGTGTTCTTTCCTTTATTACTTTCATATTTAATTTCCATACTTTGATTTTCTTCGTGGTAAATTTTGGTTTGAATTTTGGGTTTTGATTGTGAAAGTTTTTTTTTAAATACCAATTCACCCCCTCTCTTGGTTAAGCTTGGGTTAGTTCATAAGGGCTTAACATCCCTAACAAACTTTCACTAAGTTCCCAAGAGATATCTCAAAATCCTTTTTGCTACTATCAAATGTGACTCTTTTGGATCTAATTAAAATCTAGCCCACAAATAAACACTAAATATAATATCAAATCTGTTAGCAGTCAAATAAAGTAAAGATTCAATAATTCCTCTAAATTTATTTTAATCAATTAATTTTCCCTTTGGGTCCTTATCCAATTGAACTGAGGAACTCATAGGTATACTAATAGATTTAATATTATCCATTTCATACTTTTTTAGGATGTCCTTAGCATTTTTTGACTGACTAAGAAATGTTCCTTCTTCAATTTGCTTAATACTAAAATCTAGAAAGTAACTTAAATCTCCCATTAAGCTCTTCTCAAATTTACTACTCATTGTTTTAAAAACTCATCATAAAGATTTTTATTTGTAGATTCAAAGATGATATCATCAGTATAAATTTAAACAATGTGTATGTAATCTCCTAATTTCCTCAAAAATAGAGTGGTATCCATACTTCCTTTTTTAAGAGATCTATTAAGTAGGAAAGTGCTCAACCTCTCATACCACGCTTTAGGTGCCTGTTTCAATCCATATAATGCCTTTTTTAATTTAAAAATATGAATTGGGAATTTTGAATTTTCAAAACTTGGAGTTTATTCAATATAAACATCCTCTTGAATCACCCCATTCAAAAAGACACTTTTTACATCCATTTGAAATAATTTAAATCCTTTAAAATAGGTAAAAGCTAACAAAACTCTGATTGCTTCAAATCTCACTATAGGGGTAAAAGTCTCCTCAAAATCAATCCCTTCAATTTGATTATACCCCTTAGCCACCAATCTAGCCTTATTTATAATAACAATTCCTGAGTCATTCAATTTTGTTCTTAAATACCCACTTAGTTCCAACTACACTTTGATTCTTTGGCCTTGTAATTAATTCCCAAACTTCATTTCTTATAAATTGATTTAATTCTTCTTGCATTACCAAAATCCAAAACTCATTCAAAAGTGCTTAATTTATATTTGTGAGTTCTATTGTTAAAATAAAGGCAGAATGATTGACTTCTTTGCTTAATTCACGCCTAGTCCTAACACCCTCACTTGGTTCTCCTAAAATTAAATCCTTAGGGTACTTTTTAGAAAAATTTCATCCAAAATAATTTTCTCAATCTTTTGGGAGTTATTCTCTACTTCATCCTCTTTCAAATTTTGATCTTCCAAAATTCTAGATTCATTAAAAACAATATGTGTGATCTCCTCAACTACCAAAGTTCTTTTGTTAAATACTCTATAAGATTTTTCGACACTAGAGTATCCAATAAAAATTCTTTCATCTGATTTTGGATCAATTTTTTTTAAGGTAGATTTCCATTATTTTGAATGAACATCTTATATCCAAAAATATGCACAAATGTGATAAATTAGGTGTTCTCCCCTTAAGAAGCTCATATGATGTTTTGTTTAATTTTAATCTAATGATCACCCTATTCAGAATATAATATGCAGTGCTAACTTCTTCAGCCCAAAAATATTTAGGAAGTGAATATTCTACCAACATGGCTCTAATGGTTTCAATTAATATTCTATTCTTTCTTTTGACTACTCCATTCTACTGAGGGGTTCTAGCTGCAGAAAAAATGTGATCATTTCCTTTTTCTTTACAAAAATTTTCAAATATCTCATTTTCAAATTCTCCTCCGTGATCACTTTGGTTTATCAAAATCTCATGCCCTAATTTTCTCTAAATCCAAGTCAAAAAAACCTCTAAACTCCTTAAATGATTCACTCTTATAATATAATAATTTAACCCAAGTGAATTTAGAAAAATCATCTATAATCACAAATCTGTATACATTCCATCCTAGACTCACAGTTTCAACCAATCCAAAAAGATTCATATGTAAAATCTCCAAAGGTTTGCTAATTCTAAGATCCTTATTGGAATGAAAATAAGACTTCACCTATTTTCCTAATTAACATGCATTACAAAGGTGATCCTTAGTAAAGTCTAGTTTTGATATACCTCTCACCAAATTCTTTTGGGTAATTTTTCTGAAGTTTTTTATGCTAGAGTGACAAAGTCTCATATGCCATAACCATGATTCATCAGAAATAGTTTTCAAATAGAAAGCATTAGGAGTTTTAATATAATTTAAATCTAGCATATAAACATTGTTTACCCTTAATCCATACAAAACATCATTTCCATTTAGGCTTAATATGCAGTTAGTAGGAAAAAAATTTACACTATATCTTTTATCATATAGCTGGCTAATACTCAACAGATTATGCTTTAAGCCTTCTACAAGTAACATATTTTTAATGAAAAAAATTTGTAAGTTTTTGATCATACATGTGCCAATCGCTTTCCTAGTGATGTTATCTCCCAATGTAACCCTGCCTCCATTCCTGACTTCTAGCGTTATAAATTATGTAGTATTTCCAATCATATACTTTGAGCAACTGCTATACATGTACCAAATGCTCTCACGATGTCTTATATGAGAATGTGTCTCTTCTTGATCTGATTGATCAAGATTATCGGCCATTAAGCATAAGTTGGTAACTTCTTACTAATTATTTATTTCTGACAAATCTGAAGCTGAGTTCGCTCAAAAAGCTTTCTGAAATCTCTTCCTACCCTTGTTCATGTTTTCTCTCTCATCTTCCTTCTTCTTGCTAGGAGTGGCTTTGAGATTGGGACAATCCAATTTTATAAGTCCAAGTTTCCTACATTCATAATAAATCACATAATTAGAAATCTTAATATTCTTATTAAACTTACCTCTATTCCACTACTGACGTCTCATCTACTTCCTTTTAAGAAAGCTTCTGAATTCCCTAGTCATCAAAGCAATGTCATCCTCATCCTCAGGTTATGATTGATCACTCTCTGATTCCTTCACTTTCAATGCTATATTCTTCTCTTTTCGTTATTCTCTTGTATCAATCTTTCTTTGACTCATTCCTTGCTCGTAAGCAATTAGTAATCCAAGAAGATTATCAATAAAGTAAACATTTAAATCTTTAGACTCAGTAATCATAGTTATTTTAGCATCATAACTAGTAGGCAAACAACGAAGTATTTTAATCACTAATTCAGCATTCGTTTATTCTCTACCTAATGCATGCAAAGAAGTGACTATCTAAGTGAATCGTGTATATATTTAAAAAATGGATTTATTTGGTTTCATGCGAAATAATTCATAATCATGTAATAAGATGTTTAGTCTATGTTACTTTATTTCATTTATCTCTTCATAAGTAATATAAAGTCTATCACATATGTCCTTTCCACTTTTGCAAGTAGAAACCCGCATGTACTCTTCTGACTTAAGTGCAAAAAATAAACTGTTTAAATATTTTACATTAAGTTGTGCTAAGTCACGTTCTTCTACATTCCAATCTGCAAGGGTGTTTCAACTCTAATACCATCAACTAATCTAGTTGGTTTTGTATACCCTTCTTGAACTAAGAACCACATACGATAATCTAGTGACTGTAAAAATGTAGATATGTGTGTTTTCTAAAAATTGAAAGGGATATTATCAAATAATGGAGGTCTTATGATTGAGTACCCTTCAAGTGTGTTTCAGTTTCCAAAAGTAACCATGCTCATTTTTCAAAAAGTGGTCTAAACTTATGGGTTTGAAATAAAACTCTGATACCACTTGTTGAATCTTAATTAGGTTATTAAACCTAAGCTAATATCCCAAGGCTAACCAAGAAGGGGAGTGAATTGGTAATTTTAAGAATTACTCTTGGATTTTAAAATTGAAAACCTTTAAAGATTCATATCAAGTTAATTGATAATATTTAAAAATAAAATTTTTAACCACTGAATAAAAACTTATAATAAATAAAATGCAAAAATTTTAATGACACAAAGATTTATAGTGGTTCGGTCATCGGTCAAACATGACCTACATCCACTCCCTGAAGACTCCCTATTACCAAAAGTGTCTCTCTTTTTACCCCCACAGCAAAGAGGAGAAGCCTTTACAAAACTATCTTCTACCAATCCCTAATGCGATAGAGAACCGAAGTCCTTTTACACTTTCCAAATATTAGCAGAGAAGCATCATATATTTACACTCTCCAAGTGTCGGTAGAGAACCATGTCTGTTCACACTCTCCAAGTGTTAGTAGAGAACATGATATTTTTCAAAGATCTTCTCATGAGCAATCTAGAAAGATAAGAGGAAGAGTGAAAAACATAAATCACATAGAGATCCTTACCTTTGAGTAACCTTGTGAACCCTTCACACTCCACTTTCAAGATATCTCTCTAAAACACTCTCTTATACTCTCTCTTTCAAATTCCCATAAAAATCATGAATACAAGACTTTTTCATGTCAATTTTAATAGACTTTTTATTCTGAAGACACGAAAAACTATCTAGAAAACTAAAAATTTTAATTTAGAGCGTACACGTTCATACAGAATGATCAGATTTTATACGCATGAATAGTTCAAAAACTATTGTGTATGAACATGTTGTGGATCGGTACAAAATCATTTTGAACTCGATCATCATCCGGTATGAACCAAGTTCATCCGGAACGAACAGTTAAAAAATTTTCAAATTTCATCTGTATGAAAAGGAACCCCAATATTTCGTACTCTAGATGGCATATGTATGGTAATGTCATCATCTGATACGATCAGTTATAAAAATTTTAAGTTCTTAGGGATGAAAGGTTTGGATGAAAATGGACCTCACAATTTCGTATTCTGGAATGCATGTACGAACTATGTTCATACAGTATGATCCATACTTAGAGAAATTATTTTTATGTGACCTATAACCTATTTATTTCGTACTCTAGAAGGCTTGTATGAAAGGTGTTCATATAGTATGATCCATACTTAGAAAAGTTCTTTTTACGCTTTCAGGAACCCGTCCATTTTGTACTCTGGAAGGCATGTATGAACTTTGTTCGTAAAATACGATCCATACTTAGAAAATTATTTTTACACGACCAGAAACCCGTCCATTTCATACTCATGAAGGCATGCATGAATTATGTTCATACAATATGATTTATACTTAGAAAAATTTTTATTTCTGTTCGTTTGACTACTCGTCGGGATAAATAACTGAACAAATTGTCTCGTACAAAGTCAATTAGTACAGTACAATTTGTTTTAAAAATTTAAGTTTTTATCTCTCCCCTTATGTGCGTGTATATAGTTACTCAATTACAATCACACTCTCTCAGACTCAATAAAATAAAATTTACAGACTTCATATACGATAAACTTTAAATTGATCTGATTTGAAGTCTTCAACAATCTAAAGTATGATTTTCCTAAAAACATTAATACATACAAACAACAAAGTAGTGCATTCAAAATATATTAGGAGAAATAATAATTAAAATAATAATATTTGGAATCATCAAAAACAAATATATTGCAAGAATATCAACAATAAAGAACTAAGTTGCAACAATCTCAACACAATATACCAATGAGATGTGAATTTGTATATAATTTAAAAGTCAAACAAGTATAATTTTAAACAAGAATTTTTTTTATTTCATAGAAATAAAATAATTGAATAAAAGAATATTTTATTTTTTAATAAGAAGAAGAGATTTTAACACAATAAGATATTTTTAAGATGACAATTAATAAGCAGTTTTAATTGTTCTACATGCTAATTTGAACCATAAGATCCATTTACTATCAAGCAAAATACTTTTTAAACATCCTTAATAATTTTATCACATCTAGATTAACAAAGATATTTATTTTCATTATACCATAAAAATAATTAATTAGATTATGTAGAAAGTTAAAGTATTTGAATAAAAAAATAGTGGGTAAGAAAGTCTCAAATTGATTTTATAATAGTTGGGCACTAATGTGAAACTCCATAACTAAAAGAAGCTAAACTCTTGAACATCGAGGTGCCTTTTTATTATAAAAGTTAGAATTTTATTAAGAAATTCTACATTTATGTGTGCTCATCCTAGAGCAATTCCATGATGGGTGACTTATTGGGAAGTTAGATCAAGAGGGCAAAATCATGATGCCCTTAGGTCAAAGGGGATAATATCTTGATAAATAAGAGTTTGGGTTGTTACAAAAATTATCAGAGCAATACACCGACCATGGGAGCCACCTCTTGAACCCTTTATGGGATAAAGTGCTATGTGGCGACAGCCACCACTTGAACTTGTAGGGGCCAACTCTAGAATCCTATCTGCCTGGTGAATAATTATGGATTAATGATGTTGATGAGGACATTAGTTACTTATGTGGGGGAGATTGTGAAACCCCTTAAATAAAAGAAGCTAAAATCTTAAACTTCAAGGCACCTTTTGGTGTAATGGTTGGAATTTCAATAAGAAATTATGCAGTTAAGTGTTCTCTTCTTGGAGAAATTATGGGATAGGTGACCTATTGGGAAGTTACACCAACAGGGTAATATTGTGAGGCCCTTAGGACAAAGTAGATCCCTTATATGGGGGAGATTGTCAAACCCCTTAAGTAAAAGAAGCTAAAATCTTAAACTTCGAGGCACCTTTTGGTGTAATGGTTGAAATTTCAATAAGAAATTATGCAGTGAAGTGAGCTCTTCTTGGAGCAATTCTGGGATAGGTAACCTATTGGGAAGTTACACCAATAGGGTAAAATTATGAGACCCTTATGTCAAAGTGGACAAAATCTTGATAGTTAAGAGTTTGAGTTGTTAAAACTAATTTCAAGGCAATGCCATGACCCATCCTACTCAAAATTTTATTACTTTCTCATTTGATCACCATAAGGTGTATCAACCTCAACCTCTCATAAAAAATAATGGAGAAATCATTCACCTCTCCATTCATCTCCAACTAAATAGTTGATTCTCTATCCTATTAGCAATTTGAGAAATCACTATACAAACATTGAGTTGTCATTGATCACTTATAAGAATATGCCACAAGCTCTTATAATAGCCATAATAACTAATATGGAGTATATAAGCTATACAAAATGTTGACTTGATGAGCCTCATAACACATTCTGTTGATTTTGATGATCACAATAAAAAGAATTCTTGGATGCTTTAATATTTATGCTAAGTCTTTTAGGTATAATGCTTCCATAGATGTTTTTAAGGTGGCTCTATTTTTGGATTATACATTGCACCCTCTTAACTAGATCAAAACTCGAACAAAGAAGAACCCAAGATAGATCAAGATGGTTAATATAGAGGTTTATATATAATATGAATGGTTTTATATTTTTGAAAGTGTCTTAGAGATTTAGAGAAATTTACTTGTATGATTTAGTTTGCTTGCAATCTAATATATTTTATTTATTTCTTTGTAAATTATAAATTGACAATGATAAGCTTAAATTAAATATTACCTTTTCTTAAATAATCATATTTGATGATAATTAATTTAAATATTTTTAAATGTTTCATATATACCATCAAATTTATCAAAATAACATAAATATATAAAAGTATTAAGTTTTTATACATAAAGTAATCATTTTGAATTAAAATCTTATGATAGTTACTAAAATAAATGTGAATGTATTTAAATTATTTTAAAAATTTGTAAGAATATTTAATATAGTTTAATAGTATTTTGATAAAAGAGAATCATTTTATAATTCTGCTCTAATATTTAGTTTATTGGATTCAATAAATTATATAGAAGTAGTTTGACAATTAAATGACTCACTTTTTTTAAAATTGAATTTATTATGATTTCTTTTTTTTTTTGTTTAATTTTTATATCATAAATTGGGGGGTCATTATCATATATTTCAAGCTAGCTATTTTAAGACCTTTGACTTGCCCATCTAACTACCCATTTTTTTAGCCATTTGGATGTAATATTTATTTAAAATAAATTAATTTTTTATTAAATAATAAAATAATATTAGAATAAATATTTTTAAATTAGTTTAAACTATATTTTGCATAAAAACAACACCATTCTCTTAATGATAGGGTTCCCTCTACTTGAAAAACTCTTGCACACTTTCTCTTTTTCTTTCATTCATTTCATGCTAAATTTTTTTGGAGGAAAATTTTAGATTTTCATTCCAAGTGCTCTAAACTTTTGCATGATCAACTCCATGATTCAAAAGCTTCAAAGCACTAAATTAAGTAACTTTTCTTGAAGTTCTTAAGTTCATTTTTTTTCTCTAATTTCTTGTGTTCTTTTATTTTTCATCTTATATTTTATTTTTAAAATCTTTTTTTTTTGTGGTGAAATACTATCTTCACATCATCGATGAAGTTTTCTATATTTAAAAATTCACACATCCATTAAAATAGCAAGCTATCTTTTTAATTTTAGCACTAATTCACGTTATATATCTTATACATATTTGAAAGTATTATGCATATACATATTATAATTTAATGTACTCATTTTTCATAGCTTAAAGAATATTAGTTTAAATCAATAAGCAAAATAATTATTAAGTAAAATATTATTAATATAAATCAAGATATAAATATATTTTGTAGTGAGAAAATTTTACATTCCTTTTGCAAGGAATGTAAAAGGAATATATAAGCCATTATATAAAACATATTATTAATATAAATCAAGATATAAATATATTTTGTAGTGAAATAATTAACAATGCCATATAAAATCATCTCAAATATTTTTTCCATTTTATTTCAAGATAATTTGAGTTTATATTATTTATAATATGTTGTATTTTTTTCTTAATATATGCCATTTATCTTAGTAAAGTTTTTTTATGAATTTAGATTGGTTTATACACATCTATATAAGAGAGTACTTAGATTTTAAGTAACTTACAAAAATGTGTTTTACAAGACATACTTGAGATTTAATGAATTTCTAGCCAAGGAGTGGGTTAGTGTGGATTTTGGCTGAATTGGTTCCTCGACCTAATCATGTGAAGATATTGTACCAACTATTTTTTTCCTTATCTTACACTTATGCTATTTTATCATTTACTTCACCTATAAGCTTTTAAATTGTGTGCTAATTTATACTCTGGCTAATTAGTTTTAAAATCATATAAACTTTTAATTAATCAAAATTTTAAAACCTCAATTCACTCATCTTGTTGGTGTGCCATAGACATCCATACGAGAAAGATAACAAGTTCAAGTGAACAAGCTTTAGAGAAAAATCTAACTAAGGGTTTTTTAAATCAATGAGAAAAAGATTTTTCCAACTAGAAATTTTCCTAGACCTCCTTTCTTATTGACTCTTTCTCTATTGCGAGAAATAATTTATGTTTTTAATGAAAGTATTTATAGAAGATTCTTTTAGGTTTAAACACTAAATTTATTTTAAAAATATAGTTATATGATATCATACAATATAATCCTTATCATTTAGTGTGATTAGTTCAATATAAATTATATATCATCAACCCAAAATTCCTTGTGCTTGATTAGATTAATTTAGGAAACCTATCATAATATATGATTCACATTGTTAAATATGATATGTTTAAAATTAAAATTAATTTAATTAAATTATTGTATTAAACTATTTAGTTGTTCGAATTAACCCTAATTGTATAGTATGATCCACTTTTCACAGTATGATGAGATCTATTATTAGTCTCTAAAATTAATGCAAATTGATTTTATCTTGAATAAAACATAAAGATAGATCATACAAAAATTATTCATATCATATAATATGATTAGTTTAGATTAATATGACTTAATTTTAATTTTTAATTAACTTTTAATATATTTTTTTTAAATCTCATGTGTTTGTGTTATTTGTCTTCTAATCTTGTACACAAAACATTGACTTAATAAAATATATATCTTTGTGATCATTGCATGTTAGGCAGATTGATTTCATGGCTTTACTTATTTAAATATACTTTGAATTCATGAATGTGACTTGGCATAAATACATGAAAGTTTAAAAAAGCTCTTGATAATAAACATATATATATATATATATATATATATATTATTTTTAAAACAACTTCAAGAGCAAGAGTAGTGCAATTTTTTTAAAATAAAAAATGGAATTCTACACTAGAAAACATTTTACTTATTTTTTAAATTAAAGCACCACTTGTAAAAAAATAAAACTATACCAATAGCCCAAATAGGCAAGAAATAAAAATATTGAAAAGTAGAAAAAAAAACACAAACCATTTTTTTTTGGTGGTTCGATCTCTTGACCTATGCCCATTCCACAAGGTCCTCTTCCTTGGGAATTTCACTAAACCACTCCTTTTGCTCCCTCTCCCAAAAAGTCAACTTTCTCCTTTCACAAGTGGAGAAAAACCTTATACACCACTTCTCTTCCCTAAATAGCATTAAACTCCTTC
Source organism: Dendrobium huoshanense (assembly GCA_016618105.1). NCBI lineage: Eukaryota > Viridiplantae > Streptophyta > Magnoliopsida > Asparagales > Orchidaceae > Dendrobium > Dendrobium huoshanense. The sequence goes on from CM028360.1 coordinate 11,592,784, forward strand.
CTATTTCTTCACAATATGGTGGAGATGCCTTCTCCTTAGCCTCATCAATTAGGCTCAATCCTTTAAACAAAGATTTCTTAGAGCTCCTTTCCAAGAACTCTTCACATAATCAACTTAGAAGAACAAGTTGTAGAATAGAGAAACAACCATGTGAATCACCTCAAAACATTCCTTGGACTCTCCTCCTCGTGGAACAATCTCTCAACCTCTCCCTCACCTCCCAAGTATTTATATATGCTCTTACAAGAAAGAATCTCTCTCTCTATCTATCTATCTATCTCTCTCTCTCTCTCTCTCTCTCTCTCTCTCTCTCTCTCTCTCTCTCTCTCTCTCTCTCTCTCTCTCTCTCTCATGGATACTTTGAAAACTCTCTATAGCAACAACTTATTGGGAGATATAGATTTCCCTTACAATTTAATTAACTCCCTCACTCTCTCTCTAAAATCCTAAAGATTAGTACTTAAATAAAGACCTGATTTTTCAATTTTTTATGACTTGATCGTATATTATGAATACTAGTTCATACATTATGATTAGTTCAATATGAATATAACCCAAAAATCCTTCTTATTTGATTAGATTGTACGATCAAGATCGTATAGGATGATCCACGTATAGTATGATCAATTCAAGGGATTAATGGATCATCCTATTCAAATGAGAATCATATTAACAAACTCTATATTTGGTCTTACTACATGATATATCATGTTGTAGGAATATTCAACTTGATTTGATTCCTTGATTCATGGATCCAAAATAGGCAAGTATTATAAATATTCATACATTATGAATAAGTTCATAAAGAACGATCTATTCAAATTCACTTTTGTATATTTATGGAAATTCAGAGTAGTGGGTGAGTTTTATTTGAAATAATGGATCATTTAGTATGATGCATATCATATAGTATGATTAGTTATCATTTAATTCCTTATTTTTATTTAATTAATATTACTTATTTTTTATTATTATCATAAATAATCATACAACATGATCAAGATCATATAACGCATGCACGCACGTCACGCGCGCGCGCGCACACACACACACACACACACATGCACGCACTCACAAACACACACACACAAATGGTCTTCAACATACTTTTGTTTTACAATTTTGAGCTCCATTTATTTTTTCTTGCCTCTTATTGAATATTAGTTTACCTCATGTCTTTTATCTAAAAGGTTAGTATAAAGAAAATGACTGACACAAAAGAGTAAATATGGATTAGATTAACTAATAATATTTGTGATCATCAAAACCCTAGTATACAATGGGCTCATGTGGTCAAAAAATTGGCATATATTGAGAATCTAGAGCTATGAATAATCCTCAAGTGGTGTGTGAGTTCATTAACATGTACCTAAAAATAGGAATTTTCTTCTAATGTATATCTCTAATGTTAGTACTAAAATACTTGTAAAAAAGATGTGTTAGTAAAAATATAACTAAACCAAATTATGTTTATAAACATCAAAATACTATACTTGTGTTACATACTCATGGGGGTCAATAGGATCCAATTTTCTCAAACTTAATGTGTAATACAAGTTGGCCAAATTGGTTAAATTGACTTAAACTAAGCTATTAAATTGACTCACAGTATAAATCAAATGTTTTTAAATTTATAAATAATGTGAACCATGGTTTTACTATGTTAGGCCAAAGGAGTCAAATTTCTTAGAAAGAAAACTTATATTTTTCAAAGTGGTTTAACCTAATTTATTGACCAATATAATCCAAACGCTTGAGAGTGATGCTAGATAAGTATGTTATAAAGGATACTCTAGTTGAAATAAATAACGTTTGATCCCTTATAATGTTTAAATTAGTAAAAATGGCTTGATATATCCCATTAGAGTCCAAATAGGGACCTTATTTCGAAAAGAGTTAAACTTAATTTCTTGTCCAAATTGGATCAAACTTTAAAAGTGAATCTAAACAAGGATAGTAAGAGCACAAATCTGTAGTGTTTAAACTTTATATGCCAATCAAGTTCATCCATTGTATGATAGAAATTACATTATTAATCCTCCTCTTGAGTAGCCTCCTTGCCTTTGGATTTACTTAATCAAGATTAAGGGCAAGTAGAATGCCCTTAAAGCCATGAAATATCCATGTACAAGCTTGGCCATGGGTCTATATAAGAATATTCTACTTTCGATGATTGGGAGGCAATTTTAATAGCCACCTTTATTATAAATCTGGACCCAAGTCTTATGGTTTTGATGATAACAAACATTATTAAATTTCTTTTTATGCTATCTCTTATTAATTACTATTATTGCATATCTATTTTTCCTATGCACTAACATTTTGGTGGGAAAAAAATATGTGTATCACCACGCAGATTTTGATTTTCTCCTATTTTGTAATCGAATACTACATTGAGAATAAAGTACAGTCTCGAGAGGCCGACACAATGTTCTACAATGATTCAATATCAGAATAGGGATTTGAAAATTGATATTTCTATAATCAAACATAGTTCAAAGAATAACATATCATCTCAAAAGATAAACATGAAATTCTATAGAATATGTTTAAAGATAGAAATATAGTTTTTGAAAAAAGGTTTATTCATTCTTTTATTTAGATATGACAAGAAAAATATTATATCATCTTAAAAGACGAACATAATATTCTTCAAGATATCCAAAAGCGAGAATGAGTTTTATAAAATTCATTATTTCTAAAGTTGAATATAACAAGTATAATATTATATTATCTGAAAAGATAATAATAACATTCTACAAGTCTATTCAAAATTAAAAATAAGGTTTTAAAAATATCTACGTTCCCAAAGATTCTTCCCTTATTTTATAGGAATAAAACAAGGTTTATTTTAGTCTGAGGTTCTCAAATCCCTATAGGAGAAAGCTCCTATAGTTAATTACATCTTAGGAGGAATGCTCCTAAGAAAACTCTCGATTAAAGCAGTGATTTCATACCCTTTGACTACAAAGTAAAAAACAAGAAACTAGAAGTAAAAATTTTCCAAGGAGAAAGCTCAATGATGAACATTTGTTAGTGAGTCAATGGAGGAAAAGTAGGAGGTGTCGGATTCTGAGAAGCCCAGAGACAACCTCAGTTTATCCTATATTGGGCTTTATATTTTAGGGAAAAATTTTATGTTTAAGTTGATATTTTATTAGAAATTTGGGATTATATTTCTGGAGGGCGAGGACTTAAGATCTAAAAAGAATCTGCCTCAGAACCTAAATCTAATTTGGGTACTACAAAGTAGCGACCCGAACCTAACTAATGAAGTGCAAATCTGGACTTACCCCGGCCTGGATTGGGGAGCCAGCTAACCACCTAGGCGCTTTAAAATCATGTGTCCAGTCTCTTATGAAATATGGGTAGGGATGTTGTTTAAGTTTTAAAAAATTTGGGCTAACATCTAAGACAATTCCTAATTAGCCCCTCAACTTATGTAGGGTGATAAATGTCTAGAAATGCAATTAATATTTTAGACTCTTTTTAGTTTGTATCTAATGCAATGCATGCTAATTGACTCGAATGCATAAAATGATAATGAAGCAGTTTAAAAATTTAGGCTTAGAAAATAGATTTTTCCCTAGAGATTGCACAACTTCCCCTTGACAGAACTGCACCCTCATAGGTCAAGTGGTCTGCCAGAACCCGCAGGCGGGGAGGTGCCTAACAAGGAAGAGAAAGTATTAATATGCTTATGCTGACTCTCGGCGGTCCCGAGCTTACTTCTTAGATCGTTAGAGTTATTATGTGAGCCTAAAAATTTTTATTTAAAATTACAAGTATAAGAATTTTAAGCGTACCCTTACAAAAAAAATCTCTCCGTTTCGAATCCAGGCTAAAACAAAACACGGCATGTAAGGTCCTAAAAAAATCTACTGCACAAACAATGTAAACAATCAATTTTAATAATCCAAATATAATGTGCAATGTCCAATGTCCATATTACACCCAGAATTTGCAGAAAAGTAAAGTGGCCGGGCACCACTGACAACAAACCCGGATTCTAATCCTAAGAATGACGCAAGTGATTTTTGAAATAGGATATACTGTTCCTTAAATCTTCATTTCTTCCTCTTCTTTCTTCAATCTTCTTGTTCTGTCTTTTCTTCTTCTACGAACTTCTCGAGTCCGTCGGGTTCTGGATATCCAAATGAAAAGAAACTCATCCCTAAGAGGGGTATTTTCTTTTCTATTCGGATATTGAATCATCATAATTTGGCTTTCCAAATAAAAGTGAATAATCCTTTAAGGTATATTCTCCTTTCTTTGGATTCCAAATTGGATTTAATATCCCACTTTCAAAAAATCACTTTCACATTTATTGACTCTTGATATATTATATTTACATTACATTTCATTTCACAGAAAGGGAAGGAAAATCTAGTCCACCTGCAAGGTTATCCTAAGCAATTTATAACAAAAATCATCCCACGCAGTTATATATATATATGCAATTGAATTTAAATTATTAAGCCACACTTGGCCACACTCTTCTTCATTTGGGGGCTAAGCAGCTGAAGCACCTGTAGCATTTATTTATTATTAATTAATTAGCCCCTTGTTTTCTGCCCTGCATGAGTGTGGCCACCTGCAGAAAATCATATTAACAATCCAGATCGCTCCTAGCCTATGGGTAATCTAATCGTCAATCAAACCAACACAGAGTGCAGTAAAATTAAATAAACAAACACACCAACATTTTACAACCAGCATGCAAAAAAACTCGAGAAAAAGCCCGTCACAGTGCAGTAAGGAAATAAACACCGGCCTAACCTAAAACTAGAGTCAGTTGTCCTAACAAACAAATCTAAGAGTGTGCAGTAGGCTGTGAGGTTTTGAAATGTCCTAAGTCAATTATTGGCTAAAGCTTTCTAATTGATTGAATTCTAATTTAAAGATATTTACTAATTCTAAAGTGAGATGTCACTAAATTTTCTATGTTATAAGTTTCTATCCTAAAGTGTGCATGCTTTCTAAGTCTAGATTTTCTAAGACCTGGTCCTTAATTTTTGTCCTTAAGTGTTACTACTGTTGTATGGGATAAAAATTTGTTATTACTAACCCTTGGGACTTTGAGCGTGTGTAAAAGGGGTTTAAGGATCTAAAAGCAAATAAAAGTAAACCTAATAAAATTGAAGTTACTACAGGGACCTAAAGGAAGGGTTCACGCATACCACATCAAGGGACCCCTAAAGGTTTTCTAAGTTTAGAAATACTCACAATCATCGGGGGCTACGACCCGGTGGTTCCGCCCGTAGCACCTCTACTCGGTTGGATAGAGGCGACTGACGTCATTAGCTCCTTCTACTTTTGTCCACTCGATCAGTACCGTTCCTCGCAGTTTATGCAAATAAAACAGGAAAAACAAGGATAACAAGGACTAGAAAGTTCATTTAATAAATAATAATGAAATAATTGAGATTTACTAAAAATAAAGACGTACCTTTCTTCGGGCTTGATCACCAGATTTGTTGCTTTGCTTTTGAACATTTCACTTCTCTACACTTTTCAACACACAAATCTTATCTCTCAAATTATATGTATCATCACACACACTTTTGCTTAATAAAATTCTAACTTTTAATTTTCACTCTTCTAAATATTTTGTTCTTCAATATAAACTCTTTCACACTCACCCACATCTTAATCTCACAATCCAACCTTTCCCTTTACTTATTCCACTTTTCACATCATTTTCTAAAACTCACATCAACATCTTTCTCAAATAAGCATTTCTCTAAACTCATATACTTCTCCCTTCAATAAACACTTCATATATTTCACAACACATATACACACTATAAGATTTATTCATTTTGTTCTCTCAAAAATATCATACTATACTTTTCCATATTTACTTAACTTCTCCAAAATATACACATTTCACTTTCCACCTTTCAAAACACAAGTTCTTTTAACACATATATATACACACATAAATCATTTCTTCTTACCAATCTTAACACTTTATCTTTCATTTCTCTCATACAAAACCCTTTCAACATATATATTTAACTTTAAATCCTACAATCTCCATTTTCCATCATTCACAAGCATCACCTTTCAAAAATTTTATACTTTATATTTCAAAATATACTTTACTTCAATATTCACACACATACTTCTCACTATTACACATTTCACACTATTTTGATTTCTAAAGAATACCTTTCTCACCTATCAATCCACACATTTATCAGTTTCTACAAAATCGTATATTTTACTTTCCACATACACATATTCTGCTTTAATTATATACTTGACTCTTCTCAAAACATACGTTTCAACCTTTAAATCACAAACTACAAAACATATAAATAAAACCCTTCCAATTTAATCAGAATATATCGAATGCTTGAATGAGGATACGAAATAAGGTTTCATTAATTCACTCCAATTTTATGAAAGAACTTGATACAGTTAAACTTAGAATTTCTTTTGAAATCAACTACATATCCTCTTTTTTTTTTTACGGAACAATATAATTATCTAAAGAGTTTGTAAGCTTTCAAAAGATGAAAGAAATCAAATAAAATTCTATAATTCTCTATTTGCCTCTCAAGAAAATAATAACCATCCTCTTTCAATTGCATGAAAGATGTAGCCATTAATTTATTAAGATGAATCACAAATATTTTATATCGTTCTATGCAATAAAAGAAGACTTCTTAAACAACATGTTTTCAAAATTTCAAAGAAATGAATATCATATTTCAAGAAATAAAGATGATAAAATTTCATTTTTTATTTCTACAAATACATAGATAAATGAGAATCAATTTATCTTGATCTTTTGATGATTGATATAAAAGAAAAAGAAGGTTAGAATCAAGAAGAAGGTTTACTACTTTTTGTTACCTTTGGTCGGATAAATCGCAGCAGAAAAAAAAAAAAAAATGTTTGAGGGTCCCTAGGGCTGGCGACAGACTTGCGAATCTTTCGAACAGGAGAGGGAGTTCAAGATTTCTGTGTGAGAGGGAGGCTTCGAGTTTTTTTGTGTCATGTATGAGAGGAAGAGGCTTGGGGTATGTGTCATGTATGAGAGGAGGAGGCTTGGACGTTTTTTGGGTTGAGGGAGAAGGAGAGTGGGTGGTTATGGGTTGAGGGAGAGGGAGAGTGGGTGGTTATGGGTTGTTGCTGAACCCTTTGACCGTGGACCATTCGTTGGACATTTGAAGGCCTTAATGATTTCGGAATTTGGTGATCTTAGGCTCATTGGATTCGTCTCGTCGAGCCGTTCGATTCGAGCATAAGCTCGTCAAAATCGGAGACCGTTTGGTAACTCAAATTGCAGTTTGAACCTTCCAACAGCGCTTTGAGCCCTTGATTCGGATTCATTTGGGTTCGGATTGGGTTGATCTTGGTGTCGTTGGGTTTGTATTCCTGAGACACTCAGTTCGACTGTAAGTTTGATGAAATCGGAGTTCGGATGGTCTCCGAATTAATTTTTGAAGTTTCCAAACTTGATTTTGCATCGAGATTTGTGCCCGATTAAGATAATTTTTGACGACGTATCAATTATTATTATATATATACTTGTGATGAGTCAAAACAGGTTAATCGGAGCCATTGAAATCGAATTCAATTTGAGTTAATTTGATTTGATTTTGATTTGATTGGTGAGTTGTTTTAAGTCCAATGATATATCAATTTGATCGAAACCGAATTAGATTGAGTCGATCGACATCGACGAATCATAAATCGAGCTTGATTTGAGTTCGTTTGGAGTTGAATAAAAATTGGATTGAATGGATTTCGATTCGAGTTGAGTGATAGGTTTGAGTCCGTGCTACGTCATTAGGTGTCCACCTAAGGGAAATCCTGCGGGTGCGACATCTACACTAGGCTACGAAAACCTAGGTACTAGAGTCGATTCTGGGAAAAATTGACCTCGAATAATGAGGTCAACAAATGGACCCCCAATAGGCATGATAAACTTGCCAAAGTTTATCGTGCGTATTGGTGTTGACCGAAACAATCAACTATATCCAAAATTGAAGTTGAAGATTTGAGTTTATGAATTGAAAAGATTTTGAAGTTTGATAGAAAATCAGAATGAAAAGTTGATGGAGTTTTGAGTTGATTGTTTAAAGGATTTGGATCCATTATTTTATTTAAATGTCGATAATGACAATGGAAGCTTCAGCAAATAATTACTAATAAAATTAGTATCATTTAACAAAGCCAAGGTATTGAAAAATTGAAAGTTATGATTTGAATGTAGTTAGGAAGGAATTGAGAGTTTGATTTTGATTTTGATAAAAGTTAGAAATCAATAGGATGCCGTAAAAGCGGACTTAGACCTAATGACAGATTTAAGATTGAATGGCTGTCGTAAAAGTGGACTTAAGTCAGAAAGCCAATGGGATGCCGTAAAAGCGGACTTAGACCTAAAGACTGATTTAAACAGGATTGGCTGCCGTAAGAGCGGACTTAAGCCAGAAAGCCAATAGGATGCCGTAAAAGCGGACTTAGACCTAAAGACTGATTTAAGCTGGATTGGCTGCCACAAGAGCGGACTTAAGCCAGAAAGCCAATAGGATGTCGTAAAAGCGGACTTAGACCTAAAGACTGATTTAAAAAGGATTGGCTGCCGTAAGAGCGGACTTAAGCCAGAAAGCCAATAGGATACCGTAAAAGCGGGCTTAGACCTAAAGACTGATTTAAGCTGGATTGGCTGTCGTAAGAGCGGACTTAAGCCAGAAAGCCAATAGGATGCCGTAAAAGCGGACTTAGACCTAAAGACTGATTTAAACAGGATTGGCTGCCGTAAGAGCGGACTTAAGCCAGAAAGTCAATAGGATGTCGTAAAAGCGGACTTAGACCTAAAGACGGATTTAAACTGAATTGGCTGCCGTAAGAGCGGACTTAAGCTAGAAAGCCAATAGGATGCCGTAAAAGCGGACTTAGACCTAAAGACTGATTTAAACTGGATTGGCTGCCGTAAGAGCGGACTTAAGCCAGAAAGTCAGTAGGATGCCGTAAAAGCGGACTTAGACCTAAAGACGGATTTAAACTGGATTGGCTGCCGTAAAAGCGGACTTAAGCCATAAAGTCAGTAGGATGCCGTAAAAGCGGACTTAGACCTAAAGGCGAATTTAAACTAGATTGGCTACCGTAAAAGCGGACTTAAGCCAGAAAGCCATTAGGATGCCGTAAAAGCGGACTTAGACCTAAAGACGAATTTAAACTGGATTGGCTGCCGTAAAAGCGGACTTAAGCCAGAAAGCCATTAGGATGCCGTAAAAGCGGACTTAGACCTAAAGACTGATTTAAACTGGATTGGCTGCCGTAAGAGCGGACTTAAGCCAGAGAGCCAATAGGATGCCGTAAAAGCGGACTTAGACCTAAAGACTGATTTAAGCTGGATTGGCTGCCGTAAGAGCGGACTTAAGCCAGAAAGCCAATAGGATGCCGTAAAAGCGGGCTTAGACCTAAAGACTGATTTAAATAGGATTGGTTGCCCTAAGAGCGGACTTAAGCTAGAAAGCCAATAGGATGCCGTAAAAGCGGGCTTAGACCTAAAGACTGATTTAAGCTGGATTGGCCGCCCTAAGAGCGGACTTAAGCCAGAAAGCCAATAGGATGCCGTAAAAGCGGGCTTAGACCTAAAGACTGATTTAAGCTGGATTGGCTGCCCTAAGAGCGAACTTAAGCCAGAAAGCCAATAGGATGCCGTAAAAGCGGACTTAGACCTAAAGACTGATTTAAACTGGATGGCTGCCATAAGAGCGGACTTAAGCCAGAAGTCAATAGGAAGCCGTAAAAGCGGACTTAGACCTAAAGACTAATTTAAGGGTGGTGAATTTTTTAAAGTAAAGGTAATTTCTTTAAAGCTTTGAATCTTTTCCCTCAACCACAAATGACATTAACAACTTGCAAATGTTCTACTAGAGATCATAAGCTTTTATATATGTCATTTTCTAGAAGGAAAAAAAATTTTGAAGATTGATAGACTTGAAAAATCTTTTGATTAAAATTTTATTTTATCCTTCATTATAAATGATCTTTATAACTTACAAATAATCCACTAGGGATTATGTTTTTATATCGAATCATTATATGTGAGGAAAACAAAAAGGGAGCAGTTTGATCATCTTTGATAAGTAAAGACTTAACAAAGCATCTCGACCACCAAAAAAGAAATGCAAGATTTTGTTTAAATATTGATTCTATGATTGAATTTGTTTCGAATAACTCAAAGAAAATTATATGAATTTTTTAGAGTCCTCATTTGCATGCTCTAAGAGAACTAAATGCAACATGATAAAATTTTCCTTTGAAAATTTTAACTTTTGCATGAGTTGTTGAAGAACAAGAAAATTGTTTGAGCATCCTTTATAGTGAAAGCACTAAGGAATATCAAATACTCATAATGATTGAGAAAAGTTTGATTTTCATCAAAAAGTGAAAGTTTTATTTTTTTATTTGATAATTTTCTTATAGTATTTGACTGTGCTCGCTTAAGTTTTAATCATCTTAACCCAATCAAAATGATATTGGAAAAGATTCAAAAACTCAACGAAGGATTGGTTGACTCCTAAATTAAATAGTTTGAATATGACCAATATGAGTTTAATCAAAATATTCAAAACTTAACAATTTTCTTTAAAGAAAAATTGTAGTTTCAAATATTTTAGATTTCAATGCTATGGAAAGATTATTTAACAGGGATAGAGTTGGTTAGACTCTAACATCCGATTCTAATTTATGAAAAAGATATACTTTGAATTGAATTTTAATATCTTTTTGACGACGTTACCATTGACTTTATCAGGAATAGAATCCCTCCAATTCTAACATCCAAGATTAGTCAATTATAGACTTAGTCAAATTGTAGTTTGATTTTGATTTGGCGTTTAGCAAAGATTCAAACAAAGATATCGTTGACATCACTAAGGATAGAACCCCTCATGTTCTAACATCCTAGCTCAGTTAATGATATATTTAAATTGGACGTGACATCTTCTCAATAGTGAATGAGAACATTAGACAATCATCTCAAAACTAACTAAGGGATGTCCCTTAATTTAGTTTCAAAAATTTGAATCTAAAGAAAGTGATTTTTATATCTATAAAAAATACTATAGATCATCCAGTATCAGGATCTTATCTAGAATCTCATTCAAATTGAAAGATGTCCAAAAGAGAGTTAAAGATTTTTGGATAATGGTTTGTTTATGCATCTCAATTAGGTTAGATATGTGAAACCCAATAATGCACAACCAGCACCATTATAATTCTAGTTAGATTGATCATCTATGTAATTTTCCTTTATGATTTGAAGATATGAATAAACCTACTCAAGTTTCCAACTAGAGAGGTCTCAAGATTTAGATTTTGTTAACCCAGATCAAAGCTCCCTACAAGCAAAACTGGAGTTTTCTTCTTCATATTTTTCTTCTTTTTGAATTAAGAATTATATCAAAAGAGAGTCAAATTGAAAGTAGAAATTCATCATTTCCAAATCTTTTATATGATATATATATATTTTACATCTAATAGAACATTAATGCTTGATGATGAACCAAAATTTTGAATTCTCAAAGTCAAGTGTTAAAAATACTAAAGGATGAATGGTCCTATGATATTCAAGATTTAGAAAGGGAAGCCACCTTTTTTTTTTTTTTTTGCTACACATTTAATGAATGTGTCTCTTTTTTCTTTTCTTTTTTTTTTTTACCTTCTTTTTTTTTTTTAGGAGGCTTCCTTTATTTAAATCCTGAAATAATTATTTCAATTGTAAAATCATCTTCCAAGTATAAGAGTAAAAAAAATTTAACCCTCTTATACAAGAAAGATGGATTTATAAATTGGACCCAATCCTATAGTATGAATAAACAACTTGAATGAGATCATTATGAAACAAGTTCATCAACTTGTAAGATGTTTATAAAATGTATAACAACAAGGTGAACAAAACTTTCCTTTCCTCCAATTTCAATTTGACATAAATCTTAATTTAAAAGAAGTTATTTATGGATATCATAATAGGTGAACCCAAATATGATAATTTTTTTTTATTACTACTGAAGAAGGAAACCATTAAAGATGTTATAAAATCACCTGACTCGGTATTAATTCAAGGCGTGTCAATTAATTTTAAGGAAAAGCCACATGACAAAGAAATGTTTATCATATCATGTGTTAGCCTTAATAAGGAACCTTGAATTATCCCAAGTCTTTGATTGAAAGAGGAATTTAAGAAGATCAATCTGAACAAGAATTGTTCATGAGTTTTCTCAAATGGAGTAATAAAGCCAAGAGTAAACTTAGCTAATATTTGATTTATAAAATATCACCCTAAGAGAAAACAACATATGATGAACAAAAGCTTTTATATAACTTGTCTATTTATCTTCATTGTATGCCTTAAGATCCATTTTCTATCAGAGTTAAATCACATGGCAGAGGACAAATCGTCGTATCCATGTAGTACTCTTAGGGAATAGGATTTATAAGCATATTAAACTTTAACCTATAAAAAGGTTTAAAGGTGAGGGAATTCCAAATATTTTCAAACATCAATATATCAACCAATAATTATTCATTCCTAAGATTAGAAAAATCATAACATGGTTGAATAAAAGATTTGAAAATATATTTGAATTTAATCCAAACGATTACTAGAAACCTAGCAAAATTAGCTTAACTTTTATGCTTTGAGGTTCCAAAAGGAAATGAGATTAAATATATCTTCATCTAAAGCCTTAATCCACCCAAGTGGAGGGAGGGAGGGAACACACTTTTCTTTTTAGCATTGATAACCATTGGTCTTATTCTTTAAGTGTTTAGAGGAGTCAACCACAATGAAGTTTTAATTACAATTTAAGGAAGATAGAGGTAAATTTCTTTTTAAAAGAAATCAACCTACTATTTTCTCTAGCAAAATTATTTTTATAAGCTTGACTTGTATTTGAACTTTTAAACTTTTCTCAATGTAAATTGACTTTAATCTTGAAAATCTTGCATAGATTAGGTTATGGATCCTGTCCTAACAAACATATCAAGCTACAAAGGACATGTAACTACAATATGAGCAAAAAGTTTTGATTTGAAGGTTTGAGCTTTTGGACCTTGTCCTACCACACATATTAAGCTATAAAAAAATATATAACTATAATATGTTGGTTTAGATAAGGAGAAAACTTTGATTTAAAAGCTCAAATTTTCTTGAGATTTGTCCAACCACATATTGAGTTATAAGAATATATAACTGCAACATATTAGCTAGGACACAGAAGTTTAAAATTTTTGAAGACTTAAAGTTATTTGGACCCAATCCAAATAATACATTAAATTACTAAAAGAAGTAACTATACATATTACTAAAAATTGGGCAAAGAGATTTTGGACCCAGTGCTAAGTCAAACATCAAGCTATAAGAAAAATATAACTGCAACATTCGAATTAGCACACAGGGATTTTCTTTACAAAAAGGCCATTATAAAGGAGCTCCTCATTAGTTTTCTAACGGGGTCCAAAATAAGACCTCTAAATTTTTTAGATACCGGCCAAATTATTCAAGAATGAAATGACTAAAAGAACCGGCAGAAGAAAGGTAGTTACAACTTATGACAAGCATAAGTATACTACCGATCAAAGGGTATAAAACACTGCTAAAGATGGAGAGAGGATTGATCCCCAGCGGAGTCGCCAGAAAAACCTTGGTGGGAAAAAAATATGTGTATCACCACGCAGATTTTGATTTTCTCCTATTTTGTAATCGAATACTACATTGAGAATAAAGTACAGTCTCGAGAGGCCGACACAATGTTCTACAATGGATTCAATATCAGAATAGGGTTTTGAAAATTGATATTTCTATAATCAAACATAGTTCAAAGAAAAACATATCATCTCAAAAGATAAACATGAAATTCTATAGAATATGTTTAAAGATAGAAATATAGTTTTTGAAAAAAGGTTTATTCATTCTTTTATTTAGATATGACAAGAAGAATATTATATCATCTTAAAAGACGAACATAATATTCTTCAAGATATCCAAAAGCGAGAATGAGTTTTATAAAATTCATTATTTCTAAAGTTGAATATAACAAGTATAATATTATATTATCTGAAAAGATAATAATAACATTCTACAAGTCTATTCAAAATTAAAAATAAGGTTTTAAAAATATCTACGTTCCCAAAGATTCTTCCCTTATTTTATAGGAATAAAACAAGGTTTATTTTAGTCTGAGGTTCTCAAATCCCTATAGGAGCAAGCTCCTATAGTTAATTACATCTTAGGAGGAATGCTCCTAAGAAAACTCTCGATTAAAGCAGTGATTTCATACCCTTTGACTACAAAGTAAAAAATAAGAAACTAGAAGTAAAGATTTTCCAAGGAGAAAGCTCAATGATGAACATTTGTTAGTGAGTCAATGGAAGAAAAGTAGGAGGTGTCGGATTCTGAGAAGCCTAGAGACAACCTCAGTTTATCCTATATTGGGCTTTACATTTTAGGGAAAAGTTTTATGTTTAAGTTGATATTTTATTAGAAATTTGGGATTATATTCCCGGAGGGCGAGGACTTAAGATCTAAAAAGAATCTGCCTCAGAACCTAAATCTAATTTGGGTACTACAAAGTAGCGACCCGAACCTAACTAATGAAGTGCAAATCTGGACTTACCCCGGCCTGGATTGGGGAGCTAGCTAACCACCTAGGCGCTTTAAAATCATGTGTCCAGTCTCTTATGAAAGATGTGTAGGGATGTTGTTTAAGTTTTAAGGAATTGGGGCTGACATCTAAGACAATTCCTAATTAGCCCCTCAACTTATGTAGGGTGATAAATGTCTAGAAATGCAATTAATATTTTAGACTCTTTTTAGTTTGTATCTAATGCAATGCATGCTAATTGACTCGAATGCATAAAATGATAATGAAGCAGTTTAAAAATTTAGGCTTAGAAAATAGATTTTTCCCTAGAGATTGCACAACTTCCCCTTGACAGAACTGCACCCTCATAGGTCAAGTGGTCTGCCAGAACCCGCAGGCGGGGAGGTGCCTAACAAGGAAGAGAAAGTATTAATATGCTTATGCTGACTCTCGGCGGTCCCGAGCTTATTTCTTAGATCGTTAGAGTTATTATGTGAGCCTAAAAATTTTTATTTAAAATTATAAGTATAAGAATTTTAAGCGTACCCTTACGAAAAAAATCTCTCCGTTTCGAATCCAGGCTAAAACAAAACACGTCATGCAAGGTCCTAAAAAAATCTACTGCACAAACAATGTAAACAATCAATTTTAATAATCCAAATATAATGTGCAATGTTCAATGTCCATATTACACCCAGAATTTGCAGAAAAGTAAAGTGGCCGGGCACCACTGACAACAAACCCGGATTCTAATCCTAAGAATGACGCAAGTGATTTTTGAAATAGGATATACTGTTCCTTAAATCTTCATTTCTTCCTCTTCTTTCTTCAATCTTCTTGTTCTGTCTTTTCTTCTTCTACGAACTTCTCGAGTCCGTCGGGTTCTGGATATCCAAATGAAAAGAAACTCATCCCTAAGAGGGGTATTTTCTTTTCTATTCGGATATTGAATCATCATAATTTGGCTTTCCAAATAAAAGTGAATAATCCTTTAAGGTATATTCTCCTTTCTTTGGATTCCAAATTGGATGTAATATCCCACTTTCAAAAAATCTCTTTCACATTTATTGACTCTTGATATATTATATTTACATTACATTTCATTTCACAGAAAGGGAAGGAAAATCTAGTCCACCTGCAAGGTTATCCTAAGCAATTTATAACAAAAATCATCCCACGCAATTATATATATATGCAATTGAATTTAAATTATTAAGCCACACTTGGCCACACTCTTCTTCATTTGGGGGCTAAGCAGCTGAAGCACCTGTAGCATTTATTTATTATTAATTAATTAGCCCCTCTTTTTCTGCCCTGCATGAGTGTGGCCACCTGCAGAAAATCATATTAACAATCCAGATCGCTCCTAGCCTATGGGTAATCTAATCGTCAATCAAACCAACACAGAGTGCAGTAAAATTAAATAAACAAACACACCAACATTTTACAACCAGCATGCAATAAAACTCAAGAAAAAGCCCGTCACAGTGCAGTAAGGAAATAAACACCGGCCTAACCTAAAACTAGAGTCAGTTGTCCTAACAAACAAATCTAAGTGTGTGCAGTAGGCTGTGAGGTTTTGAAATGTCCTAAGTCAATTATTGGCTAAAGCTTTCAAATTGATTGAATTCTAATTTAAAGATATTTACTAATTCTAAAGTGAGATGTCACTAAATTTTCTATGTTATAAGTTTCTATCCTAAAGTGTGCAAGCTTCCTAAGTCTAGATTTTCTAAGACCTGGTCCTTAATTTTTGTCCTTAAGTGTCACTACTGTTGTATGGGATAAAAATTTGTTATTACTAACCCTTGGGACTTTGAGCATGTGTAAAAGGGGTTTAAGGATCTAAAAGCAAATAAAAGTAAACCTAATAAAATTGAAGTTACTACAGGGACCTAAAGGATGGGTTCACGCATACCACATCAAGGGACCCCTAAAGGTTTTCTAAGTTTAGAAATACTCACAATCACCGGGGGCTACGACACGGTGGTTCCGCCCGTAGCACCTCTACTCGGTTGGATAGAGGCGACTGACGTCATTAGCTCCTTCTACTTTTGTCCACTCGATCAGTACCGTTCCTCGCAATTTATGCAAATAAAACAGGAAAAACAAGGATAACAAGGATTAGAAAGTTCATTTAATAAATAATAATGAAATAATTGAGATTTACTAAAAATAAAGACGTACCTTTCTTCGGGCTTGATCACCAGATTTGTTGCTTTGCTTTTGAACATTTCACTTCTCTACACTTTTCAACACACAAATCTTATCTCTCAAATTATATGTATCATCATACACACTTTTTCTTAATAACAATCTAACTTTTAATTTTCACTCTTCTAAATATTTTGTTCTTCAATATAAACTCTTTCACACTCACCCACATCTTAATCTCACAATCCAACCTTTCCCTTTACTTATTCCACTTTTCACATCATTTTCTAAAACTCATATAAACATCTTTCTCAAATAAGCATTTCTCTAAACTCATATACTTCTCCCTTCAATAAACACTTCATATATTTCACAACACATATACACACTATAAGATTTATTCATTTTGTTCTCTCAAAAATATCATACTATACTTTTCCATATTTACTTAACTTCTCCAAAATATACACATTTCACTTTCCACCTTTAAAAACACAAGTTCTTTTAACACATATATATACACACATAAATCATTTCTTCTTACCAATCTTAACACTTTATCTTTCATTTCTCTCATACAAAACCCTTTCAACATATATATTTACCTTTAAATCCTACAATCTCCATTTTCCATCATTCACAAGCATCACCTTTCAAAAACTTTATACTTTATATTTCAAAATATACTTTACTTCAATATTCACACACATACTTCTCACTATTACACATTTCACACTATTTTGATTTCTAAAGAATACCTTTCTCACCTATCAATCCACACATTTATTAGTTTCTATAAAATCGTATATTTTACTTTCCACATACACATATTCTGCTTTAATTATATACTTGACTCTTTTCAAAACATACGTTTCAACCTTTACATCACAAACTACAAAACATATAAATAAAACCCTTCCAATTTAATCAGAATATATCGAATGCTTGAATGAGGATACGAAATAAGGTTTCATTAATTCACTCCAATTTTATGAAAGAACTTGATACAGTTAAACTTAGAATTTCTTTTGAAATCAACTACAGATCCTCTTTTTTTTTTTTACGGAACAATATAATTATCTAAAGAGTTTGTAAGCTTTCAAAAGATGAAAGAAATCAAATAAAATTCTATAATTCTCTATTTGCCTCTCAAGAAAATAATAACCATCCTCTTTCAATTGCATGAAAGATGTAGCCATTAATTTATTAAGATGAATCACAAATATTTTATATTGTTCTATGCAATAAAAGAAGACTTCTTAAACAACATGTTTTCAAAATTTCAAAGAAATGAATATCATATTTCAAGAAATAAAGATGATAAAATTTCATTTTTTATTTCTACAAATACATAGATAAATGAGAATCAATTTATCTTGATCTTTTGATGATTGATATAAAAGAAAAAGAAGGTTAGAATCAAGAAGAAGGTTTACTACTTTTTGTTAACTTTGGTCGGATAAATCGCAGCAGAAAAAAAAAAAAAAATTTGTTTGAGGGTCCCTAGGGCTGGCGACAGACTTGCGAATCTTTCGAACAGGAGAGGGAGTTCAAGATTTCTGTGTGAGAGGGAGGCTTCGAGTTTTTTTGTGTCATGTATGAGAGGAAGAGGCTTGGGGTATGTGTCATGTATGAGAGGAGGAGGCTTGGACGTTTTTTGGGTTGAGGGAGAAGGAGAGTGGGTGGTTATGGGTTGAGGGAGAGGGAGAGTGGGTGGTTATGGGTTGTTGCTGAACCCTTTGATCGTGGACCGTTCGTTGGATATTTGAAGGCCTTAATGATTTCGGAATTTGGTGATCTTAGGCTCATTAGATTCGTCTCGTTGAGCCGTTCGATTCGAGCATAAGCTCGTCAAAATCGGAGACCGTTTGGTAACTCAAATTGCGGTTTGAACCTTCAAACAGCGCTTTGAGCCCTTGATTCGGATTCATTTGGGTTCGGATTGGGTTGATCTTGGTGTCGTTGGGTTTGTATTCCTGAGACGCTCAGTTCGACTGTAAGTTTGATGAAATCGGAGTTCGGATGGTCTCCGAATTAATTTTTGAAGTTTCCAAACTTTATTTTGCATCGAGATTTGTGCCCGATTAAGATAATTTTTGACGACGTATCAATTATTTTTATATATATACTTGTGACGAGCCAAAACAGGTTAATCGGAGCCATTGAAATTGAATTCAATTTGAGTTAATTTGATTTGATTTTGATTTGATTGGTGAGTTGTTTTAAGTCCAATGATATATCAATTTGATCGAAACCGAATTAGATTGAGTCGATCGACATCGACGAATCATAAATCGAGCTTGATTTGAGTTCGTTTGGAGTTGAATAAAAATTGGATTGAATGGATTTCGATTCGAGTTGAGTGATAGGTTTGAGTCCGTGCTACGTCATTAGGTGTCCACCTAAGGGAAATCCTGCGGGTGCGACATCTACACTAGGCTACGAAAACCTAGGTACTAGAGTCGATTTTGGGAAAAATTGACCTCGAATAATGAGGTCAACACATTTCAGGTCCATCGTAAACTTGCAAGTTTGATCAGCTCAAGATTGTGTAGACTAGGGTTAAGTATGTCGTAAAGAGTTTGTATTTTTATCTTTCTTGAGTTAAATCATGTATTTGGTGGATACTAAGCTTAGTAACCATACACACTTAAACTCAAGGGAGTGAGTTAGATTTTTTGAACTAATTATTATATATGATCCATATCATACTGTATAATATTCTAATCATAAATTTATTAAAATGTCTAATTGTGATAATTAATTAAAGATGAACTATTTGTACTATATAATATATATCATGCTGAATGACTAGTTGAAAATTAGGATCCCAGCCATAAATCACAATTTAGGCAATATTTTGAAATTCAAAGTTTTTACTCGTCATATTAGATGATAGGTATCATATTATACGATGTAATTAAATCTTGCCAAAATTAATCCTATTACTAAGGAATAAATTTGGATTAATTGATCTAGTTATACCATATATGATTATTTGACCAATCATACTATATGATGTGATTCCTTCATGAGATAATAATTAAATCATCGATAATCATACTAGATGATAATCCAAGTCATTTAAAATAATCATACTGGATGATGATATAAATCATCTTGGATGATCAGGTCAATCCCTTAAGCTGAATGTAAAACACCTATATCTTCATACATTACAACTATGAGTACTTTTCACTAATCATATTAGATGATCTAGGATTGTATTGTATGATCAGAGTTGCTAAAATCAAATTTAGGGCTTTTATGGGACTTTATATTTAACTCTCTCTCATTAACTTATTTCAAAGTCTTTGGCTACTGAGTTTTCTTGAGAGTGAGCATTTAGAAGAAGATCTAAGAGAGCCTTCAAAATAAGAGGGAGTGCTTGTGTGTGAGGGAGAAGTAGTGTGAGGGGATCATACGGTTGCTCCTACCAAGTGTCTTGTCTTGTTCCTCCAAGTGTCTATCTTGGTTTCTTGGGTTTCTCTAGGGAGAAATTCTTCAGCTCAAGAATGTGGTTCTCTTCCATCACCAAGATGGTGAGAAAGGAGTTCAAGGTACTCTTCCTTCTCCAAGAGTGAGAAAAAATTAAAGGTCTGCTGCCGTCGCATAAAGGGTAATAAAGCTTGCAGCTCTCCACCACACTAGGTTTGGTGGAAGGAATTTGTGTAAGGACTTCTCCGCCTTACTTTGGCGCAAAAGGAGAGAACTATAGTGATAGTGTAATATGGATAGTGGAGGACTCCAGGGAGTGGACGTAGGTCAAGGTAGATCGAACCACTATAAAATCTTATGGTGTACTTTTTCCTTTTTGCATTATTTTCTTTATATAATTTTTATTATTATATGTGAGTTAAATTTATTGATTTTGATATTTATGATTAACTACACTTAGGTTAGATTGTGGCTTGTAAAAAAAAAAATTTCATGAATTATAAAAACAAAAAAAATCACTTTTAAATTATTAATTTCTTATGAACAATTTTAAGTTATTTACCTGGATTTAGTTTACAAATTATTTTTGTAGCAAAAAAAACCAAAAATCATTATTTTTGTTTAGTACTTGACTTTTAAATTACCACTTCACCCCCTCCCCCTCTTGCTATGTCTCAAGCTAGTTCATTGAGGTCTCATAACCTTCTTGATCTTTCAACCTTTAGCCTCATTATTAGCAGTGAGAAGATCATATCACTGGTATCATAAACTTTGATTTAGATTTTAGATAAACTGGTAATTGAGGTAACCTTAAAAGAATTCAAAGAAGGGTTTAGTGTACCTCACCTATTGAAGGTTAGAGTTCCATTTCCATAAGTTTGGAAACTTTCATGGATTTAAAAGCCTAACTCTAACTTGCTTTAGAGTTCCATTTCCATAACTTTAGAAATCTCAATAATTAAGGTTCTTGGCTTTAATTTGAACATATATATTATGATTATGATTATTATTACTATTTAAACATATATTAATTTATTACAAATTATTTGAGATATTTTTGTAGTCTTAATAATTGAAATATGTAATTTTTAATTTGTTAGAGAAATATCCTAAATACCCTTGAAAGGACTTTGGTCATTGAGGCTTGCCATATCATGACACCTCATGTAATTATAGTATCCTTTATAACTAAAGATGCTATAAGTAATGAATACTTTAATAAATATTTTGATTTCTATGAAAACGAAATGGAAATATTTGATAAAATATTGAATAGTTCTAAAAATTAACATGAGAGTTTCATTAGATAACTGAATAGTTATTTGTTGTAAAAATTGATACAAAACACTATATGTTACACTTCTTGATTATTCAAGCATCATATAACCATGTAATCATAACACATGCATTTTAATGTCTATCAACCTAAAAACTATAACTTAAATATAATAGATATGTGTTTAGTTCAGTATAATACATTTGAGCACAATGGATGAGCTCACAACTACTAGAAAGCTAGTTAATATGGGATCAAACTTTCCCAAGATGAATTTTATAAAATATTAGGTTAGTCGGCCTAGCTCCTTCCTAGGCATTAGTAACATTCTTTGAACTCTTTTAAAGGCTACACTAGTTTACCATGTGTTGCATCACTAGCATTCATTCATCATTAAGGCTGGCATATTGATGTTGATTTGGCATAATATTATTGTTATACATCTTAATTAGACTTACTCTAACCTTATCGAAGCCACCCTAGTTATCTTCTTATGCAACATAATTATACAAGTTTGATTATACTTTCTACTCCTCCCAATTACACCTTGTTGATTGAGAAATTTCCAAATTTATCATACCACTTCTAGTAGAAGGCTACTCTTGAAAAGTCTGTATAGGTTGTTAGACCTAAGCAATTGTCCCAATGTTAACCAAGAGTGCGGGGAGGGGGTGAATTGATTATTTAAAAAACTCTTAGAAATTTTTATAGAAAACCATTTTTATAATTTTAAGCACAATAAAAGTTTTAACAAAATAAAAACTTTTCAACCACAAAATTAAAATTATAGAAAATAAAAATGCAATAAAATTAAAAAAAAACACATAAATTAATAATGGTTGAGTCCAATTAAACATACATCCACTCCCTGAAGACTCCCTCTTCAAGTATTGCATTATTACCAAAGTGACTCTTTTTTTGCATCCAAAGTAAGGCAGACAGCCTTTACAAAATATCTCTCTTCCATTAATCCCCGGTACGGTAGAGTACTGTCATCCTTTCAAACTCTCTAAGTGTCAGCAGATAACCGTCATCCTTTCACGCTCTCCATGTTTTGGTAGAGAACCGTCATCTTTTCACACTCTCTAAGTGTCGGTAGAGAACTCTCATCCTTTCATATTCTCCAAGTGTCGGTAGAGAACCGTCATCCTTTCACACTCTCCAAGTGTCAGTAGAGAACCATCATCCTTTCACTCACTCATGGTGTTGGCAGAGAATCAGATCTTCTCTCTAGTAACATCAAAGAAGTAAGGAAGAGATTTGACAAACCTTATAAAGAGATCCTCACATTTGGGCAACCCCTTGAACCCTTTATAATTTCCACTTGAAAGATCTCTCTCCACACTCTCTAACACTCTCCCAAAGCACTCTAACACTTGCTCCCAAAGAAAATATGAAGAAGGATTTTTTTCATAGTCAATTTTTAGCACCTTATATATAAAAGGCATGAAAAATTGTCTAGAAAAATGAAATTTTTAATTTGATCGTCCATGATCGTACATATGAACAGTTCAAAATTTCCTCATACTATCTAGTACAAACCAATTTAGTACTCTGATTAACCTCTATATGAATTAACATCGTATAGTATGATCAATTCAAAATTAAATAGATTCGTCTGATACAACTTATTATGAAATAATTTCGTACTCTGAATAATGCAGTGTATGAAATCCATATTGTACAATATGATATATTTTAATCAAACCATGTTTCTTTTGGTATGAAAATGGACTCAACCATTTTGTACTCTAGAAGTCATAAGTACAATTCAATGATCGTATAATACGAATAGTTCAAAAAATTTACGTCTTCGTATGGACGAAAAGATATGCAATCATTTCGTACTCTGGATGTTATTTGTAGGAACCTCAGATCATATAGTATGAATAGTTCAAAAAAATTAGAAGTTCATCAGGATGAACTTGTACATATCTATTTTGTACACTAAAAGGCATATGCATGAAGGTAACTTTGTACAATACGAATAAGATTTAGAAAATTTTTCTGGCATGGTTTGATTAACTACTTTCTATAGAAATGCTCAAGCCAAATTGTCTCGTATGATCCAAAATCATATAATATGATTAGTTTTTAAAAATTATAAATTTTTATACTCCCCTAGTGTGTGTGTGTGTATACGGTTACTCAATTATAGTCACACTCTCTCAAACACAAGAAAAGTGTGAAAAGTATAAACTTTAAAATTAATAAACCCTAATCTAATCTAACTTGAAGTCTTCAACTATCTGGAGTATAATTTTTCTAAAATGTTAATACAAACAAACAACAAAATTAATATTTCTAATATATATTAGGAAAAAAATAATAAATACAATAATATTTTGGAATCATAAAAAACACACATGATATGAAAACATAGTTATGAAAACTAAGTTGCCACAATCTCCCGCTTTTTTATGATTGCAAAATAATTATTATTTGAGTTAACATTTAAAATAATTTTTCTCCTTAGCTCCCCCTAAATGAATGACCAACTAAATAATAAGGGATTCCCATGAAGATAAAAAACAACAAAACAAAAAACTAAAAAGAAACCAAATCAAAAATAACTTGAACATAAACAAACATTCAAAACATATACACATGCTCTTAAAATATACACATACAGGCACACACATTCACAATATTTTGAACATTAAACAATATTCTGACTCCCCCTTTTGACAAAAAAAAAAAGGAAAGTACATCTTGAAATGAAAGGTTTCTATAGATAAACAAAAACAGTTGAAGGCGAAAAGGATTTTAAACCAATTGCAAATACAATATTAATTTTGTAATACTCATAAAGAAAATTTTCAAAATTTAAATTAAAAAATAACTAAGATAAGAAAAGTCAATCAGAGACATTGTTCATTCTAGACAAATTAAATAATGATTATTGCAAAAATAACTAAATGAAAATTAGTTAACTTAGAATTCAATATTATATATGATTATTAATTAGATGAATTTAGATTAGAGATTGAGTGATGGTTGAAAGAACACAAGAAAATTTTTTAATTGTCAACATTGCACATCTTTTCAAAGATTTATGGCACACTTTGTACATCTTTTCTATTTAGGCTAATTTTGTGCCTATTTTCACTTTGTTAACTACTGCACATCTTTTCTATTTTTACACACATTGTATATTTTCCACTATTATTTTTCTTTTTGGATATTTCCAAAATCAATAATCTAAATTCAAATTCCACTAATAACAAAAATAAATATATTGAAAATGAAAATAAAAAAAATAAAAAGACATTAATCTTGCAACAATTATTGTTTAGATATGTTTATCTATAGGAACATGAAATTGATTTGCTTTTCTATTTTAAGCCATAATTTAATTTAAACTTTTGAAAGATTAAATTTTGTAAGGAAATTAATTTGTAGAGCAATATAATTGAGAATCCATTCCAATGATCAACTAAAACTTATTTATTGATTAAAAATGTAAACATTTTGAGAAATATAATTATATGCAAGTGAACAAAATCTTTCAACATTCCATTAATATCAAGAGCATATATAAACATATTCTCAAAACATATTATCTCAACATAACATCTCACATCACATCATCAAGACAATATCATCACAACACATGAAAACACTAAACTCAAGAAGCAACATCACAACAACAAATACAAAAACTCATAAGAAATAACATGATAGAAGTACATCTAAAAATCGGAGGGGACCTAGTCTAGAGGAGGTGGTGGATTGAACATTGAAAAATAACTACTAATTATAGCTATATTCATGTTCATCGAGTCAAACTATCTTCAGATCCACCCCATATCTTCATTGTAACAAGCATCCTGCTAATTAAGATGATTCTAAATTTGATCAAAGTATTGATTAAAATGTGTCTCCATTCTATCAAAGTGTTGGACCATTTCATGATAGAAATTCTAATCAGGTCCAGGTGCATGAGCTCCCCCTTGTTCCTCATAATCATCTCTCTCTGAACTTTGATCTCACCCAAAAAGTTCCCAAAAAGAGACATCAGTGAAGTAGATAGGAAGTTTTATGGGAGGATTAGGATGGATCAAATTATACTTCTTTTTTAGGATATAGGCAACTATATTTCCTAAATCCAAAAACATTTACTAGGACATTTACTAAGTTTAGTCGATGCAAACAAAGGCATGATAGAAAAGTGAAGATCACCCTAAATAAGAAGTCTATAAGGGGTGATTTTTGTAGCAGTTTACCTAAAGTAGGAATACTTTATTATCTTAGATAGGAAGTTATCATCCCCACCACTTCTAGAAAAGAAACTCTTAGAAAGATGGGGTCGATTGTTAGAAATTGCCATTACTAAGATGAGGGCTCTAGGGTTTTTTAAAATGGATTACAATGTAAATAAAAATGATTTCAAAGACCCTTCTATTTAAAGAAAAATGACCTATCTATTGTAACTCAAGATTATGAGTTTGTGATCTTGATGATAACATATATTATGTCTCACATCATGCTGTCTACTTGTATTTGCAAAATATTTTTGTTTATATGTGTACTAACATTTCAGGAATATCTTGCCCCATCAAATAAAGATTCAAGGCTCAAGATTGGGTAGAATATGTTATATTATAAAATTTTTTGTAATATTTAATGATATATTTTTTATTTCTTGAGTCAAGTCCTATAAGGTTTTATGCTTTCTTAGTGGCCATCCACACACACACACACACTCAGGGGGGAGTAAGATTGAGTGAAAACAAGAAGTTCAATTTTTGAACTAATTGTACTTGATGATTTATATCGTTCAGGATGATCAACTCATTGAACTAATCATATTGGATGATTTCAATCATCTAGGATGATTCATTATGATCTTAGAAAATGGTCACCAATAATAATTTATGCAGATATTTGAGATAAAAATTTTGTTTTAATCATCTCGGACGATCTAGATCATCCTGAATGATCAATATAAATCATGCCTAAATTGATCATGTGATTAGGGGATTAATTATGGTTCAATTATTTAATAAAATCATTCTAGACGATCTGTATATCATACAAGATTATGTTTGCCAACATATTTGATGTTCCTAAATCGTTCAAGATGAAATACCATAATTTTTCTTCTAATCATCTAGGATGATCCACAATATCATTATGGACTATTTGTACAAATTTGAACTGATAATATAAGACTATCTTGAAATCATCCGAGATTATCAGATCAAATTCTACACATCATACTATACGATCCTGAGATTATCTAGGATAATAATTGGCATCAAAATTGAGTTTTTAGGACTGTCTGAAGCCCTCTTTTTAAGCACGTCGTACGTGATGATCTTGCGATCATTCTGGATGATATTTGCCACCAAAATTAATTTTTTTAGGGTTTTTAAAGCCCTCTATTTAAGCTTTATCAAGGCACTTAAAAAATGTCTTAGACATCCATTAAAGCTTCATTCTTCTTGAGAAAATTTAAAGAAAGAACTTGAAAGGGAGAGAGAAAAGGGTGGAGTTTGTGAGGGAGAAGATCCTGGACGGTGTTTCAAGAGACTGTGGAGGGGGGTTCACACATTTGCTCCAAAAAGCTTGCACTTTAGTACCATCAGATTCAAGGTTCATCTTGAGGGAAGTTTTGGAAAGAAGAAGAATTCATTGGTGTCAAAGGACCCGGCTACTTCGTCATACCGGGGAAGGTAGAAGTGATTTTGTAATGGCTTCTCTGCATAGCTATGGGGGCTAAAGGAGAGCCACTAAAGATTTAGTATAATACTTATAGGGTGCCTCCAAAGAGAGGATATAGGTCAGGTTGGACCGAACCACTATAAATCTGGTCTATTCTTTCTAATTATTTTTCATACTTTATTTTTACTATGATTAACTGCTTAGGTGAAATCTCTAATTAATCTTTTTATTATTGATTTAATTTATTTTTTCTACAAGATATAAAATGATTTTTCTTTTAGTTAAAGAAGTTTTTAAATATTCAATTCACCCTACCTCTTGGTTAACCTCGGGACTAGTTCATAAGGGCTTAATATCCCTAACAAACTTTCAAGTGGTATCAGAGCAGGATCCAAAATATATAGTTTTAAAAAACTTTTGGAAAAAGATCAATGGCTAATTTTTATAATCATAATATTGTGAAATGATATTTAATGACACGACCACCTTTATTTTAAAATATTCCTTTTGATTTTTAAAAAATTTGCATGTATATTTTCTTGCAATCAATTGACTATCGAATATGGCATATGATTCTAACTCATTATTCTATACCATCACATGTAATAGATGAAATTAAAATTGTTATTCATTTTAATAAATAGAGTATGGTAGAAGAAATTAATGCTTAATTGAATGATAAATATTTGAATTTTTTTTTTTGCTTTAAATTTTGAAGATGGCATGAATACATGAATCCTACTTTGTAGCTGTAGGATTCCACTTCCCTTAAGTCAGATAAAAATTAACCAGATTTTCCCTGAGGGTAGTGTCAGGGTTTAAAGATCTGGAGTCCTTATTTCCTATGAACGCAAGCATTTATATTTAACTACCCCTCTTACTACATAAGAGAGAACTTTCGATTAAGGATGAATAAATTTTAGATATTTTTTATCTCAATTTTGGGGGAAATGAGATAAACCCGATTAAGATCCCATGGTTCCATCATCCCGAGTATACCATAGTTTCAATCTACCAACACTAATAATCATTAACTGTATGTCTAAGGAATCTGATTAGCAACCATGGGTTGCCTCCTCTAAGTGAGCCTGAGTAAATTGAAGTGGTTAAAGGTGGGTTTTAATTTTATTGGGTGTTTTGGGTTTACATCTATCAGAATAGCCAAAAATTAATTTAGTTTGGGATTTATGACTACATTTAGAAGTAACCCAAGAGTTTGGATTGTAGTCTAGGAGTTTTGATTTTGATTGGAACTTATGGCTTTCATAGAAAGTAGCCTGAAGATTTAAATTTGGAATGGGACTTATTGTTCTTTTATGAGTTACCCAAAGATAGGTCTTATAACCCAACTTTATAGTAAGGCTGCTCAGAGGTTTTAAATTTGATTATTTGGGGTTTAGGATCATCATCATTTACTTAACAATTTTCATAAAATATGGGACTTTCGACTTCACTTAGAAATAGCCTACTAATGGGTCTTACAACCTAACCTTATAGGCTAGGATGCCCGAAGGTTTTAATTATTTGGGTAAGAGATCCTACGATAGAAATTCTATATGCTTTCAACATAGGAATCATAATTATTGTATTTCAAAACATTTTTTAAAGATGAAATTCTTTATTGTGCCTTTTTCCTTAAGTTTTTAATAAGAGTTGTCCTTGTTACTAGATTTGGGTAAGGATTTATGGCCTCTACTAAGGGTAATCCAAAGTTTTTAGATATATAAGTCTAATTATTTCCTTAGAAGTTTCCTAATGATGGGTCTTACGACCTACTATTTTAAGCTAAGTGGCCCGAGTTGTGGGTCTTTTAATTAAGTCCTATAGACTAGGATGCCCAAATGAGGGGTCTAGGGTTGTATTATCACCTTAATGTTTTCCTCAGAAGTCGGACTTACGACTTCTATTAGAAGTGGCTGAAGGGTATAATTAGGGGTTAAGAGTTAAGTCAATTTTACTTAAAACTTTACCCTAAGGTCGAACTTACTACTTTCCCTTGAACGTTACCATGTATTGGGTCTTATAACTGAGTTCTTATAAACAAGACTGCCCATTAAGTTTAAATTTGTTTGTCTGAGTAGAAAGTAGTTGCTCATACAATGCTAGAGAATTGTTATGTACTTGTTTGAGTTGATTTAAGTTTGTGATTTAGTTACTTCGAAGTTTTGAAACTGGCGTTAGTTTTTTAGTTGTTATGTGCTCGTAGTCTTTTTTCTACTATATTAGTCCACTACTCTACCCATTTTTACAGCACTATTGCTTGACTAGCTTTTTCATACTTAGCTTTTCTTGCTTTTCAGTGCTCTATTCTACCCGCAACAATCTACATTTATCAGCATTCATCCAATTTATTTATGATATACTAACTCTTCATTTGTTTGTTTGTAGGTGTTTGTAGCCAGTAGTTACAGTAGCCGAAGCTTGTAGTTACAAAGGATAGAGTCCACCAGTAATTGTAGGAGCTCATATAAGGGAGCTTTGGAGAGCATGCTGAGGAGTTCAAATTGAGTGTGTTGAGTTATTTGTAATGTTATCATATAGTTTTAGAGTTTTTGGAGAGATTGCATAGTTTTGTGAGGGTTTGTTCAAATTTGAAGAGCTTGAGAGTTATATATTTCAATTAATGAAAATAATATTTCTTTTCCTGCGTTTTTCTTCAAAAATTAATTTAATTAATAAACTATCCAAAAATCAAATTTTCTAAGTAATTGTATTGATCTCAACTTTAAAACTTTTGGATTTTCAAAACTCTCAGAATTTAAAATTATTGTATATGAAATTTTTATTAAAAATATTCTCGTATTTTTAAACTTTCATATTTTAAATTGTTCTCATATTTTAAAATTACTCTCATATTTTAAATAACTCTTGAAAAAATTCACAGACTTACAAAAGCCCTTAAATTATTTAAAATTTCACAATAGTTACAAAATCATCCCTACAATGCTACTTATGTTGGAATCTATTTAAAGAGAAGTCTTATTTTGAGACATTTTAAATACTTCAAGATAGTCTTTTGGATAAAAAATGATGCCCAAAAAGTTATCTTTTATACTGGGTGACATTTGGAAGAATGATGAGAAGCCAGATTTGACCTTACTAGGAAATGTACACGATTCATTAAGTTCTGCCGGTGCAAGATATAAGGCTGATTAAATATTATAAAAATATGTTCATTTTGAGGTATTCTCCATTTGATTAGTATTTGCAATCTTGTATGTCGTAAATACAAGTAGAAATGGATAAACTCAATTCATAGTGAAATTAATGTTAATATCGAGTTATCCCTTTATCTTGAAACCATTCAAAGCTTTTATGTATTCCCCAAATTAATCAATTATTTTAATTAATTTATATTAATTAAAATTTTTTATATAAACATTAATCAACCAAATTAATTATTTAATGTTCGAATTTAATTGTCCTCTAAAATTTTGAGGAAATTTCAACAGCCTCCTAGCGTCTCCTCCCCACCGAGGGAGAAATCGAGACGACATCTACCAAAATTTCTTCCTACCAAGACCTAAAGTCAATGGTATAGGGTATTTGAATTAAAACCATCTCACTAGGATATAAGATCGACTGTATGGGGTCTTCAAATTTTATTTCATCCCACCAAGATCTAAGATCAATGACGCGGGGGCTTCAAATTAAAAAACCATCCACCTGGATCTACGATCACGGCACGGTCTTCAAATTTTAAACCATCCTAGCTGGACCTAAGGTACAACAGCCCAGGGTCTTCAACACCTATTTGAAACTCTTATTTTCTTTATTATTATTATTATTATTATTATTATTATTATTATTATTATTATTATTATTATTATTATTATTATTATTATTATTATTATATAACAATATAATATAAAGAATGGGATAGAACATTTAGGTCAGATCTGTTTTGGCATTTAGATCCAGTCGGAGAAGGAGCAAAATCAAACAATAATAAATGAGTCAAAGAAGCAAGTCGTGTAATCTATATACTTCCTACGAAGCAAGGAAGCTTTCCTTGTATATATGGCATCAGACGTACAGCGAGATTTAAGTCAAATTTATGCTAAATCTAGCAAAACGGGTTTTGTGCAAGCATTGAATCTCAACATTAAGTAAATCCCTCATTTCGGCTGATTTATGGGACTTAGCAAAAGAAGAGTGTGACAAGTAGAAAGTTACCTACAATTTGAGAACTCAACCATGAATGAGCCAAAGAAGTGATGCATGTGATCTCTGCACCTCTTGCGAAGAGTGAAGTTAGACAGCCATGGAGAGTCTGAGAAGCAAAGTCGAACGGCAATAGAGGAGCTAAAGAAGCAATCGTGCACTCTCTACCCTCCTACATTACAACGTAGCTGAATATAGATGATGAAAAGAGAAGATGAAAGGTGATCCATAGACACCTCTGTGAAGCAACGAAGTTAAACAGTAACCTCAGAGTCGAAGGAGCCAAAGAAGGGATGATGCAGAGAGTTTTTTATGGCTTCCTTCCCATTTTATCAACCCACTCGAGTGGTTGATTGAAAAGAGACGTGTTACTTTGCTAGTGCAACTTCTATTTGGCATATTTTGTATGTCTTGGAAGAGGCAAATTCTTCCTTCTTTGGTGGTTGTGGATGTTGACATGAAGTCTCCTAGAAATACTTTATTTAATTCACCATTATGATTATTTCTCTTAACCCACTTTAATGGATTAAAATCATTATTTATAGGTTTATTCATCTGTAACTATGGCGATGATTTTTGAAGTGCATTGGGCACCCAGCCATTAGCTCGTATGCGAGTGTTGGTCTTTCTTTTGGTTTTCCTGAAAAGCTTAGCACTGCATCATGAACTTTAGTATTGTACTTTTATTGACCTCATTTTTGTATGAGGTCACTTGGACCAATCCTGACCCCAGATCAATCTAGCCCCCAAACCACTCTAGACTCGAAGATCTTCCTAAATCCTATACCCTAGGATCTATTTAGACCCTAGGATTCCTCCAGGCTAATCTAGACCTTAAGATCCATCTAGGTCCTAGGATCCATCTAAACTCCAAACCCTAGGATCCACTCTAGACTCTATAATTCTTCCAGATTAATCCAGAATCTAGGACTTCTTGGATTTCAGAACCCTTCTAGACTCTAAACCCTAGGATCTACCTAGACCCTAGACCAATCATGACCCTAGGATTAATTCAGATCCTTGGTCAATCTTGATTCAAATTAATCTAGACCTTTGATCAATTCAAATCTTAAACCAATCTATACTTCAGTCCATACCTTAATCCAGACTATCAATTTAAACCTTAATTTATTCAAATTTTAAACTTATCTAGAGTTCAAATCAATTCATACTTTAAATCTATCCAAATTTCAAACCTGTCTAGACTCCTAGGCAATTCACTCTCTAGCTCCAACTTCAGTTGATCCAACCTTTGACCAAACTTTAATCTTATCCAATCATTCATAATCACCCATATGATTATGAGTGATGAGGGTAATTCAAATTTAAGTAATCAAATCAAAATTCCAGATCAAACCTAGAAATCCAAGTTTCAAAAGCTCTATCTTAAACCTTTTTTTAGGGATTTTTCAAACACTTCAAACCCTAGTCAAATGACCTCTGATTTAGATTCTAACAATTGTACATTGATAGGACATGTATTTAAAGACAACTCTCCAAATTTGAGCCCATTCTAAGTCTCTAACCTTAAAATTTGAATTGAACCCCAAAGGCTATAAAACCTTCAAATATTTACAGCCTATACCACTAGACCTGCCACCATGTGGATCCTGACCATGGAACTTCTCCAAACCCTCTAATAACATCATGAATCTTAATACTGACCTTTTAAGCATTAAACTATGTTTTAGTGGACCTACTTTGACCACCAATTAACTAAGGGTCAAAATGACTGAAATGCCCTTTAAGGGCAATTTTGAAGTTTTTCATAAACTTCAACATAACCTTTTCAAATCAAATTCCAGACCTTCTCCAATACATTCTAATCATCATTAGGAGTACAATGGACCCAAGGCTAGACCCCGATTGAGCCTAGTTGACCAAGTCATCCTATTTTGACCAAAATACCCTTTGGGATCTAAATAGTCATTTTGACTAAATTGGCCTTCCTAACTTTTGAAACCACCTCCAACAAACTTTAAATATCATTTCAAACCTCTCATGCTTTCAATTATTACGAAAGATGTTTCAAGTAAATTTTAATTCCCCCCAAGTCAAATCATGCTTAATTTGACTTGGTCAAACCTAACACACTTGGTCAAATCTCTTTTTAAACACTCAAATTACAACTTGAAGCCATCCAATCCCTTTAAAATCAACTCCAAACCATGGCTTAAATATTTTCTAATCATGGGCCAATCAAGTCTAAGAAAGTTGACCAAGTCAACATGTCCACACTTAGTCAAACCACCTTGAACACCCTTCCAAATTGGAAGCATATTATCCTAAGTCTTTAAGATCCTTTCATATTAGCTCAAGGCATTTTTCCATACCAACTCACCATCCCATGTGCATGTTGACAAGTTAAAAATAGTTGGTTGATTAAAAAAAAGATTTATATATATATATATGTATATAATTTCTGAAAAATATTCGATTATCTTTGGGAAGATTAAATTTTGAACTTTAATTTTGTAATAGAACCCAAGATTAGGGACAATATATCATCTCAAAAAGGCGAGGATATCATTCACTAATTGGTTCATATTACAAAAACTTTAACTCTATCCTTATTATCGTAGTCAAATCCAAGAAGAATCGTATTTGACCTCGAAAGATCAAAATGAGATTTAATCGAGTATTTGGCTAAGCTAATATGGATTGAAGATCATTAATTTCATAATCAAAACTACGATAATAATTGATATATCTTTTTGAAGAAAGAAAATATCAATCATTATCGATTGTTTGAAAATGATGATAATGATCGTTGGATTTTCCCAAGAATAACTAATTAAAGATTTTTGAAAATTTCAATTTTGAAAATTAAATCTGGGTTTCTAAATCTCCTACGAGCACAAGCCCTCGTAGTTAATTACATCGTAGGAAATAAAAGTTTCCTACGAAAACTCTCGATTAAAATAGCGGTGTAAATTTTATTTAAGATTTTCAAGGCTCGATATCAAAGGAGAGAAATGGTAGGAATTTTTGAATGGGATTGGTTCAATATTGAACAGTTATTTTCAGAGTCATAGGAAGAGGAGTAGGGAGTGTTTTTTAGATTCTAAAACAATTCAAAAAACACTCCAGCCTATCCTAAGTGTTGGGCTTGAATTTGATTGAAAGCAATTTTTAATTTGAGTGGTCAATTTTATTAGAGATTTGGGATTCTATTCCCAAAAGTTGAGGTATTATGGCCCGAGCCAGCCTCGGAACCTAAGTCTAAATTGGGTACTGAAAATTAGTACCCCTAGCTAGTGCAATGCGAATCTGGTCTTACCCCGGCCTGGATTGTGGAGCCAGCTAAAACACCTAAACGATTTTAAAATATGAGTTCAGACTTTTTTGTAGAGTGGTAGGGACGTTAATTAGAAAAGTATAAAGGAATGGGGTCAACATCTAGAGCAGATCCTTAATTGACCCCTTAGACTTATGTTGGGTGTTTGATGTCTAAATAAATGGGATTAAATATTAGACTCGATTTTAATTTGTTACTAAAGCGATGCATGCTAATCGACTCGATTGAATGCAGAATTGGTATGTAGCAGTTTAAAAACTTTTGGCTTAAAAAATAGGTTTTTCCCTAGAGATTGCATACAATCCCCTTGACAGATCGGCACCTTCATAGGCCAGGTGGTCTGCCTGAACCCGTAGGCGGGGAGATGCCTAACAAGGTATAGAAGGTATAATATGAATGCATGAAAAACCCTCGGCAAGTCCGAGCTTACTTCTTAGGACCGTTTAGAGTTTCTATCTTATCTTAAAAAAATTATTTAAATAAAGTAGAAGAATTTTTGATAAACCCCTAAGAGCCTAAATTCGAATTCCAGGTCAAACCAAATGCGGCATGCAAATAAAAAGACTAGAAAAGCAAGTATCTCTAATGCACAATCAATTTAAATAAATCAATCAAATTAAATATATCAAATTGAATGAACATATGGCAAGTGCCACTTATTATTACATCACAGAATTGTAAGAAATTAAAGTGGCCGGGCACCACTGACAACAACCCCGATTTCTAATCCTAAATCAAATGACCTTGAGATTTGGGATTCTTCTCATTGTCCATTCCTTCGTCTTCTCACGAACATCTTGATTCGTCGGTTCTGGATATCCAAATGAAAAAAACTCCCCCTTGGGTGGGGTGTTATCTTCCCTCTTTGGATATTTGAAAAGGTATCCTAACTTGACTTCCAAATGGAAAGAAAACTCTCCCCTTTAGGGATGTCTTCTCCTCTTTGGAATTCAAGTTGGATATTAATATCCCAAACTCAAATCATTTCAAATAAGTACAACCTTATTCAATCAAATTTACATTAATCTTAAATAGAAAAATCTAGACTCGATCCTGCAGGGTTATACTAATAATCAGCAGTTATATATATATATATATATATATATATATATATATATATATATATATATATATATATATATATATATATATATATATATTCCCAAGTAGTTATAATTTGAAGATTAAAATACATTTTTTTAGCCACACTTGGCCATTCTCTTTTTTTTTAAAGGGGGTCTTAGCTTTTTCTGAAGCACCTATGCAAAGAGTATATATTTTTTTATTTTTATTAATAGCCCCCTTTAATTTCAGCTCCTTGTATGAGCATGACCACCTGCATAAGATTGCACAAGTATAATTTGTCCCTAACCTAGGGGAAAATATAATGCACAATCAATCACATAATGTAGGAAGTAAGTAAGTAAACACATCAATTCTACACTAGCAAACAGCATGCAATGAAAGATCGAAAAACACGACACACAACTGCAGAAAGTAAAACACCGACCTATTCTAAAACTGGAGTCGGTGATCTTAGAAAATCATCTAAAGTGTGTAAGGTAGGTCGTGTAGTTTTGATATGTCCTAAATAGGATTATTAGATTAAAGTTACTTAAAGTTCGATTGGTTGAAAGGTTTAAGGGATATTTAATTAAAATTTAAATCTTAATGTCTTTGAATAAATTTTAGAATTAATTCTTAATTATTTGTTGGAAACCACCTTTGTTTCACACCGAAGCCGTGAAGTTTATTTCACCTTCCTTGGAGCTAAGCAAATAGCCTCGTAGGCCTGGGTTACCTAGTGGTACCTGATATAATTAAGTGTTTTGACTTGATTAAAGCTTGAAAATTAATGTATTTTTATAAAAAAAAAAAAGTGTTTGATTGCTGATTTTTAAAGTTGAATTAATTTGAGTTTGCCATTAATTGTTTCGTGGTGTTGTGCCACCAGGCTTGAGGAACCAGCCTCCTTAGGACACTTTGCCCCGCAGCCCGGAGTAGTCCAGCCAATAAACCTCATCTTTGGGATCGTTGTTATGTTTAAAAGGTTTGTTGAGTATTTTAAACATTAAACTAACATTTTCTGGAGTTTAGAATTAAAAACCAAATTCTAGAATTTTTTGGATTATTTTAATCATTTAATTAAGGGGTTAGAAATTGACTTTTACATTAAGCTCAAATTAAGGAAAGTTTGTATTTTATTAAAATACTAGACCTTAATAAGATCAGTTAGAAGGTAAGTAAGCTGAAATCAGATTTTTCTACATTTTATTACAAATGTTTGAAGTTTTAGTCTAATTTTGACCTACGATTGACCGATTTGTTGACTTTTTTATTTTGACATATTTCTAGAATTTTGATATTTTTAATAAATACTAGACATTATTATGAGCTGAATTCAAGTGAGTTTGACTGGTTCGGATTTTTCTTTAATTAGTTATGAATATTTGAAGTTTTGACTATTTATTGAATTATTGAAAATCCTTAATTAAAGGCCATTTTTATGGTTTTGCTCCAAATGAGTTCCCAACTCCTTGAAATCAACTCTAAAGGTCAAGAATGACCTAAGGAGAGATTCTCAAGTGTTTGGGAAATTTTTTGGAATTTTTAATTATTATTAATTAATTAAATTAATTAAATATTGAATTTTACTTAAAATTAAATTAAGGTTTAATTTGCTATCAATTCAAAGGAATTTTAATTTTCTTTGATTAAGAATTCAATTCTAGTCAGTTGGAGGGGTTATACCTAATTTTTGGTTTTAAAAATGATTTATTACATTTTCTGGAAGGTTTTAAGGCTTTATTAAGGCTTGATCTTAAGAATATAGATTAAGGGTCTTAATGATCTCTAAAACCAATAAATTTTTTTCTTAATGATCTCTAACACCATGTTCAAATGTTCAAAGTTTCAAGTCAAGAGGATGTGAATCCTAATTTTTGGAATTATTCTAAATTCTCTAAACAAGGATCCTTAATTATTGTCCTTATTGATGTCACTAGTTTGTGTGGGTTTGAATCAAAGTCTTGCTAACCCTTGGAAAAACATGAAATAAGCACATAGAAACAATCAAATCATAAAGCTAGGAGAGCCTAGGCTAAGGGCATGTGTGTGCACAACCTAAACATGCAAAAATTGATGGTAATTAAGATAACAAAGTTTTGATTAGTGAATGATTAAAATCTAATAACTCACTAATCGTTCCCCAATGACTTTTATTCATACATTCAATCAATGCTTAAAACTTCAAGGGGATCTCTCAAGGCTTAAAGATTTAAATACATATAATTTTGAAATAGTTTTAAAATATATGTATATATAAACCTATATATAAATAAATATATAATAATTAAAAATACTATTAAAATAGTTTCTTAAGGATTTGAGAGATCCACTGAATTATATATAATATATATATATATATATATATATATATATATATATATATATATATATATATATATATATATATATATATATATATATTAAAGTTTTAATATTTTAAGATATTTAATTGAATATTTAGGTATGAGTTAAATATTTAACTAACTAAATAATTTAAATTATTTAAAGAATCTCAAATAATTTTAAAATCTATTTAAGTTTAATTAATGAGTTTTATTTTGGAATACTCTCCATGCTCTGAAATAATTACAAAATAAATTATTTTGAAATTATTAAATTAATTTGATTTATTTTAATTAACCACTAATTAAAATATTAAATTTTGAGTACTTTAAAATTATTTAAAAAATATTAAATATTTTAAAGGAAATTTTAATTATATTTGAAATGAATTGAAATTCTAAAACTTTTGATATTTTAAC
This sequence comes from Dendrobium huoshanense, assembly GCA_016618105.1. Classification (NCBI taxonomy): domain Eukaryota; kingdom Viridiplantae; phylum Streptophyta; class Magnoliopsida; order Asparagales; family Orchidaceae; genus Dendrobium; species Dendrobium huoshanense. The sequence goes on from CM028360.1 coordinate 11,631,223, forward strand.
ATTAATTTTTAGAGTTATAAATATTTTTTTTTGATATTTTGAAGTTTTCTGTTAATTAAATTCTTTAAATTTAAATTAAAAACATTTAATCAAATCCGGTGGCAGGATAACACGCGGCGGCCTCCCATTTGCTGAAAACGCATGCAATGATTGCCGGCGGCGGCGCATTAAATGCTGATTATAACGCCGCCGGCAATCATCAGTCTTTAATGCTTAAAGGTGGCAAGACCCACTCATTTTCTACTTAAATGAGTCAGCACTTTATGGAGGCCGTGCAATCTTCCGCAGTAATGAAATAACGGCTCTGATCGAGCCGTATATCATTCAGTGCGACGGATTGAAATGAGCGGTTGGACGGACCGAGACGAGGCAAGATCTCAGCTGTTGATTGACAAATCAATGGCTGAGACATACACAGTTCAACTAAGCTAAAAAACGAACACCTGAACCCATTTCTGAGCTCGTTCTCGAGATCAGTTTGATCAATTTCGATGAAATTTTAAATATAGATTTGAAATTTTAAATATAGATTAAAAATGTGAACAGAAGTTCTGGTGAACTTTTAAAATGATTAAATAAGCACTTAATGAAAAGCTAATTAAATCTATGTGTCCTAAACTAGGTTTAGGATTTTACCGAGATTTAAAGGATGGTTTACACCGTTTTTGGATTCTCTGAGCTTGTAGACTGTCCACGATTAAGTTCTTAGTTGACACCAAGCTCCGACACGCCACGGATCATCTGGAATAGGCCTTGGATGATTTCGGACTTGAGTTTTCTAGAATCCACTTCGCCGGTGGGCTTTGATGGCTAGGCTTTGATCGGAATATGAAGAGGAGATGGTTGAGGGTTTGAATGAGCAGAGAACTCGACTGGAGGGGCTTGAGGTGGTGATAAAGTGTTAAGGATCGAATGAGGGCTCATTAGGGAATTTTTATCCAATTCAAACGTCCCTAGGTGATTTTGAACGGCTAAGTTTGACTGGCTGGGTCACCAGATGCTGCCATGTGTTGCTGGGAATTGGTGAGAGCAGAAGCCAAGGATGGATCAAGGACATCCTACATGGAAAGGGTGTTTTGTCCTCTATGTCATGTGCAATTGATTAAGAACCATTAGATCTTGATCTAAGGGTTATGAATAGCCTTAAGAATGTTCTGGAATAATTTCACACAGCTAGGATTTGAAAAGAATTTGAATGGGTGCCATGTCATCAAGGATTTAAATTATTTAAAGGCTCTTTGACCTTTTGTTGACTGGTTTGACCAGTCAACAGCCAAGTGGGCAGCTGATGTGGCATGGAATGGTCTCAAATAGCTGATGGAGTGATTTGATAAAGGATGAGTTAACTCTTGTAGGTTATTTGGCCACTTTAATCAATTCAAAAGCTTGTGTTGACTAGTTTGACCAGTCAACATGGTCAACAATGCTGAGGTGGCAGCCAAGGTCATTTGAGGAATTAATTAAAATGGCCTGGAGAGGGTTTGACAAAGATTTATATGCATTTGGAATTTAATTTAAAGTGAAAGGGCTTAAGGGTTGATTTTGGTCAACCTAGGTTGACTGGGTCAACCAGATGGAACCAAATTGTGGGTATAGTCTGGACAGGTTTGATATAATATTTGAAGTCTGGTAGAGGTCTTTTTAGAGATTAAATAGGTCATTTGGGTGAAATAGACTTATTGGGCCCTTAATGGGCCATTAAGTCAAAATTGGTTGACTTGGTCAACCAGATGTGTCCAGGGTCTGGAAATGGTTGAAATCAATTTGGTTTGACATTTAAATTTTATTGGAAGTGGTCTCAGGGTCTAAGAAGGTCATTTGGTCAAAAACACCTGTTTGGACTCTTAAAGGACCTCTTGGGTCAAAACTATTGACTTGGTCAACTAGGTTGACCCAAGGGTTGGGAAAGGGTCCAAAATGTTTGAAATGATATTTGAAACTTGCTTGAGGTGGTTGCATTCAATTTGGAGTTGATTTGGTTTGAAATCACTATTTGAGCCCCATAGGGGTATTTTGGGCTCATGGTCACTAGGGGCTGACATGAGTCCAAAAAAATGCAGTTTATTGTTCAATAGGTCTGTATTAATAGTATGGAGGTGACTAGAGGCTTTGGTGAAGGCTCTAAGATTAAAATCTTCTTAATGGCAAGTCCGGTGGCATGGGCTGTAAATATTTGAAGATTTTATAGCCTTTGGATTTTGATTTAGATTATGGGGTTAGAGACCTCAAAATAGGCTCAAATTTGGAGGGTTTCCTCCAGAGACATGTACCATCAGTATGCAACTGACAGACTCTGAATCGAAGGTCATTTGATTGGGTTTTAAAGTGTTTGAAAAATCCCTGGAAAAGGCCTTTAGGACAAGGCCCTTAAACTTAGGTTTTGAGTCTGGATTTTTGGATTTGATCTGGATTTTGAGTTTGATTGATTGGATTTGGGTTATCTATATCATCTGTAATCATTAGAGAAGATTATGGATAATAAGACAGAATCAAAGTTTGATAGGAGCATAATCAACATTTGATTTAAATCTAGAATCAATATAAGCTGAAGATCTTGATAGATTTGAGGTCTAGATTTTGATTTGAAAATTGAGTGGGCTTGAGGTTTGAATTAGAGTTTAGTGTTTAGAATGGTTTGAGTCTAAATTGACCTAAAGTCTTAATTGATCTGAAGACTAAGATTGGTTTAGGGTCTAAGTAGATCTTGTAGTCCATAACCTAGAATGGTCTTAGGATCTAATGGAGATCTTAGAGTCTGGAATTTAAAAGAGTCCTAGGATTCAGTAGAAATCTTAGAGTTTGAAATCTAAAAGAATCCTAGGATCTAGAAGGATCCTAGGGGCTAGACCTTAAAAGTGTTCTAGGGTCTGAGTATATCCTAAAATCAAGATGTTAGAAGGATCATAGGGTCTAAGAAAATCCTAGGGTCTGGAGCCTAGAAGTCCTAGGATCTAGAATAGATCCTAAGCCCTAGAGTATGGAAGAATCCTAGGATCTGAGGTCTGGAAGAATCCTATGGATCAAATAGATCCTAAGGTCTAGAGGCTGGATTGATGTAGGGTCAGGATTCATCTGGATGGGTCCCTAATGACCTCATACAAAAATGAGGTCAACAATAGTCAACATGATCACTAGGAGAGGTCAAAGAAGGTTAAATCACCCTTCAAACTCAATACATTCCACTTAAACTCCCTCCAACTTAACATTTTAGTACTTAATACTCCCCTCAATGCCGGCTTAGTAATCTAAGTGGTTTGGGATTGGTCAAACAGTCAAATCAACAATTTAGAGGGATCAAACTTGGTAAAACCCCCTCTTAAACCGAATCTACCTTAATCCAAATCATTGTAGTGGTTGGGTTAGTCTCTATAACATTCTCACAATTGCCCCAGCCCTTAGATCAAGATCTAATAGTTCCCATCACACCTACATGCCCATGGGGGGACCAAGAACTTTCCATGTGGCTTGTACCTTTTTCCTTTGATGGCCCTACTCCCAACCACTCCCTGGACATGTAGAAATCATCTAGGATCTACCCTAGTTGATCCAATTCCTCCATTCAACCTGGAATGAGTTGAATAGGGTAAAACCCTCATTTGAGGATTCATTCTCCATCTAACCTTATCTCAGCTCTCAAGCCTCGTCTAGATAAACTAAGAGTTTGTTTGAGCTCTCAAAACATCCATTCACACATTTCAAACTTAACTCGACAAGTTAAAGCTCGTTAGCCACTAGATTTCGGCGAGCTTAAGCCAAGGTCCGTCCAACCTTTGAATTAATTGATCCAGACATTTTCAACTGGGGAAGTCTTCTAGCGGATTAAATGTGGACAGTCTACAAATTAAGAGAGAACTTAAATGGTCAAAATCATCAATTAAATCAAGGTAAAACCTAAACACTAGTTTAAGACACTTAGATTAAATTAACTTTTTATTAAGCAATTTTTGAGTTGTTAAATAAACTCCCATTAAATATGTTCATGAATTATTCTTGATTTTAAAATTTCAAGCCAAAAAAAATTCATCTAATCGCAAGAACAAATGAGTTTTTTGAGTCTAGGGTTCAGTTTGGGGTCTACTTGAATTGTGTGAGATCAATACCGTTTGTTCTATGATCAGCGGCTTTGATTTGGTTATCCCGCGTGCTGATCCGACCACCAGTTCTGTGTAGTTGATCAGATCTTTATCCACCAAGATCTCAGCCATTCAATCCGAACAGCGGAGGACCGAATGGCTGGAGCCCACTGCTGACTGGGTTAAGTCATTTTTGCATCGGGCCCGCTATAATTCAAATCAGATGGATGATTGGTGGTAGCGCCAATTATTTCTAATGATTGGGCATCGCCACCGCGGTTTGAACCCTCCAACCAGGGTGGGCTATCTGTCCCCAGCTGTTAAATCAATTAGAATTAATTTAAATTAATTCTAAATACTTTTTTTAAAACCATAAAATCTTCAAAAAACATAAAAATTCAGTTTAAAGCCAAAATTCACATGTAATATATTAAATTGCTCAAATTTTCAAGGCCTTTAATTTAAAAATAAAATTTCTTTAAAATATTCTATATATTGAAAGTAATTTTAAATAATGATTATTTGGTAATTTTAATTAAAATAAATCCAAATATTTGTAAAATTTAAGGAAATTTATTTCAAAGTATTTTGAACTTCCAAAGGAATTTTCTAAAATTATTTGAGCATTATTTTGATATTATGTCAAATTATCAAAATTTAAACCTATGTTTTAATATACATAATTTTGAAAATTTTATTTTAAAATTATATGAATATTACATCATTTTAAACCTTTTGAATTTGACTTGAAATCTTAATCAGAGATTATACTTGATTAAATCTATTCAATGTGGATTGGAGAATGGGTAATTAACTTGTTAATTACTCATTATTTAAGAGTTATTTTCAAATAATCAAATTATGTCTTCATCATGTGTACGGTGCACACACCACTTAGCTTAGGGCTCTCCTAGATTTAGGGATTGATGTTATTATATGTGCATTCATGCTTGTCTAAGGGTTAGAAACTTTGATTTTAAACCTATTTAACTTAGTGACATCATTAAGAACAATAATTAAGAATTTTATCTAGAAAACTTAGATTAGTTCTAAAAATTAGGATACACATTTTTTTTACTCTAAATTTTGAACACTTGAACTTAGTGACATGTACAGACTTAAAAAAATTTCTCACTGATTTTTGAAATCATTAAGCCCCTTAATTAATTTACTTAAGCTTAAACCCTTAATTAAGCATTAAAAACTTGTAGAAATTTTAATAAATCAAATTAAAGTCCAAAAAATACAAATAATACATCAAACTGACCAAAATTTAATTTCCAACTTATGAAAATTAAAATCAATTTGATTTGATAGTAAACCTAAACTTAATTTAATTTTAATTAAAATTGAATATTTAATTAAGTTAATTAATTAAAAATAATTAAAATTCTAAAAAATTCCCAAAAACTTGAAAATCCCTCCTTAGGTCATTCCTGACCTTTGGAGTTAATTTCAAGGAGTTGGAAATTCATTTGGACTCAAATCATAAAAAAGCCCTTTAATTAAACAATTTTAAAAATTCAAATAATTGTCAAACTTTGAAAAGTCATAACAAATTTCAAAAAATTCCAAATTGAACAAAATCAAAGGCATTCAACTTATATAAAAATCTAATATTTATTAAAAATATTAAACCATTAGAAATCATTCAAATTTAAAAAGGTCAACTTTTGGTCAAATCTAAGTTAAATTTCAAGTCAAATCTTCAAACCTTCATAATAAAATGTAGAAAAATCTAAATCCAGCAAACTTATAGTCTAACAGATTTTTATAAGGTTTAATATTTTATAGAAGTATTAACTTTCTAGAAATCCCTCTAAATTAAAAATTCAACTTTTGACCCCTTAGTTAAATGATTAAAATAATCAAGAAAATTCTTATAACTCAAATATAACTTTAAAATTTTTGAAATCTTTAATCAACCTTAAAACCAACAATCAACCAATTTTAATTAAAATATATTAACTTTCAAACCTTAATAAACTTAAGTCGCTTTACTATACTAGGTATCACTAGGTAACACAAGCCTACAAGGCTATTAAATTAGCCCTAATGAAGTGAAAATAAACTTCATGACCTTAGTGAGAAACAAAGGTGGTATCCAACAAACAATTAAAAATCAATCTTAAAACTAATTTCAAATCATTAAGACTTAAACTTTAACCAATATCTTCCTTTAAGCCTTTTAACCAACCAGAACTTCAAGCAACTTTAACAAATTACCCTCCATAAGACATATCCAAACTATACAACCTACCTCACACACTTTAGATTGTTTGCTAAGACAACCAACTCTAGTCTTAGGTTAGGCTGGTGTTTACTTTCTATATGTGTGCAAGGTTTTTAAGCTTTCATTGCATGTTGTTTGCTAGTGTAGATTGATGTGTTTGTTTACTTACTTTATGTACTTTGTGAAGTGATTGATTGTGCATTAGATTTACCCTTATGTTAGGAGCAATTTATACTATTTCAATCTTATACAGGTGGTCATGCTCATATAGGGCAATTGAAATTAAAGGGGGCATATATATATATATATATATATATATATATATATATATATATATATATATATATATATATATATATATATATAATATATATATATATATATATATATATATATATATATATATATGCTTTGTATAGGTGCTCTAGAATGCTAAGACCTCATTTAAATTTAAAGAGCATGATCAAGTCTGGCAATGAGTTGATTTTTTTAAAATTTAAAATATTAACTACTTGGGATGTTTATTTAACAGTTGATTATTATGATAACCCTGCAGGTTGTTGGGTCTAGAATTTTTTCTTTTAAATATAAATGTAATTTGATTTATTTGAGTTGTAAATGTCAAGAGATTGGACATGGGATATTTAAATCCAACTTGAATTCCAAAGAGGAGAAGACATCTCTAAGGGGAGAGTCTTTCTCCATTTGGAAGATCAAGTTAGGATATCTTTTAAGTATCTAAAGAGGAAAGATAACACCCCTTCTAAGGGGGTGTTTCTTTTCATTTGGATATCCGGACCCGATGATCCAAGGAGTTGTAGAGGGATGAAGAAGTGAATAGTGAGAAGACCCATTTTCAAAGTCACTTGAGTCTTATGATTAGAAATCTGGGCTTATTGTCACTGGCACCCGACTACTTTACTTTTCTATAATTTTGAGTTGTAATATTAAAAGGAACTTGCCTATGGATATTAAATTCTATATGATTTATTTATTAATGTTGATTGTTTGATGTTGAGTGCGTTATAGGATTGCCTACTTTTAATATTTTTTTTGGTGATTGCAAGCTGATTTTGATTTAGCTTGGAACCCGATCAGAGGCTCGTGGCGGTACAAATAAACTTTTTCTACTTAAACAAAATTAAAATTTTAAAGATAATATAGGAACTCTAACATTTTAAGAAGTACGCCTGGGACCACCAGGAGTTCTCATATACATATTTGTTGCATCTTCTTTTCTTTGATAACCTCCCCGCCTGTGGATTTTGGTAGACTACCTGGCCTATGAGGGTGCAAATCTATCAAGGGGAATATAGACATTCTTTTAGGGAAAAATCTATTTTAAGCTTTTTTCATAAAATTGCTTCATTTCAAATTTAAATATTTAATCGAGCAATTAACATGCAATGTATTAGATACAAATTTAAAAGAGTTTAAACTTTAATTTCATTTAATTAAGCATCAAACACCCAATATATGTTAAGGGTGTTGAAACTTGTTAATTATGAATTAGGTTGTTAGACCTAAGCTTATGTCCTAGCGGCTAACCAAGAGGGGGGTGATTGATATTTAAAAATTTCCCTCTTATAGTTTAAACTGATAAAAATCTTATAGTGAAATTTTTTGAAAAAGATTTTTCAACCACAGATCAACAGAAACAATAAAGTAAAAAGCAGCGGAAAATAAAAAGACATAAGATTTATAGTTGTTCGGTAAAACACGACCTACATCCACTCCCTGAAGTCTCCCACTTCAGGTATTTCACTATTACCACTTAGTGTCTCTCCTTTTCCCCCACAGTAAGGCGAAGAAGCCTTCACAAAATTCTCTTCCACCACTATCCAGTGTGGCAGAGAACCGTCGTCCTTTTACACCCTCCAAGTGTAGGCAGCATACTTTCTGTTGTTCACACTTTTCAAGTGTAGGCAGAGAACCTTCCCGCTATTCATAATTTCTAAGTGTAAGTAGAGAACCCTTCATCCTTTCACACTTCTCTAAGTGTAGGCAGAGAACCCTTCGTCCTTTCATACTTCTCTAAGTGTAGGCAGATAATCTTCCTGGTGTTCACACTCTCCAAGTGTAGGAAGAGAACCCTTCATCCTTTCACACTTCTCCAAGTGTAGGCAGAGAACCTCTCACTATTCACACTCCTCAAGTGTTGGCAGAAAACTGGATCTCCTTGAAAGATCTTCTCACGAGAAATCTAGAAGGACAAGAAAAAAGAGTGAAGTAACCACAATTCACAAATAGAGATTCTTACCTTTGAATACCAAGTTAACCCTTCACACTCCAGTAGTAAGGATTATCTTTCAAACACTCTGTTTCACTCTCTCCTTCAATCTCCCTTTAGTTCGCACGAAGACCAAAGGACAAAAAGATTTCAAGACAGTCTAAAGTGGACCTTTTATATGAAAGACACGAAAAACCATCCAAAGACTGCAAAATTTCAATTCTGTGCGTACTCGATCGTTTCTTACGATCGAAATTCATACGTACGAATAATGTAAAAATTGTTACGTACGAACTCGATGTGCATTGGTACGAAATGACTCCGTACCTGATCATCATCCCATATGAATATAGGTTGTCCGGTACGAATGGTTATTTCCAAGCTTCATTGAAACAAAATTGTAGGACGATCCATATGTTTAAGGAATATAGGACATCGTACGGGGACGAATGTACAAGTTTGTCTGGATGAACAGTACAATGCATGAGTCCAGAGAACATCATCCTAGAACGAACAGGATAAAATCATCTGGACGAATAGTTTCAGTTGAGAATTCAGAGGATATCTTCCAGGGATGAATGGGACAATTCATCTAGATGAATAGTTCAAGGTGAGAAATCAGAGGACATTGTCCAGGAATGAATGGGACAATTAGTCTGGATGAATAGTTCAAAGTGAGAAATCAGAGGACATCATCCAGGGACAAACTGGATAAAATTTTCTGGGTGATCCGGACTTAGAAAATTTTTTTTTTGTTTCATTGCTCTCCGAGGTATATAACTGACCTGATCATCCCGTACGAACATGGTTCATCCCATATGATTAGCATAAGAAATTTTGACTTTTAAAGATCTCCCCCAGTGTGTGTGTAAGTTACTAAATTATAATCACACTCTCTCTAATTAAAAAATGAACAAAATACAGCTTTCAAATTACAAAATATTATAATCAAATTTTTATCTGAAGTCTTCAACAATCTGAAGTTTGATTTCTCTGAAATTTTAGTACACACAAGATCCAAAAATACTTCTTCCAAAATATGTTAGGAGAAATAAATAATCAATAAAATAATATTTTGAATCATCAAAATAACAAGTTGAAAGAATATAAAACATGCGAAAGCTAAGTAGCAAATTTCTTAACAATCTCCTTCTTTTTAATGATAGCAAAATAATTATTATTTGTATAATTTTTTAAATTTCTAAGTATCTCCTAAACTCCCCCCCCCCCCTGAATTAACAAGCATGTGAGAATAATGAGCATTTGGACATAAAAAATTTTTGTTTTAAAATTTTTGAACACACAATCACTTGAACAAAAAACACAATAAACATTAAAAAAAGACTTAGAGATGAAAAATATGAATAAATAAAACAAAAATGCAATGATAAAAAAATGATAAACCAAATGCAACGAACAAATGCAACGATAGTTATGAACAATATTTCTCCCCCTTTTTGACAACATAAAAAGAGAAGAAGAAAAAGAACAAATACATAAATGTAAGAAGTTATCTGAAAAGCCTTTGATAATTGATCCTTGAAAGAGATTGAGATATATTTGCAAATAAAATTAAAGATCATTAGAGAAATAAAAGGATTCGTATAATTTAAGAAGAGATATAACATAGAAAAGAAAAAAATTATCAAAATCATGAATCAATTTAGACAATGAGATAAACAAAATCATTGCAAAGTAGATGAATGTAAAATATTTATATTTCAAATTTCAATACCAAATAAAAACATATAGAAGATTAATTTGAATTGAAAGATTGAAAGATTAAGGAAAGAATTTATTAGAACAAATACCACTTGTGGCGCTTTGCGCATCTTTTTAATATTTGTGGCACATTTTATGCATCTTTTTACTTGTGAGCTTATTTTGTGCCTCTTTTTTAAATTGCAAATTATTGCACATTCTTTTGATTTTTTATACATTTGTACATTTTCAAGTGTACTTTTCAAAATTAAAAATCTAAAATCTTAAATTTCTCTATGTACAACAATATTTACATTGATAAGAGAAATACAAAAATAAGAAAATATCATAATTGCAATAATAATATAAAATTTTTGTTAGTCTAACAAGAGACATGAGATTGACATTCTTAACTAGATCTAGTTATAATCACAACTTAAATTTTGAAAAAAATAGATTTTCTAATGAATTTAATTTTGAGTTGCAATTTAAGATATAACACTTGTAAGATCAAATATTTTAAGGATAATCATATAGGCTAACACACATTTCAACATAAATTAAAAGCAAGACAAGATAACTTTTATTGATATCATGATAACTGATATTACATCAAGTATGATTGATATCAATAAATACATTTTTTCAAAAACATAAAAATAAAAGTTAACAACACAAAATATCATAACAAAAACAAACATCACATCGCATCGCATCGCATATGGTAGAAAGAAAGAAGAAAGAAGTACAATCATTACTTTAAAGGGCCCTGATATGGAGAAGGCTGAGGAGGGTTGAAGATGTTGAAATAGCTACTCATCATAGCCATATTCATGTTGACTGAATCAAACTGACCTCTAACCCAATCCATATCCTACTGATGTTGATAGTCCTGCTGCTGAAGATGAGTTTCAATTTAATCAAATCATTAATCAAAATGACTCTAAAGCCGATCAAATCACTGGACCATATCCTAAAAATTTAATCTACCAGTTGGTGCATGTGGAAGTCCTCTTCTTTCCTCTTCTGAGTCACTACTAATAGGTTGATAATCTTTATTAAAGATGGCTCGAAATGATCCATCATTGTAGTAGAGAGGTTCCTCTAAATTTTGAACTGGATAGACTAGGTAATATTTCTTCTCCAAAATATAGGTCACAAGATGTCCTAAGGCTATACTTTTCTTTCTCTTATGGGAAACATGGCCAATCTCAGAAAGTCCATACATGTAGTCAATGATAAATTGGGCTTCATCTATTGGTTGGCTAGTCATAATCAAATAAGTCACTGTAGAAAGAAGAGGTGTGATATTTATTAGATCACCAGCTTTAGGAATAATTAAAGTGCGAAGAATATGTTGGATGATACGGGCATTGCGGTTAATAGTGACTACCTTAGGAAAATGGCCTACTCCTCTACATCCTCTAATGACTTGATTTATTACTGTCCAGTCAAAGTTGGTGGAAGAAGTCAAAGTGTTGGCTCTAATCCCTTGAGTCCTTAAGTTTAAAAATATTCCTAAATCTTCTTTAGTGATCTCCACTTTCTTCTTAAAAACATACGACCTGATCACAGTTTATCAGAGTTAAATGATATATTGGCAAGGAAGTAGTGGAAGGTCTCCTTGTTGTATGGATTAGAGTCAGAATTAGACTAAATTGGGTAGAAGTGAAAAGGTCCATTACCTTGAAATTCAGTTGATCCTAGAGGACTCTAGAGGAGGTGATCTTGGTGGATACAAACCTATGGAAGGACTCCTCATTTACTTTTAACAGAAAGTTTTCTCCAAGGTTTCTAAAAGGACCCTTGGTCAGTTCCTTTTGCCTGATTCTCTTGCTTGAACTAGCCATTAAGAAGATCTAGGAGAATCGAAGATTGAAAGGGGTTTTTGAGAAGATGAAATTTGAGTTCAAAACCTTTCAATTTAAAGATAAAATGAACTATTTGTATGAACGAAAATAATTTCATCCCGTACAACTTTGGGTTTGTGCATACGAAAATTATTTCGCATGGACGCATGAATGGGTCCAAAAAGAAACGGCTTTTAATAAACATGCAAGTTACGAGGCGTATTTTCGTAGAGACGTTTGACCAAACGATCATACAGATGAACAGGAGTTCGTCCGGGATGATCAGTTATTTAAGATCATTTTTATGACTGTTTGAAACATCCCCCACATTGAATTTCCATGTGTTCGTATGCACGAACTGAATGTTCATATGTACAATCAGAAATAAAGAAATTGATCTTATCCGTATAACCGTCTAAATGCGTACATACAATTGAATACATATCGACCGGACGATCATGATGATCATACATATGAATGTTGATACGAAAATTGAAAAATTATATGCAAACTGTTCAAATCGACAGTTAATACGCTACACGATTCATCTCGTATAAAATTAATTTCGTACAAATGATATTCACACAATTTTCAAATCAACTCAAAAAATAGGAATTTTGATGTGAAAAACAAAAACTCACAAACAAGAAAATTAAAAAATAAAATACGATTAAACATAGAACACAAACACAAAATCATAAACAAAAAAAACACACTAACAAAAACACATATCAATGTTGCAGAGATTAGTATTTAAGCATTCAAATCAATCACACCAAGCCTTATTCTTAATGTACTGAAAGTATCAAAGGCTAGTAGTTTTGTAAAAATGTCTGCAAATTAGTTTTCTGTTGTAACATGAATGAGTTCAATTTCTCCTTTGGATACATGATCCCTTATGAAATGATGTCTGATGTCTATATGTTTGGTTATTGAATGTTGAATAGGATTTTTATAAATATAAATAACGCTATTGTTATCATAATAAATGGGAATAGTGCCTATTGTTAATCCTAAATCAATCAACTATTTTTTCAACCAAAGTACTTGTGCCACACAACTTCCTAATGTAATGTATTCAGCTTCAGCAGTAGATAGGGCTACTGAATTTTATTTTCTATTAGACCAAGAGACTAAAGAATTTCAAATAAATTGATAAGTTTTATAAGTGTTCTTTCTATCAACCCTACAACCTGCAAAGTTCGAATCTGAATATCCAATTATTTCAAATGAAGAGCTAAGCTTAGGATATTAAATTCCTAAGTTCTAAGTTCCTAATAGATACCTTAAAATCCTTTCATTGCTGTCAAATGTGATTCTTTTGGATCTGATTGAAATCTAGCACATAAATAAACACCAAACATGATACCGGATCAGCTAGCTGTCAAGTAAAGCGAAGATTCAATTATTCCTCTAAATTTCTTTTGATCAATAGATTTTCCCTTAGGGTCCTTATCCAATTGAACTGAGGAACTCATAGGTATAATAACAGGTTTAGCATTGTCCATTTCATACTATTTCAAGAAGTCCTTAACATATTTTGACTGACTAAGAAATATACCCTCCTCAGTTTGCTTAATGCTAAAGCCTAGAAAGTAACTCAAATCACCCATTAAACTCATCTCAAATTCACTACTCATTATTTTAGAAAATCATCACAAAGATTTTTATTTATAGATTCAAAGATGATATCATCAACATAAATTTGTACAATGAGTATATCCTCTCCCAATTTCTTCAAAAAGAAAGTTGTGTCCCCACTTTCTTTTTCAAAAGATCTCTGAAGTAGGAAGGTGCTCAATCTCTCATACCAAGCCCTAGTTGCCTATTTCAATCCATACAATGCCTTTTTTAATTTGAAAACATGATTTGGGTATTTAGAATTTTCAAATCCTGGAGGTTATTCTACAAAAACATCCTCTTGAATTACCCCATTTAAAAAGGCACTTTTAACATCCATTTAATAAAATTTAAATTCTTTAAAACAAGCAAAGGCTAACAAAATCCTAATTGCTTCAAGCCTAGCTACGGGGGCAAAAGTCTCCTCAAAATCAATCCCTTAAATTTGATTATACCCCTTAGCCATCAATCTAGCCTTATTTCTAATGACTACTCCTTAGTCATTCATTTTGTTCTTGAATACCCACTTAAATCCAACTACACTTTGATCCTTTGGCCTTACAGTTAATTCCTAAACTTTAATTCTTACAAATTGATTTAATTCTTCTTGCATAGCCAATATCCAAAATTCATCCGAAAGTGCTTGATCAATATTTGTCGGTTCTATCATTAAAATAAAGGCAGAATGATTGACTTCTTTATTCAATTCATGCATAGTCCTAACACCTTCACAAGGTTCTCCTATAATCAATTCCTTTGGGTGGTTTTTAGAAAATCTCAAATTTCTAGGCATTGGGTTTTCTAACTCCAAATTTTCTTCTAAATTTATTTTCTCAATCTTTTGGGAGTTAATCTCTACCTCATCCTCTTCAATAATTGGCTCTTCCAAACCTCCAGATTCATTGAATATAGCATGTGTGGTCTCCTCAATTATCAAAGTTCTTTTATTGAATACTCTATAAGATTTTCCAACACTTGAGTATCCTATAAAAATTCCTTCATCTGATTTTGGATCAAATTTTCCTAAGGCATATTTTCTATTATTATATATGAACACCTTACATCCAAAGATATGGAAATGTGACAAATTAGGTGTTCTCCCCTTTAGTAATTTATAGGGTGTTTTATTTAAGTTTGATCTAACATTCACCCTATTCAGAATATAACATGTTGTGCTAACCGCCTCAGCCCAAAAATATTTAGGAAATGAATATTCTGTCAACACGGCTCGGGCGGCTTCTATTAATGTTCTATTTTTCCTTTTGACTACCCAATTCTACTAAGGGGTTTTAGGTGTAGAAAAATTGTGATCAATTCCTTTCTCCTTACAAAAAACCTCAAATTTTTCATTCTCAAATTCTCCTCTATGATCACTTTGAATAGTCATATTCTCACATCTTAGTTTCCTTTGAATCCAAGTCAAAACGTTTCTAAATTTTTCAAATGATTCACTCTTATGAAAAAGAAATCTAACTCATGTGAATCTTGAGAAATCATCCACAATCACAAATTCGTATGCCTTCCCTCCTAGACTTACAGTTCCAACTGGTCCAAAAAGATCCATATATAAAATATCCAATGATTTACTAGTTCTAAGATCCATATTGGAATAAAAAGAGGACTTCACCTGTTTTCCTAATTGACATGCATCACAAAGGTGGTCCTTAGTGAAGTCCAGTTTTCGTATGCCTCTCACTAAGTTCTTTTGGGTAATTCTTCTAAGGTTTTTCATGCTAGAGTGACAAAGACTCCTATCACAAAGCCATAACTCATCATAAATAGTTTTTAAATAAAAAGCAGTAGGAGTTTTAATGCAATTCAAGTCTAGCATATACACATTGTTTACCCTTTACCATTCAAAACATCATTACCATTCAGGCTTAATATGCAGCTTGTAGGAAAAAATTTTACACAATAACCTTTATCACATAGCTGGCTAATACTTAGAAGATTATGCTTTGAGCCTTCTACCAACAAAACATTTTCTATAAGAAAGTTTTTAATATTTCCGATCATACCTGAACCTATCACCTTCCTTATGGTGTTATCTCCAAGTGTAACCCTGCCTCGACTCTTGGCTTCCAGCGATATGAATTATGCAGTATCTCCAGTCATATGCTTTGAGCATCCACTGTCCAAGTACCATATGCTCTCACGAGACCTTATGTGAGAGTGATCCTGTAAAAACATCAAACATTACACCTGGGAACCCAAACAATTTTGGGTTCACCTTTTTGCAAATTATAAATAGATGCATGTATTATATGTTTAGGTTTATGCATCTTAGGTCTCCACACCAAATGAGTTTTCTTCTTCAATGTACAGGTGTAAGCTATATGTTCAATCAATCCATAATTATGATATTTGACTCCTGGAAAGGGGTTTCTTAATCTTCTATAGTTTCTCTGTCTATTTAAGGATTGCATAAATTTATGATACAAAATAGGATTCATAAAATCTTCAAGTGTTGGTGGTATCCTATTATCCTCGAGAGCTTCTATATTCAGTTTATAAAAAGAATTCATATCTTCCAAGATACGATTTGTATAGTTTACTCGAAACAATTTGCTCTCTGATTCATCCTTACTATTTTTAAAATCTTTTTGAAGTTCATCATAGGATGATTTTAAAATTTTATGGTTCTTATTTAAATCGTCAAACTCATCAAATAATTTTATGTGGTTGTTATCAATTAAAGCATGATCTTTCCTAAGGATTTCATGTTCTCTTTGAAGGTCTTGTAATTCTAAGTTCAGCTAGTATGCAATTTCTTTAATTTACTATATGCAACATGTATGCGTTCAGAAAAGTTCATTGTAAGTCAAGTCACATACCTCTTCTTTATCTGACTGATCAAGATTATCTGCTATTAAGTACATATTGGTGACTTCTTCTTCTTTTTTAGTCTCTGACGAGTCTGAAGCTGAGTCCGCCCAAAAAGCTCTTTAGAATTTCTTCTTTCCCTTCTTCACCATTGGTTTCCCTCTACCTTCTCCTTGCTAGGAGTGGCTTTGAGTTTTGGGCAGTCTTACTTAATATGTCTGGATTTTCTACACTCATAGCAAATAATATCATTTGAAATCTTAACATTTCTATTAAATTTATCTCGATTCCATTGCTAGCGTCTCTTTTTCTTCCTCTTCAGAAAGCTTCTAAACTGTCTAGTCATTAATGCGATATCATCCTTATCCTCAGGTGCAGATTGATCACTCTCTGACTCCTCCACCTTTAGTGCAATATTCTTCTCCCTTTGTGGCTCTTCTGCATCAATCTTACTTTGACTCACTCCTTGCTCGTAAGCAATTAGTGATCCAAAAAGAATGTCAATAAAGTACATGTTTAAATCTTTAGACTCTATAATTGTAGTAATTTTAGCATCATAAGCAGTAGGTAAACAACAAACTATTTTATTAACTATTTCAACATTTATTAGTTCCCAACCTAATACATGTAAAGATGTGGATATTTATGTGAATCTTATGTACATATCAGAAATGGATTCATTTGATTTCATGCAAAACAGTTCATAGTCATGCAACAAGATATTAAGTCTAGAATGTTTAACTTCATTAGTCCCCTCATAAGTTATACAAAGTCTATCACATATGTCCTTTCCACTCTTGCAAGTGAAAACCCGCATGTAATCTTAAGATTTAAGAGCATAAAATAAACTATTCAAGCATTTAGCATTAAGTTGTACTAAGTCACGTTCTTTTACTATCCAGTCCGCAAATGGTGTTTCAACTCTAACTCCATCAACTAATCTAGTTGGTTTTGTATACCCTTCTTGTACTAAAATCCATATAAGATAAGCAAGTGACTATAAAAAAGTAGACATGCATGTTTTTCAAAAATCAAAAGGAATATTGTCAAACAATATAGGTCTAGTTATAGAGTAACTTTTAGGTGTGTTTGGGTTTCCAAATATAGCCATGGTCGTTAATCAAAAAGTAGTCTAAACTTATGATTTTGAAACTAAGCTCTGATACTACTTGTTGAAACTTGTTAATTATGAATTAGGTTGTTAGACCTAAGCTTTTGTCCCAGCAGCTAACCAAGAGGGGGGTGAATTGGTATTTAAAAATTTCCCTCTTATATTTTAAACCGATAAAAATCTTATAGTGAATTTTTCTAAAAAAAGATTTTTCAACCACATATAAACAAAAAATAATAAAGTAAAAAGTAGCAGAAAATAAAAAGATATAATATTTATAGTGGTTCGATCAAACATGACCTACATCCACTCCATGAAATCTCCCACTTCAGGTATTACACTATTACCACTTAGTGTCTCTTTTTTTCCCCAAAGCAAGGTGGAGAAGCCTTCACAAAAACTCTCTTCCACCACTACCCAGTGCGGCAAAGACCCGTCATCCTTTTACACCCTCCAAGTGTAGACAGAGTACCTCTCGCTGTTCACACTTTCCAAGTGTAAGCAAAGAACCTTCCCACTGTTGACACTTTCCAAGTGTAGGCAGAGAACCCTTCATCCTTTCACACTTCTCTAAGTGTAGGCAGAGAACCTCCCCGCTGTTCACACTCTCTAAGTGTAGGAAGAGAACCCTTTTTCCTTTCACAATTCTCCAAGTGTAGGTAGAGAACCTCTTGTTATTCACACTCCTTGAGTGTCGGCAAAGAACTGGATCTCCTTGAAAGATCTTCTCAGGAGTAATTTAGAAGGACAAGAGAAAAGAGTGAAGTAACCATAATTCACAAATGGAGATTCTTACCTTTGAATACCAAGTGAACCCTTCAGACTCCAATAGTAAGAATTCTCCTTCAAATACTCTCTTTCACTCACTCCTTCGATCTCCCTTCAGTTTGCATGAAGACCAATGGATAAAAAGATTTTAAAGCAGTCTAAAGTGGACCTTTTATATGAAAGACACAAAAAACCATCCAAAGACTACAAAATTTCAATTCTATACGTACTTGATCATCCCGTACAATCGAAATTCGTACATACGAACAGTGTAAAAATTGTTGCATACGAACTCAATGTGAATTGGTAGGAAATGATTTTGTACCCGATCATCATCCCGTACGGACATAGTTCATCCGGTACGAATGATTATTTCCAAGCTTCATTCAAACAAAACTACAGGACGGTCCATATGTTTAAGGAACATAAGACATCGTCCGAGGATGAATGTACAAGTTCGTCTGGACGAATAGTACAAAGCATGAGTCTAGAGAACATCATCCTGGAACGAACAGGGTAAAATCATCTAGACAAACAGTTCCAGTTGAGAATTCAGACGACATCATCCAGGGATAAATGAGATAATTCATCTAGACAAATAGTTCAAAGTGATAAATCAGAGGACATCATCCAGGTATGAATGGGACAATTCGTCTCGATGAACAGTTCAAAGTGAGAAATCAGAGGACATCATCCAGGGACGAACTGGGTAAAATCATCTAGATGATCAGGACTTAGAAATTTTTTCTCTTTTTCTGTTCATTCCATTGCTCTCTGAGGGGTATAACTGACCTGATCGTCCCGTACGAACATGGTTCGTTCCGTACCATCAACATAAGAAATTTTGACTTTTAAAAATCTCCCCCAGTGTGTATGTGCTAAGTTACTCAATTACAATCACACTCTCTCTGACTAAAAATGAACAAAATACAGACTCCAAATACAAAATATTATAATCAGATTTTTATTTGAAGTCTTAAATAATCTAGAGTTTGATTTCCCCAAAATATTAGTACACACAAGAGCCCAAAACACTTCTTTCAAAATGTGTTAGAAGAAATTATTAATCAATACAATAATATTTGAAATCATCAAAATAACAAGTTGCAAGAATATAAAACATGCAAAAGCTAAGTAGCGACTCTCTTAACAAAGGGGCCAATTAGATCCACTCTAGATGTCAACCCCAACTCCTCAAACTTAATCTAATCAATGTCCCTACCAGTCTACATTAAAAGGATCAAACTCATAATTTTAAAGAGCCAAGGTGGTTTAGCTGGCTCCCCGATCCTGGCCCGGGTAAGTTCAAATCTTACACTACATTAAATAGGTTCGGGTAACTCATTTTAAGTACCCAATTTAGACTTAAGTTCTGAGGCAGACTATGGTTAAAAGATCTCAACCTCTGGGAATTAAATCTTGAATTTTTAATAAAATTGACCATTTAAACTTAAACCTCTTTCAATCAAATTTAAGTCCAGATCATCTAGATGATTTTACCTCAACTTCTAAATTATTTCAGAATCTCAGATGCCTCGTACTCTTCTTCCATTAAATCTAGAAATAAGTGCTCAACTTTAAACTATTCCTGTTTGAAAAGTCCAGTCCTTACCTCCTTTTGATATCGAGCCTTGAAATTATAAATAATATTTTTACCACTATTTTAATCGAGAGTATTCATAGGAAAACTCCAATTTTCTTACGATGCAATTAACTATGTGGGCTTACGCTCATAGGAGATTTAGTAACCTAGATTGAATTTTCAAAATCAAGTTTTCAAAACCCTTAATTAATAATCTTTGGGAAATTCAAAAATCAACAATCATTATCATCATTTTCAAATAATCAATAGTGTTTGATAACTTCTTTCTACGGAGATATATATCAATTACTATCGTGACTTTGATTATAAAATTAATGATCTCTTATACAAAATATTATAATCAAATACTTGATTGAACATCATTTTGATCTTTCAAGATCATATGTTGTCTCTCCTGAGTTTGATTATGATATTCACGATTAATCAAAAATTTTATAATTTGAACTTATTAGGGAACGATATGTTCATCTTTCGAGATGGTATACCATTCATAATAAGATGTTCAATTTCAAAATTTAAAAATTCCAGAATTAAACATTTCTCAAAGAAAATTAATTCTTTTTCAAAACAACACTTTTTCAATCAAATAACTCTTCAGGCACTTCATCCTGGGTTATATTCTAATTAGATGTATTCACGCCAACAGATTACAACTTTGGATCAGGAATATTCTTATGAATTATTGGAGCAGTAGTAGGTGCCATAGAGAGCCTTGAAAATACAGAGGACCTCTTGGGAGACATCTCATCAACAACTTCAGTAATAGGCTACCTAAAGACACCTTTGGCAGTAGGTACGTTAATAGTACTCTGAGGAAGAAACTGTTGGAAATTAATCCCAAGAAGATGAAGGTGGTTGGGAGACCTTTATCTCAAAGAAAACTAAACAAATGATGAATTTCCTACTGGTCATTGAAGACATTCATAAAAAAGTGCATTATAATTGGAAGTTAATCCAAGACTCTTTTCTTCAAAGAATCCAGTGGTAGGGGGGCCTAGTTCAAGCAAGAAGAAACATTTGAAATATTTTAAAGATAAAAAAGGAAAGTATAAGTCGAGATCAAAATCTCAGAAATAGAATAAGAAGAAATTAACAAGGCAGAAAATAGTGATTTATAAATACATTGACTCCATCTATGAAAATCAGCAACCTCCAAGGCGTCCTGTCAAATTAGAGGAATACATAGCTGGTTTATTTCTTGACTTGAAGTTAGAATAGGAAGAGATTATTTCAATTGAGACTTTCCGACTTATAAATAAATGAGCTGGAAGGGCTGCAAGAGGATGCAATGTATCTCTTGATATCTATAAAACTAACGTTGAAATGCCTTCTAAGGAAGTACATATACCAGCACCTTTCACTGATTCAGATGAAGAATTGCACTTTCTTGATGAAGAAAGAGATCATAAGTGTAAGAAGATCCCTAAAGAAAATGTCCAAAACTCGAAAGTACCTCAGATTCTGAGGAGCTTCAGGATATAAATATTTTAAAGAATTCTCAAGTTGAAGCTAGTTCATCATTAGAGGTAACATAAATCCAATTGAGAAATGGAAAACATGTTCCTCCACCTCAAAATAAAACAATGGATAAAGAGAAGAACATTCAGCTAAACAAAACTATGATTCCACAAGAGCCTCTTAAACCCAAAGTTGTTAGTGTGAATATGGATTACAACATATTATCCCATCTTCGCAAATTACATGCATTTTTGAGTGTCTATGACTCCCTTCTTATGTCTAAGAACCTTCGGGAAATACTCATTAAAGCTTTGAAAAATCTTGAACAGTATGAAGTATTCTTTGTCGAGCAAAATTTGAAAGAAGCTTTACATATGTCGAATACTGCTACTTTCATTTTTTGTGATAGAGATCTCCTCTTGGGAATTGTATATAATAATCGACCATTATATATTACTGTGGAGAGTAACAATATTAAAATAAATAGAATTTTAATCGATCCAGGTTCCTCTATTAATCTAATGAGCCTTAAAATGCTCAAAGGATTGGCCCTAGATGTCCAGTATTTGAACAGAAGCACTGTGTTTCTATAAGGATTCAACAAACAAGGGCAAAGAACCCTGGGAGCTTTGGTATTACCTCTAAACTTTGGAGAACTTAATATAAAGGCAACATTTCACATCATTGATCCTAACACATCATACAAGGCACTTCTCGAAAGACCATGGCTCCATGTGTATGGTATAGTACCATCAACACTTCATCAATGTATCAAATACATTTAAGAGAATCAAGAATATCACATTGATAGGGATGAACAACCATTCTTGGTCCACGAAGTCAAAATCTATGATAATGCCAAGTACTTTATAGCTTACAAGTTAAAATGCAATGAACTTCCTAGAATTCAGGCTATTACGCTGGACAAGAAAAAATCAAAGGATAAAGACAAAAATAAATTAAAGAAAATTTACTCAGTGCCTCACCTCGATAGGGATATCGAAGAGGATGACATCTCCACAACTTTTAAACCACTGATTATAGGGAAAAGAAAGAATGAACTATCAACTGTTCCTTTCTATTTTTGAAATTAATAACACAAATAAGGTACGATGTTTAAGCATATCGGCCATTAAAGGAGAAGAAGAATTCTTGTATCAACCCAAGGGTACTATACAATCTCAAGAGGAAGCGGACCCAGGACCCAATTCTATATATGAAAAATTTCATAAACTATCAATTTCAATGATAAGGGTGTCTGAAGAATGTATATCTACATATATCATTAGAATAGTACATATGCTGGTGGCACATTCCAAAATATTGACTATCTCGCCAAATACAAATATAGAAATGTTAAAAACATTCTATGTCCCTCCCCAAGAAGGTCTCAATGAATGTGGATCTCCTTTCTACGAATCAAGGGTGATACCACATCATGCTACTCATGAAATAAAAAAAGAAGATGATGGGAAATATGAAGATATGTTGATAATCATTCCAAAATACCCCTCACCCATTATGAGAAAGCTGAAAGAAAAAATAATCTTCTTCATGCAAACACTGACGCCGGAGCTAAGTTGATTAATCTGGTTAAACTTCAGTCTAGTTTTATTTCATTTGGTAGCGTATATGGCTACATAGGATTAGTGCTCTCTTGTTTTGAGTGTAGCCTATTATGGGCAACATTTGTCTATAAATGGTTAGCCTTTACTTGTAATAGATAGATTTTGAGATATGAATATGATGTGAGTTTAGTCTCCTATATTTCCTGTATCCTAAGAGTGATTCTTAGGTGGTGGATCATTCCTCCAAGAAGTTCTTGGAGCGGTGTCCGGCGACCGTCACCGGATTATCGATGTGGATTCGTCAAGCCCCCTACCTGGACAGTCTCATTTGGTATCAAAGCCGGCAAGTTACTGGCATTCTTGTTGGTTGTCATATCGCCTCCGTCACCAGCATCATTTGGCATTGTTCTTCTGTATCCTGAATTCCCTTAGGTGACGGTACCCTATGCTGGTCTTGGGTCCAATCTCTGATCCCTTAAAGGCAGCGGTGTTCTCGTGTGGTTCTTGATTCCAAGATTTCAACGAATCAAGCAGCTGATCGTTCCAGTGAGATAAACAATTGTAATTCACAATTGTATTACCTTCCCTGTGTTGATTTCCATTCTCGTGGCCACGACATCTCCTCCGAGTCTGACAGAGATGTTGATGTTGCCAACGGTGCAGATGAGTTACTGATTCGGAAGAAAGAATCGGTTTCTTGACGAGTTCTCCATTTTTTCTTGGTGGTGAAGTCAGGCGAAGTGAGCATAAGCCGTGGTTGTGCTCGCCGGAGGTCATTTATCACCCTTCGTGGATTCAGTTCGGTGTCATGTTTTGCCAGAGACAGGAGAAGCCTGAGGCGGTTGATCCATGGGAAGTGCGCACAAGAAGCTAGTTCAGGCGCTTGAAGTCAGAGGCATAGTGTTCGCTCGTGTGAGGGTCAGACGGCTTTGGCTGTTTGACGTGGACGGCTTGCGGGGAACGGAGGAGATCTTGGCCGGAGGACACGCGGTCTGGTGTAGTGATCTGAGGAGTTTGGCTGGGTTCGCTGGTTGAGCGAGGGAACTGAGTGCTGAGCTGGAAGGCGTGCAAGAGCAAGAGGCTGCATTTTATTTCGGAAGAAAATAAGAGATTTATCTGTTTTTGAGAGTTTCTATTCTCAAGAGATCTCTTCCCGTGAAGATTTGAGTGACATTCAAGAATTTCCTCCACATAATTCTATCCAAGGCGAGATCAGATTTGGTAGGTTCTTAAAGAGTAGAAGCAAGATGCCTCAACGAACGTTGCAACAAGCCTAAATAAATAATCTTCAGCAAGAAATTATTCGACTCAAATGATACATGTCAATGCTCGAACAGAGGAAAGGCTTGAGTTTCCTTGCTCGAGACTTTGTTGGCACCCAGCCACAGGATTATCAGATCCCTTCTTTATGCAACGACGTATTTGAGGGGTCAAACCATATGTCTTTCTCTGCACCGTTGATCGAGTCCAGTTTCGATTGATTTGAAGATTCGTTGCTGAAATCATCGTCTTTGCCCGTTTATGACGAGCCAGTGTACGACGAATATGATGACGACACATTTATAGGAGTTCTTGATTTTGATCAACCCGTATATGATGATGATGAGAACAAAGTGGATGTACCACCGGAGTTAGTCATTCTTGATAAGACAACAAATATTCTCACCATTATTGATAGTGAAATGGGTATGATCAAACTTGACCACGACAACCACCTTGATACCTTTACACTTTCCGAAACAAAGTTCATGAAAGCGCTCGTGGTGAATGCTAATATTTGTATGGTTGATCAATTTGGTGCCGGTTTTGATTCAGACCTTGAAAAGCGCCATTTGAAAGAGCTAATTAAGGAGTTTTCTAATTATAAGAATGAGAAAGAAAGGAGAAAGAACAAAATCATTAAATTCATCAACAACTTTCATCATCTTCAGTCTCTCCTCGACGAGGTGAATGAGGCCGGGTGGAAATATCCAGACCGGTTTAGCCAACCAAACCCGCCTCCTTATTGTCGCCAACCGAACATCTTCCTATGAGCCTGAAGTTCCTCCAACCCCGGTAGTATGACGCCGGAGCTGAGCTGATTAATCCGGTTAAACTTCAGTCTAGTTTTATTTCATTTGGTAGCGTATATGGCTACATAGGATTAGTGCTCTCTTGTTTTGAGTGTAGCCTATTATGGGCAATATTTGTCTACAAATAGTTAGCCTTTACTTGTAATAGATAGATTTTGAGATATGAATATGATGTGAGTTTAGTCTCATGTGTTTCCTGTATCTTAAGAGTAATTCTTAGGTGGTGGATCTTTCCTCCAAGAAGTTCTTGGAGCGGTGTCCGACGACCGTCACTGGATAGTCGACGTGGATTCGTCGAGCCCCCTACCTGGCCGGTGTCAAACACGCAAGCAAGCTCGTTACTTCATAAAGCTTTAGCATAATGAGCAAGCGCAAAAGCCTATTGGCAATGATTTATCTACAACATAGGGTCTTAGATATGTTCGACATTCATATCTTATATCATCAGTATTCTATCATTATTTTGAGTACCCTTAACATCCATGTCTTATATATGCAATCTTCTATAATGTTCCATATAAGGAGGAGAGACTGTTAGAGTTTGAAAATCAAGCAGAATATATAATTATGGATCTAAAAGAAGCCCCAAAAGAGTTTGAGGAAGGTGGCCAGGCTACCATGGATGAGCTCAAAGACATAAACTTGGATACTAAAGAAGAGTCGAAACCTATATTCCTCATATCCAACCTCTCTCAAGACAAAGTAGAGGAGCTAAAAATGTTACTTCTCAAATACAAAGATTATTTTGTATGGAGCAATAAAATGCCTGGATTATCTCGAGAGGTGGCAATGCATAAACTCTCCATCGATACTAACATACCGCCTATCAACCAAGCACCTAAGCGAATGCGACTTCAAATTGAAGAACAAGTCATTGTTGAAACCAAGAAGCTTATTGAAGCTAGTTTTATTCGAGAAAAGAAGCATGATAATTGGATAGCTAATATCGTTCCAGTAAATAAAAAGAATTGTTAAATTCGTGTCTATATAGACTACCAGGATTTGAACAAAGCATGCCCAAATGGTGATTTTTCACTACCTAATGCAAAACTTATGGTCGATAATATATCAAATCATGACATGTTCTCATTTATGGATAATTCATCGGATTATAATCAAATCAAGATGGATCCGGAGGATGAAAAACACACCTCATTTTGAACTCCGATTGACATATATTGCTACAATGTGATGCCATTCAGCTTAAAAAATGCAGGAGCTACCTATCAAAGAGCAATGACTCGAATCTTTGATGAACTAATTCATAATCATGTAAAATGTTATGTTGATGATTTAGTTGTAAAATGTAATGATCAATATGAACATGTAAATGCTCTCAAAATTATGTTAGAAAGAATTCAAAAATTCATTGAAAATGAATCCGCTTAAATGTGATTTTTTGTGTCATCCGATAAATTTTTTGGATTTATTGCACGTCATAGAAGGATCAAAATTGATCCCGATAAAATTCAAGCAATAGTGGAAATGCCACCTCCAAAAACTCTAAAACAACTTCATTCATAACAAGGAAGATTGGTATATATCTGAAGATTTATATCTAATCTCTCGGGTAGATGCCAACCCTTTTCATGATTGATGAAGAAAGATACTCTTTTAATGTGAGACGATGTTTGTTAGGAGGCATTTAATAGTATAAAGCAATATATATTGAATCCTCCAATCCTTGCTTCCCCAATCCCAAGGAAACTCCTAATCATATACACAACTACTTTTAAAGAATCACTCGGAGCATTGCTAGCACAAATAAATGAGGATGGTAAAGAAAATGCCCTTTATTATATCAGTCAATGATTAATAGGGGCAGAATCTAAATATTCATCAATAAAAAAACAATGCCTAGCATTGATCTTTATCACCCAAAAACTATGGCATTATATGTTATCCCATAAAATCACTTTACTATCTAAAGTGTATTTATTAAAATTTCTAATCATTAGACCCACTTTCACTAGTCATCTAGAGAAATGGGTTGTCTTGCTAATGCAATTTGACATAACATATATGCCACAAAAAGTGGTGAAAGGACAAGCTCTAGCTAATTTTCTAGCAGCCCATCCATTACCTGTAAATTCTCCACTCAATAATGATTTGCTAGATGAGCAAACACATGAAATGGAAGAAGGAGAAAATCTGCAAGAATGGGAGCTCTATTTTGATGGAGCTTCATTAATAAAATCAGCAAAGCCGCCTAAATTTTTGACAATCCAAGTCGGTATTGGCCTTACATTCATTAAACTGCAAAAAGGAATACTCCAATATTCATATTGCTTAATAGTGCTTCGTACTAATAATGAGGTTGAATATGAAGCCTTAATAGCGAGTCTTGTGTTGGCGATGAATATGAAAATTGAGAAACTTCATACATATAGAGATTCTCAACTAATAATCAAACAAATAACATGTGCTTTCAAAATTAATAAGCCTGAATTAATCTTATAACTTGAGTATGCACTGAAACTCCTACAACAAATTTCTGAGGTAACTTTCACTAGAATTATGCATAGTGAAATTGAAAAAGCCGATGCACTGGCAAAGTTAACCAAAGAACTAGCAAATATGCAGGAAGATCCAATTATTATAACTATTCAAAACAAACATGCATTAACTCTAGCTATCATACCAGATGATGAAGGGAAAGAAATGTAAGAGAGCTTGGCTATATATGATGAAAATAATTGTAGAGATCCATTCATCAGATATTTTAAGGGAGAATGCTCGAAAATAAATATATGGCTTCACAAATATCTCGAAGAGTATTAAGATATACTTTTATGAATGATACATTATATCATAGATCATTTGATCAAATGTAACTACGATGTTTGGGTCTTGATGAATCCCAAAATGGTATAAGTAAATTTCATGAAGGATTGTGTGGCGCATACTAATTTGGACCAAAAATAAAAATCAAAATCAAACATATGGGATATTCAAGTATGGTTCAAGATGTCATCAACCATGCTAAGAAATTCCATCAATGTTAAGTTCATGGAGATATTATGCATCAACCTCCCAATTTACTACATCCTACAGTAGCATCATGGTCATTTGAGAGCTGGGGTACCGATATAATAGCTCCTATAGAACCACCATCTTCCTTAGGACATCAGTTCATTCTTGCCGCCACTGACTACTTCTCAAAATGGGCCGAAGCAATCCCCTTAAGAGAAGTTAAAGCAAATAATGTGATGAAATTCTTTCAAGATAATATTGTTTATCGATTTGGAGTACCATGATGAGTTATATCTGACAATGGTATAACCCTTAAAAGTGCTAAAATCTATAAATTTATTGAACGACATAAACTAGATTGGTGTTATTCTTTGATATACAATTCAAGAACCAATAGTTTAGCGGAAGCTTTTAATAAAAATTTGGAAAATTTATTAAAGAATATTCTCTCTAAAAATAGAAAATTCTCTCCAAAAATAATATACAGTGGCACGATAAGTTGATAGATGGGCATATCATACCACTTATAAAACTGCAACGCACGCCACCCCATGCTAGTTAGTTTTTGGAACTGAGGCAATATTACCACTGGAGGTTGAGTAGTCATCTCTTTGTATTATTATTCAATATAAATTAACTAAAGAAGAAAATGATCTCCTACGACTTGAAGAACTTGAAGCTCTTCATGAAGTTAGACTTTAAGCTCAACAAAGTTTAGAATCCTATAAAGTAAGAATGACTAGGGCCCATGACACTACAGGAAAACCTGTAATTACCGGCAGACAGAATTCGTTGGAACAAATGTAAAATCTGACGAAACCGTTTGTTTCCGGTGCATGTTCCGGCGCAAATATCTCTGCCGGTTTTGGGTGCGTCGATAAATTTTTTCCGACGCATATGTTGCGCCGGAAACAGTTCCGGCGCAGTTTCCGACGCATTACCGGCGCATTAAACGGTTTGTTTGCCGACGTGAAAAATGTGAGAATTCCGGCGCCTAATGCGCTGGTATTTACCGTTGTATAATGCGACGGAAATTAACGGCGGATTTGGCGCCGGAGTTGCGTCAGCAAAATTCCACGATTGGTTTACGACGCAATTGTTGCGCCGGTAATTAACGGCGGAATATCCGCCGGACTTGCGACGGTAGTGTCCGACGGATCATATTCATCAGTACGTACGCTCGATACATTTCGTTGTATCATCTTTTCCGGCAGATTATCGGCGCATAATCCGCCGGAAACCTGTAGCATTGACAAAAAAAAATTGCCTTCCCAGCCAACAATCCCATTTCCACACCTACAAACCTATCAATTCTAACACATACAAGTTCCACAACAGGTTCACAACAGTTCCACAACTTCATAATAATTTATAACAGTTTCACAACAGTTTAGTACTAAAAATCAACTAGAAGAATATCATTAACCAAAAGCATGCACCAAGGTATATCCTAAAGAAAATGTCTAGGGATAACAAGAAGAATATCATCCATGACTAAAGAAAAAAGATATGAACTTAAGTTTACCTTCAACTCCCTCTCTAGTCTTATCAATAAGAAGAATACCATAAACAAAAAGCATGCACCAAGGTATATCCTATAGCAAAGGTCTAGTGATAACATCCATGACTAAAGCAAAAAGATTTTTCAAATTTACCTTCAACTCCCTCTCTAGTCTTATCAACAAGAAGAATACCATCAACAAAAAGCATGCACCAAGGCATATCCTATAGCAAATGTCTAGTGATAACATCCATGACTAAAGCAAAAAGATTTTTCAAAATTACCTTCAACTCCCTCTCTAGTCTTATCAAAAAGAAGAATATTATTAACCAAAAGCATGCACCAAGGTATATCCTCTTGCAAATGTCTAGTGATAACATCCATGACTAAAGCAAAACGATATGGAGACTTAAGCTTACCTTCAACTCCCTCTCTAGTCTTATCAACAAGAAGAATATCATCAACAAAAAGCATGCACCAAGGTATATATCCTATAGCAAATGTCTAGTGATAACATCCATGACTAAAGCAAAAAGATATTTCAAATTTACCTTCAACTCCCTCTCTAGTCTTATCAATAAGAAGAATATCATCAACAAAAAGCATGCACCAAGGTATATCCTCTAGCAAATGTCTAGTGATAACATCCATGACTAAAACAAAAAGATAGCAAAAAAAAAAAAAATGCAATACCGATTGAGAGAGAGGGAGATGCTCGACGGCGCGCGACCAGGAGAGAGGGAGATGCTCGGCGAAGTCCGGTGACCGTCGGCGATGTCAATCTTCGGCCAGCGATGAACGGCGATGGAGGGCGACGGGCGAAGCAGGCGAGGTGAGAGAGAGTAGCGAAATGAATGACGGCCCAGAGGGCTCCGATTCGCATTTTAGGGCTTTTAGCGGCGGCCTTTCCGGCGGAACATCCGCCGGTAATGTTACCATCGGACAATGCGCCAGAACGTGTTCGTTGAGTTTAAATAAGCCGGCGCATTAATCTGCCGGAACGGTTTCATTGAGTTTAAAAGAACGTTTCCGCCGTAATCTGTGCCGGAAATAATCCAGAGCCCTTTTCAACAAGCCTATAGGCTAAATCTTACAAATTTCTTTTATGCTCATAAACCTAAGGGTCGAGTATTTTCATCAACCTACTTAGAAGGTCGAGAATGAAATAAAGGTTTAATAAGCCTAAGGGCCGAACCTTTGAAATTTTTTATGCTCATAAACCTAAGGGTCGAGCTAAAATATACAGGTTTGACAAGTCTAAAGACACAATCTTTATACCTCTTATGCTCATAAACCTAAGGGTCTAGCAAAATCTTTAAAGTTTAATAAGCTTAAGGGCCAAACTTTATAAATCTTATATGCTCATAAACCAAAGGGTTGAGATAAAACTCATTGGTTCAATAAGCCTAAGGGTCGAACCTTTAAAATTCTCTAAGCTCATAAACCTAAGGGTCGAGCTAAAAGCCATTAGTTTAATAAGCCTAAGAGCCAAACCTTTAAACTTTTTTATGCTCACAATACAAAGGGTCGAGCTACTTTAACCAATCTAGATGATTGAAAGAAAAGAACAAAAGGATAGCGTTGAACATAAATGCTAAATGTCTAGAGATAATGCAATGAAGTCATTGTGTGAAAGTCACATAACAAATTCATTGGGAAGAAATTTGTTGACTAAAAAAAAGAATAGAGAGACAAAAATTCAAAATAGATATGAAGCAACTCAACTACCTCCAAGCCGGCCCCACCGCAAATAGTTGATCACCAAACAATGCAGTTCTTCACTCCCGTAACTTCCATTTAGCCATTCACTCAATAAAAGGAAGAAAACAGAGAGATCGAAAAAAAAACTAACGCTCCGCTCCTTCGACCCCTAGATCGCTGTTTGTAGATGTATAGGGTTCTCCTTTCAACTTCTCTTTTCGATGTTGCTTTTCAGTTTTGTTGCTTTGTGGGAGGAAAAGAGATCACAAAAGTTGCTTGTTTGGTTCCTTTTTGTCGTCCGACTTCGTTGCTTCGTGGGAGGGTAGAGATTGCACAGTTATTTCTTCGGCTCCTTGTTATGGTTCAGCTTCATTGCTTCACATGTCGCTTTTACGGCTCCCTTCTTGCTGTCCGACTTTGTGCATTCGCAGGAGGCAGGCTTCTTCAGTTCTCTCCTTTCTGTTCGACTCAAACACACACACTCTCTCTCTCTCTCTTATATTATATACAATATATGATAATATAATATTATATATTATATTATAATATATTTTAAAAGTTATAGATAAATATAATTAAAAATAATAATATGATATTAAAAATAAAAAACAAAGATTTTTCATGCTAGTGTCAAAGACCCCACGCCCTTGTACCTTAGGTCCGGCAGGGATGTTTTAAAATTTGAAGACAGCGCCGTGATCTTAGATCCGGGCCGATTATTTTTAAATTGAAGCCCCTATGCCATTGATCTTAGATCTGGTGAGATGAAATAAAATTCAAAGACCCCACCCACTTAATCTTAGATCCGGGTGGAATAGTTTTAATTCTAACATCTGACACTGTCGATCTTAGGTCTGGGTAGGAAGAAATTTCGACAAACGCCGTCCCGATTTCGCCCTTGGTGGGGAGGTGACGCTAGGAGGCTCCTAAAATTTCCTCAAAATTTTAGAGAGCAATTCAAACTCAAATATTAAATAATTAATTTGGTTAATTAATGTTTATAAAGATTAAATAATTAAAATTAATCAAAATAATTGATTAATTTGGGGAATATGTGAAAGCTCTGAATGAACTCAAGACAAGGGAATAACTCGATATTAGCATCATTTTTACAATGTTGTGTTTACCTCAAAAATGAACATTTATTTTATTTATAATCTTTGATTAACCTTATATCTCGCACTGTCAAAACTTAATGAATCATGTACATTTCCTTGTAAGGATATCATTTCACTCCAAAAAACTATCTTGAAAGGCATCAATAATCTCCTAGCGACACCTCTCTTTAACAAATTCCTCAACATAAGTACCATTGAGTGAAAGATTTTAGAATTGTCATGAAATTTTATATACTTAAATTAATTGTAAAATAAAAATTAATTGGTTAATTTCAAATTTAAGAGCATTTGAAATTCAAAAGTTTTAAAGTATGAAAATATTTTAAATGAAATTTTTTAAAGTTTAAATTCTGAGAGTTTTGAAAATTTGAAAGTTTTAAAGTTGAGATCAATACAATTACCTAAAAATTTGATTTTTGGCTAGTTGATTAATTAAATTAATTTTGAAGAAAAATACAATAAAAGAAATATTGTTTATATTAATTGACATATACAACTCTCAATCAACTTTCAAGCTCTTCAAATTTGAACCAACCCTTAAAAAATTGTACAATCTCTCCAAAAACTCTCAAAATCTATGATAACAATACAAACAACTCTACCAACTCAAACTAAACTCCTCTACAACTCTACAAACTCCCTAGTGTTCTTAGACAAAGCTCTAAAATAGCACTAGCCCCCACAACAAATAAAATTAAATTCATTAAACATAATAATTAAATATATATCAAATTAAATACTAAAAAAGAAAAAAGGAACAAACTACTAGTAAAATCTATTAGTATACAGATACTAAAAAGAATATACTAAACAGTAAGCAGAAAAATAATACAGTAAAAACACTAGTGTAGCAAGTTTTAAAATAATAAAAAATAAATAGTGTTAAACCTCTCAAAACATTGGTGTCAACTCAACAAACACATAATCAAATTCAAAATCTCTGGGCAGCATTGTTTATAAGAATTTGGTTGAAAGACTCACTATCCGGGAACTTTCAAAGGAAAGATATAAGCCCGACCTTAGGGATAAGAATGACCAAACCTTAACTACCAAATAAAACATTGGAAACTTCTAATAGAATCCATAAGTTTGACCTCTAAGGAAAATATTTAGATAATGACACAACCTTAGACCCCTCACCTGGGCATCCTAGTCTATAGGGCTTGGTTGTAAGAACCACAACTCAGGCCACTTAGCTTATAGGGCTAGGTCATAAGACCCATTATTAGAAAACTTCTAAGGAAGCAATAAAACCTACCTAATTAAAATATTTGGGCTACCCTTAGTAGAGATTGTAAGTCCCTACCCAAATCTAGTCACAATGACAACTCTTGAAAAATTAAGGAAAAAGTCTCAAGAGAGAATTTCATCTTTAAATAATGCTTTAAAATATAGTAATTATGATTCCTATGTTGAAAGCATATGTAATTTTGATCATAAGGTCTCCTACCCAAATAATTAAAGCATTCGGGCATCTTAGCCTATAGGGTTAGTTTATAAGATCCACTAGTAGGCTAATTCTAAGTGAAGTCATAAGCCTCACATTTTAGAAAAAATTGTTAAGTAAATAGAGATGACCTTAAATCTTAAACAATCAAATTTAAACCAATGGGCATCTTAGTCTAGAAGGATTAAGTTATAAGACCTACTTTAACTTTCTAAGGGAAGCCATAAGTCCTATCCAAAGAATTAAAACCTTTAAGTAGCCTCACTGTAGAGTTAGATTGTAAGACCCCTCCCTTGGGCATCTTAATCTAAAGGATTAAGTTGTAAGACCCGCTTTTTTTTTAGGCTACTTCCTAAGGGAAGCCATAAATCCTACCCAATCAATTAAAATCTTCGGGCAGCCTTGATATAGAGTTCGATTGTAAGACCCATCTTTGGGCAACTCATCAATAGAGCAGTAAGCCACATTCCAAATTAAATACCAAGGTTACTTTTTATGAAAGCCATAAATCCTAACATAAATCTAAATACCTAGGCTACTTTTTCTGAAAGCTATAAGTTCAAACCAAAATTTAAATACCTGGGCTACTTCCTTAAGAAGTCATAAAATCTGCTCCAATCCAAACTTCGGGATTACTTCTAAACTAAGTTACAAATCCTAAACTAAATAAATTTCTGAGTATTGTAATAGAAATAAATCTCAAAAAACCTAAATAAATTAAAACTCAAATCTCACCATGTTAGTCTACATGGGATCACTAAGATGAGGCAACCCATGGCTGCTAATTAGATTCTCTGAATACTAAAATCAATAATTGTTAGTGTTGGTAGACTAAAATCTATGATATACCTAGGACGACGGAACAATGAGATATTGATTGGGTTTATCTCCATTTTTTCCATTAATGAAAATAAAAATATTTAAAATTTATTCATCCTTAATCAAGAGTTGTCTTTACATGTTAAGAGGGGTAATTAACTATAAGTGCTTATGCTCAGGGGAAGTAAGGACCCCAGTTCTTTAAACCCTGACATTATCCTCAAGGGAAATTTGGTTAACTACAATCTGACTTAAGAGAAATGGAATCCTACAGCTGCAAAGTGGGATTCATGCATTTGTGCCATTTTTATTGAGCCAATAGAATTCTGGCAAATATGTAGGAGGATCTAATTCTCACAACTATTCATAAAAGGCATGTATTAACTCCAGCTTTCATACAAGATGATGAAAGGAAAGAAATGCAAGAGATCCTATCTATATCTGATAAAAATGATTGGAGAGGTCCATTCATCAGATATTTCAAGGAATGAATATTTTCCAAAAATAAATTTATGGCTTCGTAAATATCATTAAGAGTATTAAGATATACTTTTATGAATGATACATTATATCGTAGATCATTTAATTAAATGCGGCTATGATGTTTGGGTCCTGATGAATCCCAAAAGGTCATAATTAAAGTTCACAAATGAATTGTGTGATGCACACCAATTTAGAGCAAAAATCAAAATCAAAATCAAACGTATGTGATACTATTAGCCAATTATAATTCAAGAATGCATCGACCATGCTAAAAAATGTCATCAATGTCAAGTGCATGGAGATATCATGCATTGACCTCCCAATCCACTACATTCTACAGTAGTGTCATGACAATTTGAAAGCTGGGATACCGATATAATAGGTCTTATAGAATAACCATCTTCTTTAGGACAATGGTTTTTGAAACCAAGAGCAATGGTTTAGCGGAAGCTTTTAATAAAACTTTAGTAAAATTTCTCAAGAAAAGACTCTCTAAAAATAAAAAATAATGGCATGATAAGTTAACAGAAGCTCTCTGGGCATATCATACCACTTATAAAATTGCAATGCAAGCCACCCCATATTCGCTAGTTTTTGAAATCGAGGCAATATTACCTCTCAAGGTTGAATTGCCATATCTTCATATTGATGTTCAATACGAATTAACTAAAGAAGAAAATGATCTTCTACGACTTGAAGAATTTGAAGGTCTTGAGAAAATTTGACTTCTGGCTCAACAAAGTCTAGAATCCTATAAAGCAAGAATGACTAGGGCCCATGATCAAATAATTCATCCTAGAGGCTTTAAAGAAGGTGAACTTGTTCTAGTTCATTGAAGACCAAAAATCTCTCATTGTCGCCTCAGCATTAAATTTGACCCAATCTGGGATGGACCCTTCATCATTGAAATAGAATATGAAGGAAGAGCATATCAACTCATAGACCTAAAATGTAAAAGACCAATGCCATCAATTAATAATTAATATCTAAAGAAATATCATACATAAATATATTATGTATGAAAATCTGCCTAAAAAAAAAATCATCTAAATTCCCTCCTGAAAGATAGGAGGCAATTTTAATATTCTCCTATAATGTGAAAGATAAATTTAATTCCTTCCTAAAAAATAAGAGGCAATTTTATATTCTCCTATAATGCGGGAGATAAATTCAATTCCCTCCTGAAAGATAGGTGAAAATTTTTATATTATCCTATAGAGCACGAGATAAATTTAATTCCCTCCTGAAAGATAGCAGGCAATTTTTATATCCTCATGCAATGCTTGAGATAAATTCAATCCCCTCCTGAAAAGTTAGGAGGCAATTTTATCGCCTTTACCAAATAAAAAAATAAGGAACTTCATAATCCTTCTATGCTTATAAACCTAAGGGTTGAGCTAAACTCACAAAGTTCAACAAGCTTAAGGGTTGAACTTTGAAATCTTATATGCTCATAACCCTAAGGATCGAGCTAAAACACATTAGTTCAACAAGCCTAAGGCTTAAAACTTTGAAAACTTTAATGCTCATAAACCTAAGGGTCGAGCTAAACCCATGAAGTTCAAATAAGCCAAAGGGATGAACTTCAAAATATTCTATGCTCCTAAACATAAGAGTCGAGCTAAAACACATTGGTTCAATAAGTTAAGGGTCAAACCTTTAAAAAATTTTATGCTCATAAACCAAAGGGTCGAGCTAAAACCCATTGGTTCAATAAGCCTAAGGGCCGAACCTTTAAAATTTCTATGCTCATAAACCTAAGGGTCAAGCTAAATCTATAGATTCAACAAGTTTAAGGACCGATCCTCTAAATCTTTTATGCTTATAAACCTAATGGTCGAGCTAAATTCACAAGTTCAACAAGCCTAAGGACCAAACTTTGGAAATCTTTTATGCTCATAAACCTAAGGATCGAGCTAAATCCACAAGTTCAAAGAGCCTAAGGGTTAAATTTTTGAAATATTTTATGCTCATAAAACCAAAGGGTCAAGCTACTTTAATTAAATTAAAATATTAAAAGAAAGAAAAAAATGGATAATGTTAAACGTAAATGTTAATTGTCCAGAAATATTACAACGAATCTATTGTGTGAAAGTCATACAACAAATTTTTGGGAGGCAATTTGTTGACTATAAAAAAATAATAAATGAGATAAAATTTTGAATCAATGTGAGTAAGAGCAACTACCTCCGCCGACCCGACCTTGCCAAAACGACGGTTCTCTTCGCACAATAACCGTTACTTCATGATAAAAGGGAGAAAGATAGAATAAAAAAAAACTTATGCTCTCACTCCTTCAACTCGTCATTCTTGTTCAATTTCCTTGCTTTGCAGGAGGTGGTTAGGATTTTCCTTTCATCTTCTCTTTTCATCATTATTCGGCTTTTTTCTTTACAGGAGGTGAAGAGATTGCATGTGCCGCTTCTGCTTCATTGTCGCTGTTCAACTTTGGTTTGCAGAGGCCGCATGCACTGACTCCCCGTAGCTGTCCAACTTCGCTCTTCATAGGAGATGCAGAGATTGCATGAGTCGCTTCCTCAGCTTCTTTATCCCTTTTCGACTTCGTTGCTTCGTAAAGGGTAGGGATTGCGCGAGTCGCTTCCTTTGCTACTTTGTTGTTGTCCGACTTCTCACGTCATAAGAGGTGGAGAAGTTGCATGAGTCGCAATTTTAACTTCCTCATTACTGTTTGAATTCGACTCCCTCTTTCTTGTTCAATTTCGTTGTTTTGTAGGAGGTATAGAGATTACACAGAGTTATTTCTTCGGCTTCCTCAATTATTATTCGATTATTCTCCTTCAACAAGCCGATTTAAATCATGGCCGAGCCGACACTACAAAAAAAAATTCTTTTATATGTAAATTATAATATATAATATTATATATAAAAATAATTTATATTATGAAATATTGATATCATAAATATATTATCTTATTTATGTAATATTATCTATATCTAAAAAAAAGAGAAGAAGAAATTAAAAAAAAAAGACATGCAAGCATGTATCAAAGACCTGCATCGCGATCTTAGATTCGAGCATATGGTTTTAAATTTGAAGCCCCCACACCATTGATCTTAGATCTGGGCAGGATGAAACAAAATTTGAAGACCCCACGAAGTCGATCTTATATCCTAGTGGGATGGTTTAAAAAAGAAGACCTTACGTCGTCGACCTTAGGTCCTTGTAGGATGAAATTATGGCAGTGCCGTCCCAATTTCTCCCTCGGTAGGGAGGAGAAGATAGGAGGCTATTGAAATTTCCTAGAAAATTATAGAACTTTTTTTAAACAATTAGAGAGCATTCAAATTGGATTTTAATTAATTAATTA
Source organism: Dendrobium huoshanense (assembly GCA_016618105.1). Classification (NCBI taxonomy): domain Eukaryota; kingdom Viridiplantae; phylum Streptophyta; class Magnoliopsida; order Asparagales; family Orchidaceae; genus Dendrobium; species Dendrobium huoshanense. Next base: position 11,669,704 of record CM028360.1, read on the forward strand.
TTTAATGAATTGAAATTCATTAATTAAAATAAATTGAATTTTAAATTTATTCATTAATTAATTTAAAAAAAAATCAAGAATAAGTTTAAAATTTGAGAGCATTTCAAATATGAGGGCTTTTAAAAAAAATTGAGAGTTTTAAAATTATAGAGCTTTGAAATTTAAATTTGATTAGTTTGTTAATTAATTTATGAATAAATTGAACAATTATAAAATAAAAATGCATTAAAAAAAAAAGGGGAAGTGGGAAGTTCTACTAATTGACAGATAGAATATTGCTTTCCAACTCCCCAAAACTCTCAAGCTCTCCAAATCTGAACAAACCCTCATAAACTGTACAACCTCTCCAAAACAAAAAACTCTCAAACTCTCCAATAACATTACAAACCACTCAACACACTCAAATTGACTCCTCTACATGCTCTCCAAAGCTCCCCTATACGAGCTCCTATAGTTACTGGTGGGCTCTATCCTCTGTAATTGCAAGCCCCGGCTACTGCAACTACTAGCTACGAACACCTGCAAATAAATAAATGAAGAGTTAGTATATCATAAATATATTGAATGAATGCTGATAAATCTAAGCTACTATAGGTAGAACAGAGTACTGGAAAGCAATAAAAGTTAAGTATGAAAAAGCTAGTATATCAATAATGCTGAAAAAAATAGGTAAAGTAGTGGACTACTGTAGTAGGGAAAAAAACTACAAGCACAGAATAATTAAAATACTAACGCTAGTGTCAAAACTCTGAAGTATCAAAATCATAAACTCAAACCAACTCAAATAAGTACATAACAAATCTCCCAATATTGTATAAACAACTACTGTCTATACAAACACATAATCAAAATTCAAAATCATTTGGTTAGCCTTGTTTATAAGAACTTTGTTGTAAGACCCACTACCCGCCCACTTCTAATAGAATTTGTAAGTCCGACCTATGAGGAAAATATTTAGGTGATAATACAACCCTAGACCCCTCACTTGGGCATCCTAGTCTATAGGACTTGGTTGTAAGACCCCCAACTCGGGCCACTTAGCTTAAAGTGCTAGGTTGTAAGACCCATCATTATGCAAACTTCTAAGAAAGTACTAAGACCTATCCAACTAAAATATTCAGGCTAACCTTAGTAGAGATCATAAGTCCCACTAATTGGGCCACTTTCTAATGAAAGCCACTAGTCTGTACCCAAATCTAATCACACAGACTACTCTTGTTGAAAAATTGAGGCAAAAACCTCAAGAAAGAATTTCATCTTTAAATAATATTTTGAAATACATTAATTATAATTGCTATGTTGAAATCATATGGACTTTCTATTGTAGGATTTCCTACCTAAGTAATTAAATCCTTTGGGCATCCTAACCTATAGGGTTAGGTTGTAAGACCCACCAACGGGCTACTTCTAAGTGAAGTCGTAAGTCCCGCATTTTTGGAAAATTATTAAATAAATAATAATGATCCTAAACCCCAAACAATCTAATTCAAACAAAAGGGCGTCTTCATATAAAGGATTAAGTTGTAAGACCCACTTTTTTTTTAGGCTACTTCCTAAGGGAAGCCATAAGTCCTATAAAAAATAATTAAAACCTTCAGCCAGCCATACTATAGAGTTAGATTATAAGACCCATCTTTGGGAAACTCATAAATAGAGCAGTAAGCTCCATTCAAAATCAACTACCTGGGTTACTTTCTATGAAAGCCGTAAATCCCAATCTAAATTTAAATCCCCGGACTACTTCCTAAAGAAGCCATAAGTCTCGTTCCAATCCAAACTCCTAAGTTACATCTAAATGAAGTCATAAATCTCAAACTAGACCAATTTATGGGTATTCTAATATATGTAAACACCAAAACATATAATCAAATTAAAACTAAAACTCAAATCTCACCACTTTGGTCTACTCGGGATCCCAGAGAGGAGGCAACCCATGGCTGCTAATCAGATTCCCTGGACACTATTATCAATTATTATTAATGATGGTAGACTGAAATCTATGGTATATAAACCCAGGACGACGGAGCCATGAGATCTTGATCGAGTTTACCTCCATTTTTCTCACTACTGAGATTTAAAAAATCTAAAATTTATTTCATCCTTAATTGAGAGTTCTCTCTTACATGTTAAGAGGGGTAATTAACTATGAGTGCTTTTGCTCATGGGAAGTAAGAACCTTAAATTTTTAAACCCTGACACTACCTTAGGGAAAATATGGTTAACTACAACCTAACTAAAGGGAAATGGAAACCTATGGCTGCAAAGTAGGATTCATGCATTCGTGCCATTTTTCTTGAGCTAACAAATTTATCTCTAGAGCAATCATGTCAATAAAAGTTTTCTTATTAGGGAATAATTTTTGGACATGAGATTTATGCCACCCTTTATGAGCTTCAGGATATTTGAATTGCCTTGGTATACCATAAGTCCTACAAAATAAGAAAACTTTTGTTGTCATGAAAGATAGGAGGCAATTTTTTTAGCCTCAAGAAAAATGTTTTGTATCCTTTTATAGCACCGAACCTGTCTTAAATGAATCCTACATTCACTGACTGTCCATCATTTTTGTCCGCAATAAAAAAAATCTACTTTACGTCTTCATCTCATTCAAATAATCATTGTTTTTTTAATGAAATTGCTTGATGTGACTCCTATGTTTCAGCAACTTGGATTTTTTTTCCACTAAGCCTGATTTAATTCTTCAACTTTCTTTTTATGTGGATCGGATCATCCAATTAAGATAAAAATCTAAAATCCATCAATACTACTTTGTCATATTATAAATTAATATATAAAAGATAAGTAGTATGCCTAAAATATGCATGTATCATTTCTATGCCTAAAAGTTTCATTTATGTTTTAAAGTTATGACATACAGAAATGGCAAACATTAATTTCTTATGCAACTGAAGTCATTTTCTTCAGTTTATAATGATTTAAATAAAAAAATTATTATTTTGCCCCTATAAAAATTACACCTTATCTCATTTCTTAAATAATGAGTTATGATATCAAAAGATTTGTTAAAGAATTATGATATCCAAATCTCATGATCCATTCTAATTCTATTTTCTAATTTTCCTTATGATCTTTCTATTTCATTTCATTTTCATTTTCTAATTTAGCTTATGTTCACATATGCCAAACAATTACATTGATTTGAAAATGAAATATTTATGTTAGCATCGAACAAATAATAAATTAAAGAAGCTCTTGTACCGTTGATTTTAAATCCGGTTGAGAAGAATTTTTAAAAAGACCTCGCTTCATCGATCTTAGATCCGGCCTAGATGGTTTCAAAGTGATGTCCTCTCGCAGTCAATCTTAGATCCAGCCTAGATGGTTTCAAAGTGAAGACCTTGCACCGTCAACTTTAAGTCCGGTCGAGTTCATTTTAAAATACATGACCTCGCACCGTCGACTTTAAGTCTTGTCAGGATGGTTTCAAGTTCAAGGCCTCATGCCGTCAACCTTAGGTCTGAGTGGGAAGAAAATAAAGGCAAATGTAGTCCCGGTTTCTCCCTCAATAGGGAGGGGGTGCCGGGAGGTTGCCAAAATTTTCTCGATTTATATGATAATGTGTTTGATAATCTTCAGACACAAAATTATCAAAGGAATATGAGCATTTGTATACAAATAGATTTTTATTTTAATCTGATAAAAAATATTTTCTAATCGAATTTTATAAATTAAAACAATTCTTTTTTTAATAGATTTTTTTTTAAATCATATTTTGTTTTAAATCGATGAACAATGTCAATCTAATCTCTAATCTAAATTATATATATATATATATATATATTGAATTTAAACATTGCATGAAGTGGAAAACTCTTCTACATTTTTGAACAACTTCACTTCCTTAAGTCTCTTAAACTTTCTTGCATGTCGAAAGTAAAAAGGGCTTGAGAAATAGATTTTGTTAGTGATAAATACTTGCTTAATTTAGTCTGAAGTTGAAAGAGTTGTTTTATTTGCCTCCCAAGCTAAACTTAAATTTTTATTGTTTTTTATATATCATAATAGTTGGAAGCACGAACCCACATTTTTTTGATAAAATCTATTTGTAATTTCATCTTTATAAAAATGTTGTAAGAAATCAATATTTTCACTAATCCAAGGTATGTACAAACTCTTCAAACAACAAACTCAAGAAAATTCTCTAAACACTAAGCTCAAACTAAAATAACAAACAACTCAAACTCAAATTCAACTCAACATACACAAACTCTTTAGTATCCTTCAACAAAGCTCCAAAGTAATATATGCTCCTAAAAAAATAAAAGAATGAAATAAATTAAACATTGAAATTAAATAAACGCCAATACAGAAAAAATACAAATGTTATACTAAGCTATAAATAAAAAAAAAGTAAAATAACACTGAAAGAAAAAGTGCAGAGTAAAATGATGAACTACTAAAATAGGAAAAGAGCAACTGTAGCAAGAAATAACTTGTATCAAATTCAAACCAAATCTAAATTTACAGGTTATGTTGTAATACCCACCAATGGGACACTTCTAAGTGAAGTCGTAAGTCCAATACATTAGAAAAACTTTTTCAATTGAAGTACATCAATCCTAACAATCATATAAATAATCTGACAACTTTCAAAGGAAAGTAGTAAGCCCAACCTTATGAGAATGTTTTAGGTAAAAATTGACCTAACCCCTAACCCCTGATTAAAATGCTGGCCAGTTCTAATAGAAGTCGTAAGTCTGACCTCTCACTTGGGCATCCTAGTCTATAGGATTGGGTTGTAAGATCCGCTTATAGGATCTCCTACCCAAATAATTAAAACCTTTGGACATCCTAGCATATAAGGTTAGGTTGTAAGACACACTAGCAGACTATTTCTAAGTGAAGTCGTAAGTCACATATTTTAGGAAAATTGTTAAGTAAATGTCAATGATCCTAAATCCCAAACAATCAAATTTAAAACCTTCAGGCAGCCTTACTATAGAGTTAGATTGTAAAACCCATCCTTGGGAAACTCATAAAAGAACGGTAAGCCCCATTCCAAATTTAAATCCTTGGGCTGTAAGTTCATCAGGGATGTTAAGCCCTTATGAACTAGTCTCGAGGCTAACCAAGAGTAGGGGTGAATTGATATTTAAAATTTTTCTAAACAAAAATACAATCTTAAATCAAACCAAGATTCACCACAAAAGAAACGAACTGCAAAAATTAAATACGGAAGTAATAATAAGAAAGAATACACCATATTTTATAGTTGTTCAGTCAACTTGATCTACATCCACTCCCTGGAGCCTCTCCTCTGAGTATTGCACTAAACTCATTGCCTCTCCTACTGCCCTCAAAGTAAGGCGGAGAAGCCCGTATAAAAACTCATTTCCACCGACCCTGGTGAGGCAGAGAACCTAATGCCTTTTGCTTCCTCCTGAAGCAGACAGAGAACCCAACTCCTTTTGCTTTCTCCATAAGCAAATAGAGAACCCAACTCTTTTTGCTCCTTTTATAAGCAGGTAGATAACCTTGATAAGTTGCTGAAGTAGACCTCTCTAAAACCTCCAAGGAACCAGGGATGATGATCGAAGAAGATGACTCGGATCCTTGCTTGGAGCAACTTTTATGAAACCCCTCATAAACTCCCTCTCATAAGATCCTCTCTCTCTCTCTCTCCCTTGCTCTCTCTCTCTCTCCTCTTGGCTCTCTCAGGTTAGGACAGCAGCAAAAGATATCCTCTTTGGAAAATAAAAAATCTTTTAAACAAGAGCTCTAAATCTGCCCTAATTAGTAACTAATCATCAAATATCATCCATGATGATCAATCGATTGTCCTGTACGATCAGTTCAAATTTAGCTCAATCAGTCAGGATGATTTGGAAGAGTCTGGATAATTAGAAGATTACTTTATTCAGATTATTCAGGACGATATGATATCATCTTGTATGATTAGTTCAATTCATCGAATATCATCCAAACTATTGCTCTGGATGGATGTCTAGATGATGGATAAATAACTAGATCGTCCGGGCTGATTAGTAAAAAATGACAAATATTATCCAGAATATCACCCTAACTGGATTTCTGGATGATGCAAAAATAACTTAATCGTCCAAGTCAATCTCATGATCGTCCTAGATGATTAGTTTAATTCAGTACATATCATCCAAAGCATCGCCCTGAATGGAGCTAGGTCGATTATTGATCATCCAAAAAGAACTAAGGTTTATGAATTAATCATCTCGAATGATCCTACGATCGTCCAAGATGATATGATCAAGCAATCAAACCTTAATTCTTTCTTTAATTATCAGATTAGTTTAGGCATAATTACACTGCATCATCTAGGATGATGTCCTGAATGATATCCAAAAATAAAATATGCCTAAATAGATCTAGCTGTTGATTCTTTCTGATTTGAGCCTTTCATCCCGAAAGATGCTAATATCGTCTAGGATTATTCTCTTAATTATGGCTGCCTTAACCGAGATGCCCTAATTAGGGTTTCTATTTTTAACTGATCATCTAGGATAATTTTTGGATCATCTTAGATAATTTTTGGATCATCCTGGATAATGTGATCAAAATAGAACACACTAATCAAATAGACATAATTTTCTCCCCAAGTGTGTGTGTGCAAGGTTACTTAGCATCAGGACCCACAAAGTTACAATAGACTCAAGAAAAGGTAAAAGATACTTGACGTACATTATAACCTGACTTCTTCTTAATCTACCCAATCTTGAGCTGGTTCGATTTGTAATTTGATCTTATGGACCTAAAATGTTAGTATGTATGGAAGTCGTAGAAAAAATAGAAGTAACAGAAATATTTTCTATCATTAAAATTATATTCTCTAAAATTATATTCGCAACACAGACTGCATTCTATGAAAGCCATAAGTTCCAATCTAAAACCAAACTCCTGTGCTACTTTTTAAGGAAGCCATAAGTCCCACTCCAATACAAACTCTTGGGTTACTTCTAAATGGAGTCATAAATTCCAAACTAAATCAATTTTTGAATATTCTGATAGATTTAAACTCCAAAACACCCAACAAAATTAAAACTGATATTTAACCACTTCAGTATACTCGGGATTCCTTAGAGGAGGCAACACATGGCTGCTAATCAGATTCCTTGGACACTACGGTCAATGATTGTTAGTGTTTGTAGATTGTGTTGCAACTCGAGCTTATGAGTTTATATTTTTTTGATGATAACAAATATTATGGTTCACTTTCTGCTGGCTATCTGTACTTGAATTTTATGTTTATTTGTGTGTATACTAACTTTTCAGGACTACGATGCACCACTCAAGGCTCAAGATTTGGGATAATTATTTTACTTGATTCTCACTAGTGTAATTTTTTTTATTTCTTGAGTTATGTCCTGTAGGGGTGCTTGCTTGCTATGTAACCTTGCACACACACACACTTAGGAATTTTTCAATCTAATTTAGAGTTTACTATTTTTGGTTACATCATCCGTGATGATCTGTATATCATCATGGACAATCTGTCAAAAAAAATAGAAACCCTAATTAGTGCATCTTAGCAATGGCAGCTGTCATATCACATCATCCTGGATGATTTTGTATCGGCCAGGATGATAGGCTCAAAACAGAAAGAATCAGCCGCCAGATCTATTTAGGAATTAGTTATTTTTTGACATCATGCAGGGCATCGTCCAGGGCATCGTCCTGGCCGATCCAGCACAATTTTGCCTAAATTAATCTGGTATTTAAGGAAAGCAATTAAGACTTCATTACACGATCAAATCGTCTTGGATGATCGCAGGATCAGTCAGGGACAACACGCTGGTTGATATGAACAAATTTCTTCTAATCGTCCCAAATCATCTTGTCTGATTAGGCTAAAATTGCACTGATTGTACATGATGATATTTATATCATCCTGAACGATAAAGTCAGCAAGTTGCAATTAATGAGCTCGTTTTGAGCTCCTCTATTTAAACTTTGACAAGGCACTTGGTATGTGTCTAGCCATTATACCTTTGATCTTTTGGAGGGAACTTGAAGAGAGATCTTGAAAGGGAGAGAGGAAAGAGTGGAGTTTGAGAGAGGGAGAAGATCCTTGGAGGGGGTTTCAAGGGAGTGTGATGGGGGATTCCACACAGTTGCTCCAACGAGCTTACAATTTAGTACCATCAGATTCAAGGCTTGTCTTGAGGGAAGTTCTAGGAAGAAGAAGATCTCTTTGGTGTCAAAGGACCTGGCTACTCCACCACACCGGGGAAGGTGAAAGTGATTTTATAAGGGCTTCTCCGCCTAGCTGTGGGGGCTAAAGGAGAGACACTGAGTTTAGTACAATAATCTGAGGGTGCCTCCGAGGAGTGGACATAGGTCAAGGTTTGACCGAACCATTATAAATCTGGTGTGTTCTTTCCTTTATTATTTCCGCATTTAATTTTCGCATTGTGTTTTCTTTGTGGTGAATTTCGGTTTGGTTTGGCTTTTTATTGTGAAAGATTTTTTAAAATACCAATTTACCTATCTCTTAATTAGCCTTGGGCTAGTTTATAAGGGCCTAACTTCATAACGAACTTTCAGATTGAAACTACGGTATACTCGGGACGACGGAACCATGTGATCTTGATTGGGTTTACCTCCATTTCCCTCACAATTGAGACATAAAAATATCTAAAATTCATTCATCATTGATCGAGAGTTCTCTCTTACGTAGTAAGAGGGGTAATTAACTATGAGTGCCTGTGCTCATAGGAAGTAAGGACCCTAGATCTTTAAACCCTGACACTACCCTCAGGGGAAATCTGGTTAATTTCAATCTGACTTAAGGGAAGTGGAATCCTACGGCTATAAAGCGAGATTCATGCATTCATGCCATTTTTCTTGAGCCTATAATTGTTTAATGAAATATTTATAGAACAAAATAGAGATAAAGAAAGCAAGATCACATTAAAATATTTTAGCAAAAAATAGAAAGATAAAATCAATCAACTTACTAAAGATGATTGGGTTAGAGAGATCATTAAACCTTGTCCTATGGCCGACCACCAAGCCAAGCCACCACTTGAAATTGACTCAAACAATAGTCATAAAAATTTCTATGTACTTTGATCCACAATAAAATATGTTTAAATACAAGTTACAACAATGGAATTTTGAAAATACAAGTTACTTCATGCATGAGCAGCATAATTCAATCAATTAAATGCATTCTACTAGCCAACTAACTCATTAAATTAATAATACAATCACCCATGTTCCAAAAAATTACAATTACAACACAATATGAATTTCTCAAAGAGAAATAATATCTTCATAATAATTAGGTAGGATAATAAAGTAATTTTCCTAGCTTAAGATCTTCAACTTTCTCTTACTGGTGGTTCTAATATGCTCAATTGTAATTTTCATAGATATAGCCTTGGTGGTTGGACCCATTTTTTTCATTTGGTGCTTTTGATACTCTTGGTACTACACCATAATTAGCTATAAAGACATGGCTAAATTATCACTCAAAACTGTTTGAATAGTTGCTATTTGAATGATTTATATTTGTGCAACTTATGTAGTTTTGATGATTCCAAACATTATTGTTCAAATGTATAGTTATCTCCTAACAATTTCAGAAGATTTGCACTTGCTCTTGTGTGTACTAACATTTCAGGAAAATCAGACTCCAGACTACGAAAACTTCAAATCAAATTCAACATGAGATATTTCGTTTATTTGAAGTTTGTCTTTTCTTTGAATTAATTTTGAAAGGGAGTGATTGTAATTGAGTGAATAAAATCTCACACACACAAATAAGGAGATCTTGAAATTCTATACTGATCGTACAGGACGATATTTATCGTACTGGACGATCTGTCAGTTATCTCCTACAGAGCACTTGGAACGAATAGGAACTTGCTTGAAAAATTTTTTTTTTAAGTCCTATTCGTCCAGGACGAATTTTATTATCGTCCCGGACGATGGGTTCTCTGTAAAATTTTCGTCCAGACAAATTTTATCATCGTACGAGGCGACCAGTCCTCTGGAAAATTTTCGTCCAGACGAAAATAAATATCATACAGGACGATCAGCTCTCTGGAAAATTTTCGTCCAGACGAAAACAAATTATCGTCCACGGCGATTGGTTCTCTGGAAAATTTTTGTCCAGACGAAATAAATAATCGTCCAGGACGATCGGCTCTCTGGAAAATTTTCGTCCAGACGAACATATTTTCATCCAAACGATAAACCGGCTTAGAACAGTTTTCAGCAGTTTCTAGAACCGACCTTGTAATAACCGTTCGTACTGGACGAACCTAGTTCGTACAGGACGATCAGCTGTACGAAGTCATTTCGTACACATATACAAATTGGGTCGTTTCAGATCGTTTAAGTAAAATTGTCCAGGACGATCCAGGATCGTACAGGACGATCCACTGCGTACAGAATTGGAAATTTGCAGTTTTTGGGCGGTTTCTCTTGTCTTTTATATAAATAGTCCAAATTAGACTGCCACCCAATCTTTTTGTCATTTGATCTTCGTGCCTCTTGAGAGAATAGCCAAGGAGAGAGTGGAAGAGAGCATTCAAAGGAGGATTCCTACCACTGGAGCGAGAAGGCTTCACTTGGATTACTAAGGTAAGAGTCTCTACTTGTGAAATTGGATTTCTTCACTCTTTTCCTTCTTCCTTCTAGATTCTTGTGAGAAGATCAGTCAAGGAGATCTGGTTCTCTGCCGACACTTGGAGAGTGTGAACAGACGAAGGGTTCTCTGACCACACTAGGAGAGTGTAAAAGGACGAAGGGTTCTCTGCCCACACTAGGAGAGTGTAAAAGGACGAAGGTTCTCTGCCTACACTTGGAGAGTGTGAACAGCTGTAGGGTTCTCTGCCCACACTAGGAGAGTGTAAAAGGACGACGGTTCTCTGCCCACACTAGGAGAGTGTAAAAGGATGATGGTTCTCTGCCAGCACTGTGGATTGTGTAAAAGGACGACGGTTCTCTGCCTCACCGGGTAGTGGTGAAAAGAGTGTTTTGTACAGGCTTCTCCGCCTTGCTGTGGGTGCTAAAGGAGAGTCACTTTGTGGTATTAGTGCAATACTCAGAGGGTGCCTCTGAGGAGTGGATGTAGGTCTGGTTATAGACCGAACCACTATAAATCTGGTGTCATTTACTTTATTGCTTTTACGTTTCTGCACTTTAAATTTCAGTTTTAACAACTCTGTGGTTGAAAAACATTTTTCTACAAACTTTAAAAGAAAATTTTATTTCGGTTCAACTTTATCATTAAGAGGGTTTAAAATTTTTAAAACTACCAATTCACCCCCCTCTTGGTAGCCGTGGGACATTTACTTAGGCTTAACAACCTAATTACTGGACTCAACAAGTGGTATCAGAGCTTTGTTTCAAAATCATAAGTTTGAACTACTTTTTGATTAACGTAGATGGCTACATTTGGAAACCGAAACACACCTGAGGGTTACTCTATCACTAGACCTCCACTGTTTGACAATATTCCTTTTGATTTTTGGAAAACACGCATGTCTACTTTCTTACAGTCACTTGATTATCGCATGTGGATGCTAGTCCAGGAAGGTTACACAAAACCAACTAGATTAGTTGATGGAATTAGGGTAGAAACACCTTATGCATATTGGACTATAGAAGAACGTGACTTAGCACAATTAAATGCGAAATGTTTAAATAGTTTCTTTTGTGCTTTAAAATCTGAAGACTACATGCGAGTTTCCACTTGTAAAAGCGGAAAAGACATATGGGATAGACTTTGTATTACTTATGAAGGGACAAATGAGGTTAAGCAATCAAGACTCAATATCTTGTTACATGACTACGAATTATTTTGCATTAAACCTAATGAATCTATATCTGACATGTACACAAGATTCACTCAAATTGTCACCTCTTTGCATGCACTTGGTAGGGAATTAACAAATGCTGAAATGGTTAATAAGATTCTTCGTTGTTTACCTACTGCATATGATGCTAAAATTACTGTAATTACAGAGTCTAAAGATCTGAACATTTATTCAATTGACAATCTTCTTGGTTCACTCATTGCTTACGAGCAAGGAGTAAGTCAAAGAAAGATTGATGCAGGTGAACCAAGAAAGGACAAGAATATTGTACTAAATGTGGAAGAATCAGAAAGTGAACACTCACAACCTGAGGATGAAGACGATATTGCACTGATGACTAGACAATTCAGAAGCTTTTTAAAGAGGAAGCAGAAGAGACGCCAGCAATGGAATAGAGGTAAGTATAACAGAAATGGCAAGGTTTCTAATGAAGTGATTTGTTATGAATGCAGGAAACCAGGTCATATAAAGACTGATTGTCCAAAACTCAAAGCCACTCCTAGCAAGGAGAATGTAGAGGAGAAACCAATGGTAAAGAAGGGCAAGAAGAAGTTTCAAAAGGCTTTTTGGGCGGACTCAGCTTCAGACTCATCTGAGACTGAAAAAGAAGAAGAAGTCACCAACCTTTGCTTGATGGCAGATAAATCTGAACAATCAGATCAAGAAGAGGTATGTGATTTAACTTATAATGAATTGTTTGAAGTTTCTGAACACATGTATGATGCATTTAGGAAAACGAAAAAGATGCATGCTAGTTTAGTTTTAGAATTGGAAGAGCTTAATAAGGAACACGAAATCCTTAGGAAAGATCATGCTTTAATTGATAGCAATCACATGAAACTACTTGGTGAATATGATGACTTGAATAAAAATTTTGAGAATTTAAAATCATCCTATGCTGAACTTGAAAAAGAATTTAAGAAATTTAAGGATAAATCTGAGAGCAAGACATATAGAATCAATTATACAAATCGAATCTTGGAGGATATGAATTCATTTTACAAACTTACTATAAGAGCTCTCGAGGATAATAGGAACCCCCCTAAACTTGAAGATTTTACAAATCCTAAATATTATCCTAAATTCATGAAATCCCTTAGAAGACAATCATATGAAAGAAAACATAGGAATATTTTTCCTAATGTTAAATGTAACAATTGTGAATTTTTGGGACATATATCTCACACCTGCACTTTAAAGATGAAACCTAATTTGGTGTGGAGAACTAAGATGCATAAACCTAGACATATCACACATGCATCTGATTATAAATTTCATAAAGGTGAACCCAAACTAGTTTGGGTTCCCAGGTCTAACATTTGAGAATTTTACAGGAATACTCTCACACAAGACCTCGTGAGAGTATATGGTACCTGAACAGCGGATGTTCTAAGCATATGACTGGAGATACTGCTCAATTCATAACGCTGGAAGCCAGGAGTGGAGGCAAGGTTACACTTGGAGATAATACCACAAAGAAAGTGGTTGGATCAGGTATGATTGGAAATTTGAAAAACTTTTTCATAGACAATGTTTTATTAGTTGAAGGCTTAAAACATAATTTGCTTAGCATAAGTCAGCTATGTGATAAGGGCTATAATGTAAAATTTTTACCTACTAGCTGCATAATTAGCCTAAATGGGAAAATTGTTTTAAATGGAAAAAGGGTGAACAATGTCTACATGCTAGATTTAAATTGTATTCAATCTCCTACTGCTTTTTGTTTGAAAACTATTTCTGATGAATCATGGCTTTGGCATAGGAGACTTTGTCATTCTAGTATGAAAAATCTTAGAAAAATTACCCAAAAGAATTTGGTGAGAGGAATACCTAAACTAGACTTTACTAAGGACCATCTATGTGATGCATGTCAACTAGGAAAATAAGTGAAGTCCTCTTTTAAGTCCAATAAAGATCTTAGGACCAGTAAACCATTAGAAATTCTTTACATGGATCTTTTTGGGCCTGTAAGCACGGTAAGTCTAGGAGGAAAGGTATATGGATTTGTTATAGTAGATGATTTTTCAAGATTCATCTGGGTTAAATTTCTTTTTCATAAGAGTGAATCATTTGAGGAATTCAGAAATTTTTCAACTTGGATACAAAGAAAACTAGGATGTGAAATAATTTCTATACAAAGTGATCATGGAGGAGAATTTGAAAATGAAATATTTGAAGATTTCTGTAAAGAAAAGGGGATTGATCACAATTTTTCTGCACCTAGAACTCCTCAACAAAATGGAGTAGTTGAAAGAAAGAACAGAACATTAATAGAAGCCGCCCGAGCAATGTTAGCAGAATACTCGCTTCCTAGATATTTTTGGGCTGAGGCGGTTAGCACAGCATGCTATGTTCTGAATAGGGTGAATGTGAGATCAAATTTGAATAAAACACCCTATGAGTTGCTAAAAGGTAGAACACCAAATTTGTCTCATTTGCATGTATTTGGTTGCAAGGTGTTCATACATAATAATGGAAAATCTGCCTTAGGAAAATTTGATCCAAAATCAGATGAAGGAATTTTTGTTGGATATTCAACTGTTGGAAAATCTTATAGAGTATTCAACAAAAGAACTTTAGTCATTGAAGAAACCACACATGTTGTTTTTGATGAAAATGGGAACATGGAAGAGCCAAAAGTTAATGAAGAAGAAATTGAAGAAAACTCCCAAAAGATTGATAGATTAAATTTGGAAGAAAATGTGGAAGAAAATTTAGAAAGAGAAGACCCTTTGCCTAGAGATTTGAGATTTTCTAAAAACCATCCAAAGGAATTGATTATAGGTGAACCAAGTGAGGGTGTTAGAACTAGGCGTGGATTAAACAAGGAAGTCAATCATTCAGCCTTTATTTCAACTATTGAACCCACTAACATTGATCAAGCACTTTCAGATGAATTTTGGATATTGGCCATGCAAGAAGAGTTAAATCAATTTGTAAGAAATAAAGTTTGGGAACTAACTACAAGGCCAAAAGATCAAAGTGTTGTTGGAACCAAGTGGGTGTTCAAAAATAAAATGAATGACTCAGGAGTAATCATTAGAAATAAGGCTAGATTAGTAGCTAAGGGGTATAATCAAATTGAAGGAATTGATTTTGAGGAAACTTTTGCCCCTGTAGCTAGACTTGAAGCAATTAGGGTTTTACTAGCCTTTGCCTGTTTTAAAGGTTTTAAATTGTTTCAAATGGATGTCAAAAGTGCCTTTTTAAATGGGGTAATTGAGGAAGATGTTTTTGTAGAACAACCTCCAGGTTTTGAAAATTCTAAATTTCCAAATCATGTTTTCAAATTAAAAAAGGCATTATATGGATTGAAACAGGCACCTAGGGCTTGGTATGAGAGGTTAAGCACCTTCCTACTTGAAAGATCTTTTGAAAAAGGAAGTGTGTATACAACTCTCTTTTTAAGGAAAATTGGAAAGGATATACTTATTGTTCAAATTTATGTGGATGACATCATCTTTGTGATGATTTTTCTAAAACAATGAGTAGTGAATTTGAAATGAGTCTAATGGGAGATTTAAATTACTTTCTAGGATTTAGCATTAAGCAACTTGAGGAAGGTACTTTTCTTAGTCAAACCAAATATATTAAGGACATCCTCAAAAAATATGAAATGGACAATGCTAAACCTGTTAGTACACCAATGAGTTCTTCAGTTCAGTTGGATAAAGACCTTAAGGGAAAATCTGTTGATCAAAAGAAATTTAGAGGGATAATTGGATCTTTACTTTACTTGACTGCTAGCCGACCAGATATTATGTTTAGTGTTTGCTTATGTGCTAGATTTCAATCATATCCAAAAGAATCACATTTGACAGCAGTAAAAAGGATTTTAAGATATCTACTAGGAACTCAAAACTTAGGAATTTGGTATCCTAAGTTTAGCTCTTCATTTGAAATTATTGGTTACTCAGATTCTGACTTTGCAGGCTGTAGAGTGGATAGGAAAAGCACTTCTGGAACATGTCAATTCATTGGAAATTCATTAGTTTCATGGTCTAGTAGAAAACAAAATTCAGTGGCACTATCTACTGCAGAAGCAGAATACATTGCATTAGGAAGTTGTGTGGCACAAGTACTTTGGTTAAAACAACAGTTGATTGACTTAGGATTAACTATAGGCACTATTCCAATTTATTGTGACAATACTAGTGCTATTTGCATTTCCAAAAATCCTATTCAACATTCTAGAACCAAACACATTGATATAAGGCATCATTTCATAAGGGATCATGTATCCAAAAGAGAAATTGAACTCATACATGTTTCAACAGAAAATCAACTTGCAGACATTTTTACAAAACCTTTAGCCTTTGATACCTTCAGTACTTTAAGAACAAGGCTTGGTGTTATTGATTTGAATGCTTAACCAAAATGTCTTTGCAACATTGATACTTGTTGTGTTTTGTTTTTGTGATTTTGTGAATTTTGTGTGTTTTTGAATGAATTGTTTTTTGGATTTATGATTTTGTTTTATGTTTTCTGTGTTTTGATTGTTTTTGTTGATTTTCTTAATTTAAAAAATTCAAAATTAATTTTTTTTTGGAGGAAATCGTCCAGGACAAAATTGGTTTCGTACGGGACGATGTGTAAAGGAACAGTTTGCGCGAATTTAAACCGTTTTGAGAGTAGTTTTTAATTGGATCGTCTGTACGATATGTGATCGTCCAGGACAAAAATTTTTTTTTTCTCTCAAACGTCGGGACGATTGAATACAGCGGTTGAGTGGATAAGACAGTTTTTAATACGAACTTCGTCTGTACAAAATTTTCGTTCGTCCAGACGAACATGTGTCGGTTCATTGTAGGGGACGGTTTTCAAAAGTCATTAAAACGAAACACTTTTCGATCGTCTGTACGAAATTTTTTTCGTCTGTACGATCGGTCAAGTCAAAAAGCCTGTACGAAGGGACGCATCGTAAGTTGTGTTGATTATGAAAAGCCGTTATATTTTGGACAAATCGGATCGTCTGTACGAAATGATATCGTCCAGACGAACGATAATTTTTTGTCCAGGACGAATATTTTCGTCCAGGACGAACGTATCATTTTTCTTTAAATATGAAGGCTTTCAAACTTGAAAATTACACTTTCAAACTTCTTTTTCAATCCCTTTCTACATCAAATCAACTATGGCCTCCTCTAGCAAAAGACAAAAAGTTTTGGTGAAGAAACCAAACAGGAATGCCCCAGACAACTTTCTTTCCAAGGCAAATGAGGAATCTTTTCCTCATTTTGCATCCGCAAAAATCACTCCGTCTCGCATTCTTATCCAAACAGAGTTGAAATTTTGGGTATTGCACCTCTTCGCCTCAACCCAATTTCATTTCATTCTTTCTCTCGCCCACTTCTACAATAAGCAAACCTACCATTACTTTCTAGCAAACATAAGTTTCAATTCTGACCATTCCACCATTAGTTCTTTTGTTTTTAAGAAAAAAGTTGAGATCACCAAGCACGACCTTGGTGCATTTTTAAACTTAAGAACTGAGGGATATAGAGCCCACACCCTAATGTCAGAAACCTCCTTCAAATGGTTTCAAATCAATAGGGTAATTAGAGAAAATGCGATTGACAATCATGTTGCTAGAGTCTCCGGTATGACCCAAGATGCCCGAATCATCCAGCATATCCTTAGATCCTCAATTATTCCTAAAGCTGGTGATAGGATTAACATTACTCCTCTCCTTTCTTGTCTAACTTTTTTAATCATGCAAAGACATCCTATTGATGAAGCCCAACTCATCATAGATCATATCTATGGGCTTTCAGAAATAGGACATGCTGATCAGAAGAGGAAGAAGAACATTTCATTAGGGCACTTAATTACTTATATTTTGGAGAAGAAGTACAATATAGTGCATCCTGATGAAGAATATGAAGAGCCAGTTTACTATAACGATGCATCATTCAGATTGCTCTTCAAGGAGGAAAAAGAAAAAGCACATGCTAGTGCTTCAGAAGAAGAAGAAGAAGAAGGAGTGCAAGCTTCTGCTTCTCAATCAGATTACCAGAATCTGATTGAGAGATTTGATAGACTAGAGACTCACATTGATCAAAGGTTTGATCAATTTGATGCTCAACTTACGCAGCAGCAACATGACATTGGTAATTAAAGATGAAGTTCATGAAATAAATACCAATGTAATGTTGATGGCCTCCTACTTCAACCTCTTTGGCGGCATTCCTCCTCCTCCTCCAGAACAGTAGAAATTGTTTTTATGTCTGTGTCTGTTGTTTTTTTTTTTTTTTTTTTTTTTATCTTATCTGTTTTATTGTAATGTGTTTGTTTTTATGTTTTTAATTTCAATGTATTTTTTTTCCTGTAATCTGTTTCTTTAATATCAATGAAAGTTTGTTTCTATTAGATTTGTTTTGAAATGTGGTTAATGTTGGTGAATTTCATTAGTATTTTTTAATCTACATAGTGCTTAAATTCGATTGTAATTTGAGATTATCTATATTAGAAAATCTAGACTTTTTAAATTTACAATTTGTTTGTAACTTGTTGTAATTAGAACTTTTAAATTCATGTCTATTCATTTAGACTACATAAAAGTTAAAATTATTATTGCAATTTTGATGTTTTCTTATTTTGTATTTCTATGCTCAAATGATATTTATGCACCTAGAAATATTTGAAATTTTAGATTATAGATTTTGGAAAGAATTGGTCAAATTACTCTTGAACATTGTACAAATGTACAAAAATCAAAAGGAATTCGCAAAAATTTGCAAAATGAAAAAGAGGCACAAAATAAGTCCAACCAAAGAAAAATGCACAAAAATGTGCTCCAAAACTTTGAAAAGATGCGCAAAGCGCCACATGAGGTAATTCTCTTCTTTCCAATTTCGTTAAATCTCTTAATTCAAATTAATCTTATGTTCATTTATATTCTATTGAACTTTGAAATATAGAATTTTTTTTACATCTCTCTTGTAATGATTTTCAATAGTCAAAATGTCTAAATTGAATCATGTCTTTGATAAATTCTTCTTACTTACAATGTTATATCATTTCTTAAATTTTATGAATTTCTATGATTGACCTAATATCTTTAGTTTAAAATTGCATACCCTATGTCAATCACCATTTAGATTAATTTTTAAAAATGAATTTCATATAATTACTTACATTTCTTGTCTATTTCTTCTTCACTTTTTGTTGCTGTCAAAAAGGGGGAGAAATTATTGTGTTTGTGTTTTCTATTTTTGTTTTCTATTTTTGTTTTCTATTTTTTATTTCTGTTTGCAAGTTTTTTGTTTGTGTTATGTTTGTGTTAAAATTTTTGAAAAAATAA
This sequence comes from Dendrobium huoshanense, assembly GCA_016618105.1. Taxonomy (NCBI): domain Eukaryota; kingdom Viridiplantae; phylum Streptophyta; class Magnoliopsida; order Asparagales; family Orchidaceae; genus Dendrobium; species Dendrobium huoshanense. The sequence goes on from CM028360.1 coordinate 11,688,829, forward strand.
AAATATTGTTCTTTAATGCCTCCTTATTTTAATGTCTCATCAATTCAGGGGGAGTTTAGGAGATAGGAAAATTGTTTAACTTGAAACCTTACAAATAATAATTGTTTTGCCATCATCAAAAAGGGGGAGATTGTTTGAATAATTGCTATTTGAATTATTTATATTTGTGCAACTTATGTAGTTTTGATGATTCCAAACATTATTGTTCAAATGTATAGTTATCTCCTAACAATTTCAGAAGATTTGCACTTGCTCTTGTGTGTAATAACATTTCAGGAAAATCAGACTCCAGACTACGAAAACTTCAAATCAAATTCAACATGAGATATTTCGTTTATTTGAAGTTTGTCTTTTCTTTGAATTAATTTTGAAAGGGAGTGATTGTAATTGAGTGAATAAAATCTCACACACACAAATAAGGAGATCTTGAAATTCTATACTGATCGTACAGGACGATATTTATCGTACTGGACGATCTGTCAGTTATCTCCTACAGAGCACTTGGAACGAATAGGAACTTGTTTGAAAAAAAAATTTTTTAAGTCCTATTTGTCCAGGACGAATTTTATTATCGTCCCGGACGATGGGTTCTCTGTAAAATTTTCGTCCAGACGAATTTTATCATCGTACGAGGCGACCAGTCCTCTGAAAAATTTTCGTCCAGACGAAAATAAATATCGTACAGGACGATCAGCTCTCTGGAAAATTTTCGTCCAGACGAAAACAAATTATCGTCCGCGGCGATTGGTTCTCTGGAAAATTTTCATCCAGACGAAATAAATAATCGTCCAGGACGATCGGCTCTCTGGAAAATTTTCGTCCAGACGAACATATTTTCGTCCAAACGATAAACCGACTTAGAACAATTTTCAGCAGTTTCTAGAACCGACCTTGTAATAACCGTTCGTACTGGACGAACCTAGTTCGTACAGGACGATCAGCTGTACGAAGTCATTTCGTACACATATACAAATTGGGTCGTTTCAGATCATTTAAGTAAAATCGTCCAGGACGATCCAGGATCGTACAGGACGATCCACTGCGTACAGAATTGGAAATTTGCAGTTTTTAGGCGGTTTCTCTTGTCTTTTATATAAATAGTCCAAATTAAACTGCCACCCAATCTTTTTGTCATTTGATCTTCGTGCCTCTTTAGAGAATAGCCAATGAGAGAGTGGAAGAGAGCATTCAAAGGAGGATTCCTACCACTGGAGCGAGAAGGCTTCACTTGGATTACTAAGGTAAGAGTCTCTACTTGTGAAATTGGATTTCTTCACTCTTTTCCTTCTTCCTTCTAGATTCTTGTGAGAAGATCAGTCAAGGAGATCCGGTTCTCTACCGACACTTGGAGAGTGTGAACAGACGAAGGGTTCTCTGCCCACACTAGGAGAGTGTAAAAGGACGAAGGGTTCTCTGCCCACACTAGGAGAGTGTAAAAGGACGAAGGTTCTCTGCCTACACTTGGAGAGTGTGAACAGCCGTAGGGTTCTCTGCCCACACTAGGAGAGTGTAAAAGGACGATGGTTCTCTGCCCACACTAGGAGAGTGTAAAAGGACGACAGTTCTCTGCCAGCACTGTGGATTGTGTAAAAGGACGACGGTTCTCTTCCTCACCGGGTAGTGGTGAAAAGAGTGTTTTGTACAGGCTTCTCCGCCTTGCTGTGGGTGCTAAAGGAGAGTCACTTTGTGGTATTAGTGCAATACTCAGAGGGTGCCTCTGAGGAGTGGATGCAGGTCTGGTTATAGACCGAACCACTATAAATCTGGTGTCATTTACTTTATTGCTTTTACGTTTCCGCACTTTAAATTTCAGTTTTAACAACTCTGTGGTTGAAAAACATTTTTCTACAAACTTTAAAAGAAAATTTTATTTCGGTTCAACTTTATCATTAAGAGGGTTTACAATTTTTAAAACTACCAATTCACCCCCCTCTTGGTAGCCGTGGGACATTTACTTAGGCTTAACAACCTAATTACTGGACTCAACAAAAACCATAATTTTTGTGGTGATAATCCTAATTATACCCTACTATAAAAAATATATCTACGGGTGTGCCTATCATAGCACCTAGAGTACGCATAGGCGGATCCACCAAGGAGTGTGGGAGGGTAAATGCCCACCCTCAAAAAATTTTTAAAAATATTTTGAGTATTTTGGGTATCCCCCCCCCCTCATAAATATTTTTTGCCCCTAATTTTATCAATCCTAAGCATTTTTTCCCGCCATAAAAAAAGAAGCTGGATTCGCCCCTGAGAGTACGTAGAGATAAAAAAATATGTCAAGGGACAACTTATATAACTGTGACAAGTCTACAAGCTAATTTTCTAAGATTCAATTAAACTAAAATAACTTATTTTATCAACTTTTAAGGGCTAATATGATAATAAGTTTTGATGGCAAAAAAGGGATTTTCAAAATAGTTATGGAAATATTTATATTTTTGAAAAAGATAAAAATTAACATATTTTTAAAAATATTGAGTTCATATATGATATAAATATTTGATTAAATTTCAAATTTGATTAATGTTACACACCTTAGATTATTTGTATCCTTGAACAATCATATCGTGTTTAACTATGATTAGATGATTCATGTTATCAGATGAATCATTACCTAATAATCATAGTAAAATTACCATAACCTTAATACAATCTTAAATCAACGGGTAAGACATATTTAGCCTATCAATTATTGAATCAAATTGCATTCAAATCTAAAATAGAAAAGATCTATAGCAATTTTTTTCCTTTTTAAACTTTCATAAAAAATGTTGGTAGTGTTTTTTGCATCATTCTCATGAATGAGGTAGTATGAAGTGATTATTCAAAAATAGGCATGCATGAGGCACTGTGATTATATTTGTGGCTATACCACCAATTGTAGCTTTAAAATCAGGTTAAAATATCACTAGCCAAAAATGATGAAGATATGTCAAGGAAGAAGGTAGAGCTAAGGTTTAGACATAATCATATATTACTTGATTACCAAACTAGCATTTTTATAAGGATTTAATATATTCTTTGCTCTTATTATATGACTTCTTAGGCTTCGTTTGGAACGGTTTTTTCAATTCTTCTTAAAACGGAGTTTTAGTACAAAAATAATCACCCCATCTCTTTATAATTAAAGAAGGGAAGGGATCCTCCACCTTAGGTCATAAAAGATGTAGGACTAGATGTCCATCTTTGAAATCTTATTAGGTGAGGCGCCTAATATGCGAAGTTCAATGGGGGACTGAGGCCTAGATGATTATTTCTATTGATTGTATATTGAACATTAATGCAATTTAGGTAAATGTACTTCAAGCTTGTCTTATATAAAGTCTTTACATAAATATGCTTGAGGTCAAGTGTATATATTCATATTTATTTAAATATATAATTATGTTGCTTATCCATGAGGATTTTGCAAAACATGTGGGAGGCCCTTACCCCGTAGGTGATTTACTAATTTTCATATCATCCCAGTCTTTGATATTATAGACTTAGTCGATTAACATGGATCGTATCTTTATCTAATATCAAATTTGTGGAACTTAATGTAGATGATATATATATATATATATATATATATATATATATATATATATATATATATATATATATAACTTGAGTTGAAATTGGCTAATATTAATCATGTTGATGATTTGAACCCTTATAACCCTCCTTTGAGGTCTTATGAATATTTTATCTTATTTATCATAATCAATAGAATATCTATTACTATGTTAGTTTCATTAGTTCATTAGAAGCATAAAATATAGCATTCTTCAAATGTTTAATGTTGACACCCAATTCATAAAGGAGCAAAATAAAACCCTGCCATTGATAACCTAGCCGACCTAATGAACAACATTAAGTATGAGCGATTTTCTTATAGAAATATCATTTTCTAAAATTAAAAAAAGTATGAGTGTCTATGCCTTAAGTCCCTTCAAATTTGGGGATCCAACAAGAATATAAACTTCTTCATAATGCACTTTTATGAGATAAAAAATTGAATAGTAGAATTGATTGGGTTAAGTTGTTCTCTTGCTTAATTTAATAAAGAAATAATATTTTATTTCTATAAAAAATATATTTAAAACTTTGTTTTTGAATAGATAACCACTTTTAAAATTTATGCCTAACTTCTAAAAATATTTATAATACTCATAGCTATAAAAAATTTAATTTTCTTAAATAATTCTACAAGCATTTTTATGTACAATATCCCAAATAAACACTTTGAAAAAGCATTTTCTTTTTTAAACTACAATGAGGCTAGAAAATATAGACAGGAAAAAGAAGTAGGCCTATTAAAAAAATATTACGTGCGGTATCCGGATACATCCGGAGGTTAATTCGGACGTGTCACATCGCCTAATACATAATGCATTAGATGATATGACGCATTCAAATTAGTCTATAAACACGTCCAAACTCCACACGTAATAATTTATCTCCCAAGAAAAATTATTTGTTCTTATTTTGCCCAACACACAGCTTTGAGAGTTTTTGCACAAATATATGTTGGTATTTATACAAAAGACCCCTAACCCCGTTTGTTTTCTTATTAGTTATAATAGTTATTTTGCCCGCCCACATATGCGTTATTGTTCGTGGAGGGAAACAAATGATGGCTGGCGGTGGTGGGCAATTGAAGTTTCTTGACTGGTACCTGAAAATAGCGGCCGTGTCGGCGCTCGTAGGCGCCTCCATGGAGCTCTTCATGATCCACACCGGCTTCTGTGTGAGAACTTTCCTTTCGCCCCTCTCAACTTTAAACCCTAACGCGTTTTGTTTGTGCCGATCCATCTGAAGAACGGATGCTAGTAGTTTCGAGTAAGAAATAGAAAATATGTCCTTCAAAAAAGAAATGATGATGACTAATTCTAGATTTTGTAATGTGATTTTTACTCATTTTGCCGTGGGATGGTCAATTTTCTGCTTTTTGGTTCGATATTAGGTAAGCTCAGGCGAAGATTGCAATCCTACCGGTTAGACAAGCATGGCTGAGTAAGCATGTCACTTTTATATGGGTGGATGAAGTTAATTCCATGGCTTTCATTATGATTTAAGATTAAAATACATGGAGAAAGTGCGGTGTTGGGTTAAGGCAAATTGGCTATTTAAATTTACAAATACGATTTAGCTAATCGGCAGCCAGAACAGAAAGTAAGAGTATATATTTTGGTTGGATTATGCTATAATACACTTTATCCATGCCTAATCCTATGTTGTCATACCAAAAAGTGAAAGAAATAGTTTGAGTATCCTGGTCATCGTAAATCTCTTTAGAGTTTCTTGTATGCTTGTGTATGCGTTCAGTTGGGAATGCCGATTCCCGGTATGCTTTTTGATTCTATACTTGAGGTTTACAACATGAAGTTGGCCAAAACATTTTCCTTGATTCCTTTAAGTTAAGTTGTTTTTTCTAAGGTGCATTGCAGAAATTTCATGTGGTTCCTTGGTATTGTATTTTTGGGCCTCCAAAACTTTATCCTCCTACTTCTAAGAACCGGAAGCGAATTGTTTATTTCAAGCTTCCTTCCAGGTTACTAATTATAAATTTTATGCAGAAATAAGCATTTGATTCCTTTGCTATTAGTGTCTGTGACAGAGATACTATAGAACTCATCCATAAAATACATTAATAAATAAAGAGAGATTATAATTTAGTTTCCATCCATCCTTGATGACTGTAAGTCTGTAACAAACAACCCAGTAGATTTCATTGCATAAAATGGAAGTTGTAACCTGTTAAAATAAATGTAAGAATATTTGCCCTTGCCTTTGTAATCCATGCATTTTCACCGGTAAAAAGATTTTTCCTTAATTTGCTTTTTTGAATTCCCAACCAATGATCCTTGTTTAAGCTTACTGCATTTTTATTAATTATTATTACGGGCACAAGAAGACCATGGAATTACTGAATAATTTCCTTATTTATGTTGACTTCTCTATATGAATTTCTCAGTCAGTAGAGTGTGACAAGAACAACAATCAACCAATGCAACATCATGTAAAATGAATTTGAAATGTCTCGACTAGAGAAACCCTTCAGATGTCATCCATTAGCAAAAGAAATTGTGTCGATAGGACCAAAACATTAAATTTACCAAAGAACCCCAACTCGATTGAGCGACCACGAAATTGATAGTCTATTAGCATGACCGAACATCAGTTTTTCATGAAATATACTACATTATTGCATTCTTAACATCAAAATTGCAAAGGAATGATCTGTGCTTGATTCGAGCAATCATTGATTGAAGGCTATGGTATTTGATGTTGCGTGAAGGCTCGTGAACATCGTACACTCTCAAAACGGACTTTGCAGATGTGTACAAAATATTGAAATGGCTCGAAATGACACCCATTTTACATTGGTTGTCGTGTGAATCAATACGAAAATGTTGACTGTGCTTGAGATGCTCGAAGAACAAGAAATTACACGAGAAATTGATTCATATTTATTTTGTTCATTTTCATTTTATTTTTTATTAATTTTAATCAAAAAGACAAAAAAGAAAAAAAATCCCTATCTCCATATCCTTATGCTAGGCTGGCTTTTATCTTATCCGTCGTGTGCAGTCAATTTCATCCCATCCCTCATCATACCATCTACGAAAAAGGCCATCCTCTCTCCCTAGCCCGTCAACCCATTCAAGCCACCCATCCCCCTTCACCATTGCTTACTTGCCAACCCTAGCATCCAGCCAACCACTTGATCCCAACCTCCGTCAACCTGCCTGCCGACCACCTCTCGACCTACCCGTCGACCACCTCTCGACCTCCCAACAAACTGTTTTATTCTGCCTCCGTCTTGCCCCCTCATTTCACACGTATAAACCCAACACAATCTTTGACTCTGTCTCTCTTGTTTTCTCCACCTTCTAACAACACTGTTAGACCGGTCCTCCCTGGACTGGTCCAGCCGGCCCAATCCAGTGGGCCGGTTCGATTTTACCGAAGAAGAGGGCGGGCGGACAGCAGGCGGAAGCCGCAGGAGGGCTAGAGGTGGGGTCCACTTGAAATTCAAGTTGTTTCTTGGAGCCAAAATGAGGGGAAGTGAGGGCAATTAGGTTCTTTTGTATCTATTTTGAATTGTATGCATTAAGTGGGGAGTAATGAGGAGGTTTAGGGTTATGTGAAATTTGCTTGGAGTTTTCTTGTTCTTCTTTGGTGGCTAGGGCTCTAGATCAAATTCTAGAGATTGGGAGAGTGCGATCCTCCTCTCGAATAGAGGATCCTTGTATCTTTGCTATTTTCCTCGCATCTATTAGTAAAATACAAGTCTTTTCTCCATTTTCCTGTAGTATTTCCTCTGTTTTCCTACTGTTTTTGGTTGTTTTCCTGCTGTGGACAGCAGTTTGCTGTGAGATTTGTTTCCAAAGTGATTAGGAAATACTTGAAATCAAGTATTTCCTATCAAATTGGTATCAGAGCAAGTCTTGGGACCAATTGTGGGCTGTTTTTGACAAATTTCGGCGGCTGAAATTTGTGCCGGCGAAGAGGCAATTGCTGAAATTGTTTTTCAGATTTAGAGATCGTCACCAAATTTTCAAGCCGTAAGAGATGGCGGCTAAGAAGGTGGAAGCTTTGGAGGAGCGAATTGAAGGGGAAATAAATCAAATCAAGGAAACCGTAGAAGAAAGAATGTCCTCCATGGAAGGACAAGTGGCCGATCTACGAGAGATGATGAAAAAGATGTTGGAGTTTCAAACCCAATCGGCGGCATTTGATGCAAAAGGGCCCGCAGCGAAGAACACCAACTCTGAAATCCATCGGGAGGAAGAGGAAGTGGAAATCGTGGAAGGGAGTAGGGGAAGACCTCATCTGGAGCCTTTCCAGAGAGAGGAGAGAGGAGGAAGGTATGTGGAAAGACAAGGCTATGGAGGTGGAGAACCCAGAGGGGCTGGTTGGGAACATCGGGGGGGATTTCAGGGGCGCCGGGAAGCAATTTTTGAAGATCGGAGAGGAGATTTTGAAGAGGGATTGGGACAGGGCAGAGCAAGGGAAGATCGGGATACGTGAGGGGGGTACAAGCACATGGGAGAGGGGAAACTATGGAGGATTAAGGGGGAATGGCGGGGATCGGAAGGTGAGAAAATTAAAAATGCCAATTTTTGAAGGGGAGGATGCCTATGGGTGGATCTACAAAGTGGAGAGGTACTTTGCTGTTAACGGATTGACAGAGGATGAGAAGTTGTCAGCAGCGGGTTTGTGTCTGGAAGGGAAGGCACTCTCTTGGTACCAGTGGAGAGATCAGAGGAGACCTATCAGGAGCTGGGGAGAATTCAAGGACAGTTTGTTAGAGCGTTTCCAAACCGATCGGGGAGGAGACTTCTACGAGCAGTTCTTTGCCCTAGTTCAGGAGGGGTCTGTGGCAGACTATCGAGAGAGGTTTGAGCATCTGGCCAGCAGAGTGGAGCGCTTGTCCGAAACGGTGCTAGAGGGCAATTTTATGAAGGGGTTAAAGGCCGAGGTGCGAGCAGCGGTGAAGGTCCTGATGCCCAGGGACCTAGGGGAGGCCATGAAGCTTGCACAGTTGGTCGAAAATCAAAAGAATCTGGAAAAGGGAGCAAGGAGTAGTAGTAGCTCAGGAGGCACCTATAGGTGGACAACTACCCACCTATCCACCAAGGGAGCTTCCACAGGAGGGATGAAAGAAGCTCCAAAGGAAAAAGCAACAGGAGGAGGAAATGGGGGACAGTTTAAGAGGCTAATTCGGACGTGTCACGTCGCCTAATACATAATGCATTGGATGACATGACGCATTCGGATTAGTCTACAAACACGTCCGAACTCTTCACATAATAATCTCTCCACAAGAAAAATTATTAATTCTTATTTTGCCCAACACAAAGCTTTGAGAGTTTTTGCACAACAATATGTTGGTATTTATACAAAAGACCTCTAACCCCGTTTGTTTGTTTATTAGTTATAATAGTTATTTTGCCCGCCCACATATGCGTTATTGTTCGTGGAGGGAAACAAATGATGGCTGGCGGTGGTGGGCAATTGAAGTTTCTTGACTGGTACCTGAAAATAGCGGCCGTGTCGGCGCTTGTAGGCGCCTCCATGGAGCTCTTTATGATCCACACCGGCTTCTGTGTGAGAACTTTCCTTTCGCCCCTCTCAACTTTAAACCCTAACGCGTTTTGTTTGTGCCGATCCATCTGAAGAACGGATGCTAGTAGTTTCGAGTAAGAAATAGAAAATATGTCCTTCAAAAAAGAAATGATGATGACTAATTCTAGATTTTGTAATGTGATTTTTATTCATTTTGCGTTGGGATGGTCAATTTTCTGCTTTTGGTTCGATATTAGGTAAGCTCAGGCGAAGATTGCAATCCTACCGGTTAGACAAGCATGGCTGAGTAAGCATGTCACTTTTATATGGGTGGATGAAGTTAATTCCATGGCTTTCATTATGATTTAAGATTAAAATACATGGAGAAAGTGCGGTGTTGGGTTAAGGCAAATTGGCTATTTAAATTTACAAATACGATTTAGCTAATCGGCAGCCAGAACAGAAAGTAAGAGTATATATTTTGGTTGGATTATGCTATAATACACTTTATCCATGCCTAATCCTATGTTGTCATACCAAAAAGTGAAAGAAATAGTTTGAGTATCCTGGTCATCGTAAATCTCTTTAGAGTTTCATGTATGCTTGTGTATGCGTTCAGTTGGGAATGCCGATTCCCGGTATGCTATTTTGATTCTATACTTGAGGTTTACAACATGAAGTTGGCCAAAACATTTTCCTTGATTCCTTTAAGTTAAGTTGTTTTTTCTAAGGTGCATTGCAGAAATTTCATGTGGTTCCTTGGTATTGTATTTTTGGGCCTCCAAAACTTTATCCTCCTACTTCTAAGAACCGGAAGCGAATTGTTTATTTCAAGCTTCCTTCCAGTTTACTAATTATAAATTTTATGCAGAAATAAGCATTTGATTCCTTTGCTATTAGTGTCTGTGACAGAGATACTATAGAACCCATCCATAAAATACATTAATAAATAAAGAGAGATTATAATTTAGTTTCCATCCATCCTTGATGACTGTAAGTCTGTAACAAACAACCCAGTAGATTTCATTGCATAAAATGGAAGTTGTAACCTGTTAAAATAAATGTAAGAATATTTGCCCTTGCCTTTGTAATCCATGCATTTTCACCGGTAAAAAGATTTTTCCTTAATTTGCTTTTTTGAATTCCCAACCAATGATCCTTGTTTAAGCTTACTGCATTTTTATTAATTATTATTACTTGCACAAGAAGACCATGGAATTACTGAATAATTTCCTTATTTATGTTGACTTCTCTATATGAATTTCTCAGTCAGTAGAGTGTGACAAGAACAACAATCAACCAATGCAACATCATGTAAAATGAGTTTGAAATGTCTCTGCTAGAGAAACCCTTCAGATGTCATCCATTAGCAAAAGAAATTGTGTCGATAGGACCAAAACATTAAATTTACCAAAGAACCCCAACTCGATTGAGCGACCACGAAATTGATAGTCTATTAGCATGATGTTGCATGAAATCACCGAACATCAGTTTTTCATGAAATATACTACATTATTGCATTCATAACATCAAAATTGCAAAGGAATGATCTGTGCTTGATTCGAGCAATCATGATTGAAGGCTATGGTATTTGATGTTGCGTGAAGGCTCGTGAACATCGTACACTCTCAAAATGGACTTTGCAGATGTGTGCAAAATATTGAAATGGCTCGAAATGACACCCATTTTACATTGGTTGTCGTGTGAATCAATACGAAAATGTTGACTGTGCTTGAGATGCTCGAAGCACAAGAAATTACACGAGAAATTGATTCATATTTATTTTGTTCATTTTCATTTTATTTTTTATTAATTTTAATCAAAAAGACAAAAAAGAAAAAAAAATCCCTATCTCCATATCCTTATGCTAGGCTGACTTTTATCTTATCTGTCATGTGCAGTCAATTTCATCCCATCCCTCATCATACCATCTACGAAAAAGGCCATCCTCTCTCCCTAGCCCGTCAACCCATTCAAGCCACCCATCCCCCTTCACCATTGCTTATTTGCCAACCCTAGCATCTAGCCAACCACTTGATCCCAACCTCCGTCAACCTGCCTGCCGACCACCTCTCGACCTACCCGTCGACCACCTCTCGACCTCCCAACAAACTGTTTTCTTCTGCCTCCGTCTTGCCCCCTCATTTCACACGTATAAACCCAACACAATCTTTGACTCTGTCTCTCTTGTTTTCTCCACCTTCCAACAACACCTCTGCCTTCCCTCAGCCAACGAACCCACCTAAGACTTACTTGACTTGCTTGACTGTTAACCCTCATGTTATACCCAAAAGAAACGAAAGAGAGAAGCAAAATGAAAATCCTACGTACATACCTTGTCCGTTGGATCCTCAAATCCAGCCGCAAAACCCGCCGAAATCTCGCCGAGGTTCTGCCCAAAAATCCCGTAAAATCCTGTAGCTCAGCGCCGCTCATGTCTCGATCGGAAAATCCTGCCTAAATCCCGCGACCTGCCTCGCAGAACGATCCCGATCGTTGTTAAATACCAGGGCAAATGGAGTCTTCGGCTGTGGCTTCCTTCTACCAATCCCGAGCTCCTCCCTCTCCCGATCGCAAACCCGACCTCGTTTCCTCTCATCCCGAGCTTCTCCCTCTCCCTTGTCTGCTACTTCCGGCTCCAGTCCGACGCACGAGCTGCTCCCGTCGCAGCTCCCTCGACGACTTCCCTTCCGGCCGGATCGAAAGTCACGACATTTTGATCGTAAGTAACAGCGGGAGCTCGCTGTGAAGTTAACTTTCTCCCTTCCCGCACCCCTTTGGCCGGATCCCGTGAGAGAGAGAGAGACAGAGAGAGAGAGAGAGAGAGAGAGAGAGAGAGAGAGAGAGAGAGAGAGAGAGAGAGCGAGAGAGAGAGGAAGAAAGAGCTCCATACCTAGCCCGTCTTCCTCCCTCCAAAGCCGAGCTACCCCAACGAGCTCCGATCGGCACAGGGATCTAAGGTCGAACTCATCCAAACCTTTCCAACTCCGGATTCGGCCGTGGCTTTCATCCCTCAACTCCCGTCCAACCTAGATCTCTCGACTCCCTTACCCGTCCGACTCCCTATCCGACGCTTCCTCTCTGTTAGGATCGGAAGTTACAACCTTTTGATCGGGAGTAACAACGGGAACCCGTTAGCTGAGAAGGTAACTTTCTCCCTCAAGCGTGCTTCTTCGGCCAAGCCCAGTAAATGTATCAAACTATAGAGAGAGGGGAGGGAGTGATTTATTAGTTTTATTATTATTATTATTATTATTATTTAATTAATTATATTTGCTATAATTAATTAGATTTAATTTTAATTAAATGGTTATAATTAATTTTAATTAATTATAATTAATTTAATTAGAATTAAATTTAAATAATAATTTTTAATTATTATTAATTATGATTAATTAATTATCATTTATTAAAGTTAATTAATATGAATTAATTATAATTAATTAAATTTAATTATAATTAATCATTTCTAATTAATTTTATTAAATATCATTAATTATTTTCTTAATTAATTATAATTAATTATAAGTAAATTTAATTAATTAAGAATAATTATAATTAATAATAAGATGCCTTCTCCCGCCTCGGTCCCCGAACCTTCATCGACGACCGCCGGTCCACCGGCCCCGAAGGTATAACCCCCTAAACTCAGGCTTCCGTCCTCGACGTGTACGACGGACCGGAAAACCGCCTATACATGCCTTTATTGCGCGTCGTGGGATGGGACCCCAGTCCGACGCCTACGACGAGGCGGACAGTCGCCTCCCCTCCCGCTCTCTTACCTCATCATGCGTGGCGAGTCAGTGGTCCACCTATGCATGCTTTTCTTAGCGTGGTGGGAAGGGCAACTGGCGCGACACCTACGATAAGGTAAACGAGTGACCCTCGCCCTCTTATCTCGACTAACGTGTCAGGTCGGCGGTCTACTTATGCACGCATTTATTGAGCGTGGTAGGAGGGGCAACTGGCACGACACCTATGTTGAGGTAAGCGAGCGACCCTCGCCCTCCTGTCCCGACATGCGTGTCGGACCGGCAAACCAACTAAGCACGCCTTTAGTGAGCGTGGTAGGAGGGAACCCGGTTCAACGCACACGGTGAGGCTAGGCAAGCCTGGTGTACCCTTTTCTTTGCGCGGCCGGAATAATTTATAAGTACCCCCGGGCGGGGGGAAAGCAACTGCTCTTTTCTTGCAACAGGTACCGTCAAAGACCCCATGCACACTTTTCTTAGCGTGGTGGGAAGAAAAATCACGGCCGAGGTGTCCTCGAAAGAGGGCACCTACCATGCACGCCTTTATTGCGTGTGGTGGGAATGCCTAGTTTTCTCGTAGTTTTCCCCTAAACGGGGGAGACGCCGGGAGGCTGCCGAAATTTCGGGAGAAATATTACTACACTCGGACATGGTTTGAACTCAAAAGAACAAAAGATTTGGACCAAATGAGAAAGAGCAGTGAGCTTTGAACATGAACATGAACTGTGGACTTGTGGACCAGAACCAAAACTCAAAATGATTCCTAAAGGCCAAATCCAAATAAAATCAAATCAAATTGGAATCAAATCCAAGTGAAAATAACTATTCAATTGAACTTGCAAGATCTCAAAAGAATTTGAGTAATCATTTGAACATACACTCGGGCTCAAATTCAAATTTACTAAGTGTGGAAGACACTAAAATTGAACAAGAAGGGACATAGAAATGACCTTGTACATTGAGCTCACGAGGTTGATTCAAACCAGACTTGGAAGGATTCAGACTTGAGTCAGACTCGACACCAATCAAACTACAACACCTCCTATAGATGTATTCAGTGTACGACACACGACAAATGCAAATGCCCACAATCTATAGTAGAAGGCTCCTACGCATTCAACCTACGGCTTAAACAAGTGCAATCGTCCCACCACCCGAGATTGGTGAAAGGGTGGATAAGATGCGAAAATAATAGGTCTGCTGCAAATACATTCAGGAGGTCGTAGCGGATATAATGGTCCTCCGTCAGCTAATACAAGTCACTTGTGGATAACAACAGTGTGTATGTCGTATGCACAACGAACCACTGTGGACACAAGTACATCTCTTATGACGATCCCTACGAGGTCAAATGAACTATACTGACAAATAACAGTAACAAGTCATCATAGCTGTCAATGGCGCAAAATAGAGCGCGCCATGACGCACGACGCGGCGCGGCGCACCTACGGCGCCCTGTTCCTGGCGAGGCGCATGTGTTTAAAATAGCGCGCGCTATTTGCGCCACATGTGAGCCATGGCGCATTGCGCACGGCACAAAATAGCGCGCCAAATTATTTTTAAATTTTCGTATACTTATGAATATTTTTTATATTTAAAAATATATCTATATTTTAAGATAAACGACTATTCATTGCCCTAATTTCACGAAAGATTTTCTGTTTGCTGCATCCGCTAAACACATCCCGCAGTCCCTAAGTCGAGGTCGCTGAATCTATACCGAAGTCGAAGGTTTTTTGTTTTTTATTTGCTGCATTCGCTACTTCCGTCGAATCCAGCCGAATCTATCCAGAAGTTGAAGTCGTTGTTTCCGCCGAATCGTCCCGCAGAGCAGTGCTTCTGCCAAATCCGCCCCCTCCTTCGTCTGTTCCAATTAAAAATCTTACCAGCTGACTCTGATTTGCAACCTCCAACTGTTCCGCACAGCTCTGTTGTTTTGCACGGCTATTTCTTACAAGAATTTACAACTTAACAGGTATGCTCGGTACCGCTAAGTAAATGCTCGGTACAGCTATGTATATGCTAGATACTGCTCGGTACCGCTAGTTACTTGCTCGGTACAACTAGGTATCAGCTTGGTACAACTAGGTACCAGCTCGGTACAACTAGGTACACGCTCGGTACACACTCGGTATTGCTAAGTACATGCATGATACCGCTCGGTACCACTATGTAAATGCTCGGTACCGCTCGGTACATGCTCGGTACCACTAGTTATATGCTTTGTACCACTCGGTACAGCTCGGTACAACTAGGTACACGCTCGGTACATGCTCAGTATTGTTAAGTACATGCATGATACCGCTCGGTATTGCTATGTAAATGCTCGATACTGCTCGGTACAACTAGTTACATGCTCTGTACCGCTTGGTACAGCTCGGTACAACTAGGTACACGCTCGGTATCGCTTCCTAATTTCCATACAAACGAACTTTAAAATTCCTCTTACAAATAAATTTTGTTCCGGGGGCGCTGCCCCCTGAAACCCCCGCAAGGGGGCAGCGCCCCCTTGGACCCCCGGCAGCCCCCATATTATGTTTCTTGAACAATATTATATTTCTTTTATCTAAATTTGTTTGCTTTTAGGTGATCATAAAATGTCAGATTCAGTTCAATCTTTAAAAAAAGATCCAGCATGAAAATATGCTATACTAACAAATGAATCCGACAACAACAGTGTGACATGCATTTTTTGTGGTAAAATAACAAAAGGAGGAATTACACGCCACAAACAACACCTCGTTGGGGGTTTTAGGAATGCAAGGCCTTGCTCTAACTGTCCCGAGCATGTGAAGTCTGAAATTAAGGCATCCATGTTGAAAAAAAAAAGATTTAAAGGAACAGTTTAATGACATATCAAATGTCAACCTTGCTGAAGAAGAAGGAGAAGACTTTGATGTGATGACAGATGATATTTTAGTTGTTAAACCATCTAAAATGTTGCGTACAAATAAATCTAACACATCTAGTCAAGGATCGACATCTACATCTATCTTCAAAACATCACGACCTAAAGGTCCATTAGATACTTTCCTTACACCAAATCCGGAAGATGTAGTAAAACATAGAAAATGTCAGTTTAACAAAGAAATGGATGCAGCTAAAAAGGAAATGAGGGGAAGGACTGTTCAAGTGTTCAGTAAATGGATGTATGATGCTGGGATTCCATTTAATGCTGTGAACTATGATAGTTTCCCTGCTATGGTGGAGGCACTTGGGCAGTTTGGACCTGGAATGAAACCTCCTAGTTATCATGAGGTACGAGTTACTTGTTTGAAGAAAGAGGTTGAACATACACATGAGCTATTGCGACGCCATTAAGAAGATTGTGTACGATATGGTTGTTCTCTAATGGCAGATGGATGGACGTCAAGGAATGGGAAAAGCTTAATCAATTTTCTTGTTAATTGTCCAAGAGGTAGTGCGTTCATATAATCAATTGATGCTAGTTCTTTCTCCAAGAATGCTGTGAAAATGTTTGAACTTTTTTGCAAGTATATCGAGGTTATTGGACCACATAATGTGATCCAAGTAGTCACAGATAATGCATCCGAAAATGTTCTTGCAGGTTTGTCACAACTTTTATTCTAAAGTTATGTTATTTCATGAAGAATTTGTGTACATCTTAACTTAAATTATAATGACATAACAGAAAAATTATTGATGGACAAATATCCTCACATTTATTGGACTCCTTGTGCTGCTCATTGTTTGGATTTATTAATGGAGGACATTTTCAAAATTCAAAGCTAAGACGATGCTTTGAGAAAGCAGTGGCAGTACACAGTTTTATATATTCTAGGCCTCGCTTACTTGAGTTAATGAGAAGGTGCACAAATCAAAGAGCACTTGTCAAACCTGCAAAGACTCGCTTTGCAACAGCTTTCTTAACTTTACAACATTTTCATCAACAACAACTGAACTTGAAGAAAATGTTCACTTGTGAGAAATTTATCTTGGGTCCTTATGCGAAAGAGGCTAAAGCAAAACAATCTCAACATACAATCTTACAACAATCATTTTGGAACACTATAGTGTATGCCTTAAAAATAGCTGGTCGTTTATTAAAGATTCTTAGATTGGTTGATGGAGAGAAGAAGCCCCCAATGACTTACATATATGAAGCAATGGATAGAGCAAAAGAGGCAATTGCTGCAAGCTTCAATAACAGTGATAAGTATGATCAAATTTTTAAAATGATTGATAGAAGTTGGGAAGTACAATTACATCGGCCTCTACATGCAGCGGGACATTTTTTAAATCCTGAATATTTCTTCAATAACCATGATATTGCCAAGGATAAGGAAATAGCTGATGATCTTTATCAATGTATTGGAAGATTATCTCAAGATGTAGCTGAAGAAGATAAAATCAGTAATGAATTAAGTTTATACATTAGGGGTGAAGGACTTTTTGGTATTCCTCCAGCTGTAAGACAAAGAACTACCCGATCTCCAGGTATCATTATTTACAAAAAAAATTAAGACTGATTTGTTATATAATATTGAAAAAAAATCATTTCTTCCAACTGATTGGTGGTTGGCATATGGACAAGGAGCTCCCAATTTACAAAGCTTTGCTATCAAAGTCCTAAGTTTAACATGTAGTTCATCTGGATGCGAACGCAATTGGAGTATTTTTGAACATGTAAGTATTTTACAATGTATGTGTTGATTTTTTATATATGTTCATAATATAGTAATGTAATAATATTTTAATTGCAGCTTCATAGCAAACGAAGAAGCAAATTGGATCATGGTCGCTTAAAGGATTTAGTTTATGTGAAATATAATAGAGCACTGATTCGGAGATTCAATCATCGTGATGTCATTGATCCTATTTCTTTGACTGAGATAGATGATGCAAATGAATGACTAACAGGAAAATTAGATAATGAGTCTGATGAAGAAAATGACTTTATTGCTGGAGAGGAAGATTTAACTTGGACAAGTGTTGCTAAAGCTACTGGTGTTTATGATAAAAGCTATAATATTCGGGAAAGATCTAAAGGGAAAGAGAAAGAATCTTCAATTAGGCATGATGTTGCTATTGAGAATGATGATGAAGAGGGTGATGAAGAGGATTATGAAGTAGGAGACAATGTTGAAGAAGATAATGAAGCTTTTTTAACATTTGCTGATGATGATGATTCCCAAGAAGAGTAGATTAAATTCATATTTGATCTTTTAAAAAAAGATTGTAATATTTGAATTATGAGATATTTGGTTGTTACTTAGTCGAACTTATATATGTTATGGTTGTCTTTTTTTATTATGATAGTTTGTCTTTCATTTTTAATAATATTCATATTCATGCTTATTATTTTATATTTTTATATAGCTTGCGCCATGTTTAAAATAGCGCGCGCCGCGCCGTGCGCTATGCGCCATGGCTCCAAATGGACCTTTGCGCCATGGTGCGCCATTCGCCGTTAACAGGTATGCAAGTTATAGAGTTCATATATGGCTACCATATATGCTAATGTGATCTCTAGTACAACAATTGCCTGTTGATTGAGATGACAATACTGGAGACCAAAAATCAAGGATCTACCTCTATAAGCAAGTGCAATTATCAAATCCACCTGAGATTGGTGAAAGGTGGATATGGTGTAGGGACAACTGCTCTTATGCAAATACTTTCAGGAGCTCGTAGTAGATACAACAGTTCCTACAAAATCAATGCACAATACTTGTGACAAGTAACAGACGGTTGCAAGGCGTACGAGTACTATCCATTTGTGGCAGTCAAAGATCCGTCTCCTACAAACAAGTACAATCAATACCCACCTGAGATTGGTGAAAGGTGGGTAGGTTGCAAGAACGATAACTTTCCTATAAATACTCCTAGAAGCTTGTAGCGGATAAAACGGGTCCCTGCAAAGGAGCATAAACTACTTGTGGATAACAACAGTGGATACATCGTAGAAGCAATGAACCACTGTGGGCACAAGTACAGACATCGCCTACAACAATGGTGTGATCAAAATCGTCAAGTACATCGGGTACAAAGACAACTCGATATACGAAAAAGGACATCGCCTCGCAAAAGAAAAGAAGTGTTTTGAATAAATCAGAACTAAACTTCCTGGTGTTCCAAAGCCTCTTCTTGTTCCTATACTCAGGAAGAAAACTGCTCCGATATCAGCAAATACCAGAAATGACAAGTCCTCTATACCAAAGATCCTAAAAGGAGTTATTTCCAAACAAACAGTCATTGACTCCAAAACCCAGAAGAACCTTCCCCGGTGAATGAGAAAGGGGGAGGGGGTCAACATCAAGACCAAACGCCACCGGATCTGCAACATTCGTACAAGCAGACAGAAGGCGTCTACAATAATTTCAAAATACTCCTGCACGTGCACTATAAATTGTATACACATAGATACACTAAAAGGGGTAAATATAATCCAAACCCGCATGGGCCCCGGCGAGCGTGTTATTGGTGCACACGTGACGTCTAGGGATGCTGCGCGGGTTATTAAATTTAAACCTGATCCTCCTAAGCAGGTATAAAGGAGTAGACAGGGTTCAATTAAAATGCCCCCAAGTACCCGCATGGGCCCCGGCGAGCGTGTTATTAGTACACACGTTATGTCTAGGGATGCTGCGCGGGTCAACAAGTGAATTCAAGTTCAAACCCGATCCTTCTATACGGATCAATAGGAGTCGATAGGGTTCGAACCATTAAGCAAATATATGGTCGTGACGACTATAATATTTATTTTAATACATTCATATTAGGCCTACAATAATATGAATTCACTAATAAAGGCACGAAGCCTACGAAACCCGATCATCTGTCGACAGCCCGACATAGTTGACAAGGTTCAATCCATAAAGAAAAATGACCCCGAACACCCCGATGATGGCTGTGTTGAACGAATATCTGAAATGGAGGGGTTCACAAATATTTTCAAATGTCTCCCATAAGTCCACCTAAAATACCCACAAAAATAAAAAAATCCAAAAAAATCTTAAAATCACAAAATCCCAAAAATATTAAAAAAATGAAATCAATCCATCAACACACTTAAAGCAAAATTCATCCACCCTCCGCAACAGTTTGTCGAGGTGGACAAATTAAAATCAACTTCAGCTCACAAAGAGCGAAATGCCTAGTCGAAAATATCACTATGATCCATTCTCAAACAATCTCTTGCCAGTAAGGACGTGGTACGTGTCCTCTAACAGGCAGTTTCGCCGCCAAATGGCACTGCAGGTAAACGGTTATGACCCGGGGCCCTCTGAACCGAGTGGTTTTGCCACCAAGTGGTTTTGCCACCAAATGACACCACATATAGCGGTTATGGCCAAAGCCAATACGTTCCTTAATGGCGTTAAATCCTTGAGATATGAATCAATAGGATATGATCGATAGGGCACAAAGCCCTCTGTCAGCTAAGGTGGATTCAAATTTGTCCCCTTAGACAAACATTCAACCCCGGTCTACAAGGTCCCCTTGGACGAAGCAACCCATGGCTGCCGACAAGGATCCTTCTGTCAGGTTGGGTCGACTACCTCCTCTGACTAAGTAGACCAGGGACCACGATAGCCCGGGACGACGGAACCATGGGATCTTGATCGGGTCTATCATCCATTCCTCCACCATCCGCTTTAAGTACAAGATGGTGCAATTTTTATTTTAAATATCAAACCTTCAAATTTCAAATCTTTAAACCCTTGCAAATTCCAAACCTTCAAACATTCCAAATCCTAATCTTATTGCTGCTACTATATGTCAGATACATGTATTTCTATACATATCTGATTGACGACTAGCCTTAATCGAAAGCTCTCTCCCGTGATCGGGAGGGGTAATTAACTATAGGGGCTTGCGCCTATAGGAAACCAGAACTCAGATCATAAAGTCCTCACAAAATGAGGGCGAAATCTCTGGGTAGTGTCTTATCTACAAACACATCTGCCTTCCAAAATTTACCTCGGAACTTATTCAGTTAAAACTCCCTCGTCGAATAAAAGAAAAGCGAGCGGAGGCCGGGGCCGAATTTTCGGAGCCCACAGATTTCTGGCGACTCCACTGGGGAATGATTTCTCTTTCCATCTTTGACTAGTCTTTTAAGTGCTATAGTAGCAGAAACAATAATGATAATATTGAGCTCTGTACGGTGAACATCAGGATGTGACATTTGGTCCTTATGTCCAAAGATCCATCTCTGAAAGGTCCCGATAGAGATAAAAGCAACCATCTATTATGATGGCAAAACAAGTAAAGAATCAAGATATGTATGGTGAACATCAGGATGTGACATTTGGTCCTTATGTCCAAAGATCCATCACTGAAAGGCCCCGATAGAGCTAAAAACTACTATCTTTTATGATGGTAGAGCAAAAAAAAAGAAAGCTCTGTACGGTGAATATCAGAATGTGACATTTGGTTCTTATGTCTAAAGATCCATCACTGAAAGGTCCCGATAGAGCTAAAAACTGCTATCTTTTATGATGGTAGAGCGAAAAAAGAATAAAGTTCTATACGGTGAACATCATGATGTGACATTTGGTCCTTATGTCCAAAGATCCATCACTGAAAGACCCCGATAGAGCTAAAAACTACTATCTTTTATGATGGTAGAGCAAAGAAAAAAGAAAGCTCTGTACGGTGAATATCAGGATGTGACCTTTGATCCTTATGTCCAAAGATCCATCACTGAAAAGTCCCGATAGAACTAAAAACTACTATCTATTATGATGGTAGAGTAAAGAAAAAAGAAAGCTCTGTACGGTAAATATCAGAATGTGACATTTAGTTCTTATGTCTAAAGATCCATCACTGAAAGGTCCCGATATAGCTAAAAACTGCTATCTTTTATGATGGTAGAGCGAAGAAAGAATAAAGATCTGTACGGTGAATATCAGGATGTGACATTTGGTTCTTATGTCCAAATATCCATTACTAAAAGGTCCCGATATAAGGAAAAACAACCATCTATTTTGATGATAGGGCAAAGAAAGAACCAGGATATGTACGGTGAGAATTGGAGTGTTACACTTGGAAGCATATCCAAGAATCCACTACCGAGAGGTCCCGATATAAGTGAAAATAAATATAGAGACTCATATCTCTAGAAATATATATATATATATATATATATATATATATATATATATATAATGTACGAAAAATGGTTTGACATCTAGTGTGTACTCCTAGAGATCCACTATTAAAGAAATTTATCAAAACTGGGTTGCAACGAGAACCCCTAATGAAAATATTATTGATGGTCGACGCACTTGACGAACTCAGGTTACAAACTCAACAAAACCTGGAAATCTAACAAGGAAGAATGGCAAAATCTTTCAGTCGTATAGTGCGTCCTCGAATATTTTAAGAAGAAGAATTGGTCCTGGTGCTGAGAAGACCAATCATTCCACATCGAAAAAAGTCGGTGGAAAATTCGTATCCAATTAGGAAGGCCCATTCGTCTTCGAGAAGGTGTACCAAGGAGGGGCATATCAGTTGATCGATCTGAACGATTAGAGGCCTATGCTACCTATCAATGACCGACATTCAAAGAAGTATCATGAATGAAAATTTCATGGTTAATATACTTTATAATGATCGAGGTTTTATGTGCATAGTTATCAATGAATACTTACATTTACTTTTTGAAATTCTCTTGTATAGCAAGAATGCATTTCAAAATCCCCAATCAGACTGGGGGCATTTTAAATATTTATTCGGGTCGACATCGCGCCGTATGCCGAGATCCCTGAATAAATATTTAAAATTTCAAAATACAAAGCCTATCCAAAATCTCTCTATGAGACAGGGGGCATTTAAATATTTATTCGGGTCGACATCGCGCCGTATGCCGAGATCCCCAAATAAATATTTAAAATTATCAATACAAATATTCTTTATTGTTAAAGAATATAATAAAATCTTTTTCAAAGTGTATGTGGGTGATTTTTCTAATACTTTGTGACTTCATTCCTTCGAGGGTACCAATATTTCAAAAGTCAAGAAAGAGACTTTTCTGATTATGTACTTCAACAAATCGAGCCAGAGTAGCTCGAAGTCTTCTAACAGCCTGAAGCTTAAGGTTCGGATGGGTGTAAAAGGTCGGATCCAACACGCCCAAATATGGCCGGATCACTGGCAGCTCCGTCTACTCAACAAGCCATAAGAAAGGCCGTAGTAGCGGAACCCCCACTTCGTCAACCCGTCAGTAGGGACTGTAAGAAGAACGAAGGCCAATTTGACTCGACGAGTTCCAGTAGTCGTAGTCCAGAAGACTCCTAATTGACCGGAGAATCAAAGTTTCTGTGGAAAGAATGAGTCGCGAGCAATTACAAATGCTCATAGAATTCAAATCTGCTACCACAATGGATGACTTCTTGCCACCGATCTTATGTAAACTTAAGGGTTTAGGTCACCGGCATTTATCATCAAGCCCGCTAAAGCTAGAAGCAGAGGGCAGAAGGCACGCAAATTTTCTGACAAGTCAGTACATACAAATCAGATAACCCTTCATCAAGTTCGCTACCCAGAGCACTAGGCAGAAGGAATCAAAATTTCAGGAGTTAAGCTAAAGCTACGAAAAGAAGCATCCTGAATGACATCTACAAATGTTCCTAAATATTGGGGGCATTTTAAATATTCATTTGGGTCGACATCGCGTTGTATGCCGAGATCCCCAAATGAATATTTAAAATTTCAAAATATCAAATTTATTTTATTTTAAAATGTTCCTGCGAGACAAGTGGGCATTTTAAATATTTATTCGGGTCGATATCGCGCTACGTGTCGAGATCCCCGAATAAATATTTAAAATTATCAATTCAAATGTTGTTTTGTGCTAAAGAATACAAATACTTGTTTTTTAAAGTACATGCAGGTGATCTCTCAAAAGATCGAGATAACACCTTCTACAATAAACCAAGACTCAAAAGTCAAGAAAGAGACTTTTGTGGCTACACACTCCTACAAAATTGAGCTGAAGAAGCTTGAAGCCTTCCAACATCCTGAAGCTTAAGGTTCGAATGGGTGTAAAAGGTCGGATCCAACACGCCCAAATATGGCCGGATCGCTGGCAGCTCCGTCTACTCAACAAGTCATAAGAAAGGCCGTAGTAGCGGAACCCCCACTTCGTCAACCCGTTAGTAGGGACTGTAGGAAGTACGAAGGCAAATTTGACTCGACAAGTTCAAGTGATCGTAGTCTACAAAATTCTCCTAAATGACTAGAGAATCAAAGTTCAAGTGGAAGGATGAGTCTCGAACGACTACCAAATGTTCGTAGGCTCCAAAATCTTCAACCACAAAGGATGACTCCAAATCTGTCAACTTCAGCAAAATCAGTATTGGGAAGTGCAATTCCCATAGCTCAAGTTTGAAACCTGAATGGGTGTAAGAGATCGGATCCAACAAGCCCAAATATGGCCGGATCGCTGGCTGCTCCATCTACTCAACAAGCCATAAGAAAGGCCGCAGTAGAGGAACCCCCATCTCAGCAACCAGAGGACGAAGAGCTGTCAAATCCCAGCTCTCCCGATCTGATGAACTCAAGTGATTCAGGTTAAAGTCTTCTCAAGTGGTTAAGGATCAAGATACTACCTACGTTCGGTACTATCAACTGAATCCAGAACCTGCAAATCCTTCAACAAATTCGTAAAGCACAAAGCGAGGATCGAAAGAATTTTTCTTCAACAAGTCCGTCAAAGCACAAAGCAAAGGACCGAAGAAGAATTATCCCAAAGTTCACGAAAAGCCTAGGGCTGAACTAAGTGGATTCCGTCATCAACAAGTCCGCTATGCACAAAGCTCTGGACCGATGACTTTTCGCCACCGACCTAATACAAACCTAAGAGTTTAGGTCACCGGCATCTACTCCTTCATCAAGCCCGCCAAAGCTAGAAGCATAGGGCCGAAGGTACAAAATCACCTGACAAGTCAGTAAAGACAAATCAGGCAATCCTCCATCAATGTCCGCAGCACGAAGCACATGACAGAAGAACCAAAATCTCGTGACTCAGTCTAAAATCACGAAAAGAAGCATCCCGAATAACATCTATAAGTGTCCCTAAAGACTGAGGGCATTTTAAATATTTATTTGGGTCGACATCGCGCTGCATGCCGAGATCTCCAAATAAATATTTAAAATACTATGAGCACGAATCAGAGTACAACCACAGAAGTCTCAAGGGCAGTAAAAAGAGAGCTCGTCAACAACTGAATTTATAAAATAACTTTATTTTATTAAGTTCAGAAATTCATATACAAATCTGTGGACTACATCTTTTTACAAGATTACATCAGCTCAAAGAAAAGGAAAAGTACAATGTCCTTCACAGAGGACTAAAATATGCCTCCTAAGCTACGCCTGAAGAGGAAGTCGAGAGCTTTATTCCGCTCCTTCCAAGGACCAAGTATTCTGCACTTTTGGGACCTGCACGAATTAACAAAAAGTGTCAGAAAGAAAGAAGAAAATATCATGCAGATATATATAAAACTATAAAAAAAAGAAAGAGAGGAGAAGAAAGTTGTACCTGAAACAGAGGTTTCCCGAGGTGGCTCGTGAAAAAGTATCCCGCTCCTCTTGAAGCCTGCATAGAGCAACAAAAATGTCAGAAAGCAGCTAAAGAAAGAAAAGAACATTACAAACAAAGTAAAAACATACTAAAACTGAGGTCTCCTGAAGCAGTAAACTGGCTGAAGCTCGGATCCTCTTCTTATGGTAGCATGCACAAAATACAAAGCAGTGTCAGTACGAGCACAAAATCAAAACTAAAAAAAAGAGAGAAGGGAAGAAAACGTACCTGAGCCCAAAAGTAACTGCAGAAATTCTGAAGCAGCTTCTTGACTACAAGTGCATCTACGGGATCTACAAATGCATAAAGAGGGACTATTAGAGGTCTATGGAAGAAAGTTTTAGTGTGACATCCAAGTAAAATTTTGGAGATCCACTAAAGGAAAGTCTTAGTGTGACATCTAAGTAAAATTTTGGAGATCCACTAAAGGAAAGTCTTAGTGTGACATCCAAGTAAATTTTTGGAGATCCACTAAATGAAAGACTTAGTGTGACATCTAGAAGAAATATCTAGAGATCCACAGGGTCAATCAGTTTACAACAAACGTGATTCGCTCTAGACGCGTACCACATTTGTTGGGGGGCATTTGTTAACCCTCATGTTATACCCAAAAGAAACGAAAGAGAAGCAAATTGAAAATCCTACGTACATACCTTATCCGTTGGATCCTCGAATCCAGCCGCAAAACCCGCCGAAATCTCGCCGAGGTTCTGCCCAAAAATCCAGTAAAATCCTGTAGCTCAGCGCCGCTCATGTCTCGATCGGAAAATCCTGCCTAAATCCCGCGACCTGCCTCGCAGAACGATCCCGATCGTTGTTAAATACCAGGGCAAATGGAGTCTTTGGCTGTGGCTTCCTTCTACCAATCCCGAGCTCCTCCCTCTCCCGATCGCAAACCCGACCTCGTTTCCTCTCATCCCGAGCTCCTCCCTCTCCCTTGTCTGCTACTTCCGGCTCCAGTCCGACGCACGAGCTGCTACCGTCACAGCTCCCTCGACGACTTCCCTTCCGGCCGGATCGAAAGTCACGACATTTTGATCGTAAGTAACAGCGGGAGCTCGCTGTGAAGTTAACTTTCTCCCTTCCCGCACCCCTTCGGCCGGATCCCGTGAGAGAGAGAGAGAGAGAGAGAGAGAGAGAGAGAGAGAGAGAGAGAGAGAGAGGAAGAAAGAGCTCCATACCTAGCCCGTCTTCCTCCCTCCAAAGCCGAGCGACCCCAACGAGCTCCGATCGGCACAGGGATCTAAAGCCGAACTCATCCAAACCTTTCCAACTCCGGATTCGGCCGTGGCTTTCATCCCTCAACTCCCGTCCAACCTAGATCTCTCGACTCCCTTACCTGTCTGACTCCCTATCCGACGCTTCCTCTCTGTTAGGATCGGAAGTTACAACCTTTTGATCGGGAGTAACAACGGGAACCCGTTAGCTGAGAAGGTAACTTTCTCCCTCAAGCGTGCTTCTTCGGCCAAGCCCAGTAAATGTATCAAACTATAGAGAGAGGGGAGGGAGTGATTTATTAGTTTTATTATTATTATTATTATTATTTAATTAATTATATTTGCTATAATTAATTAGATTTAATTTTAATTAAATGGTTATAATTAATTTTAATTAATTATAATTAATTTAATTAGAATTAAATTTAAATAATAATTTTTAATTATTATTAATTATGATTAATTAATTATCATTTATTAAAGTTAATTAATATGAATTAATTATAATTAATTAAATTTAATTATAATTAATCATTTCTAATTAATTTTATTAAATATCATTAATTATTTTCTTAATTAATAATAAGTAAATCTAATTAATTAAGAATAATTATAATTAATAATAAGATGCCTTCTCCCGCCTCGGTCCCCGAACCTTCATCGACGACCGCCGGTCCACCGGCCCCGAAGGTATAACCCCCTAAACTCAGGCTTCCGTCCTCGACGTGTACGACGGACCGGAAAACCGCCTATACACGCCTTTATTGCGCGTGGTGGGATGGGACCCCGGTCCAACGCCTACGACGAGGCGGACAGTCGCCTCCCCTCCCGCTCTCTTACCTCGTCATGCGTGGCGAGTCAGTGGTCTACCTATGCACGCTTTTCTTAGCGTGGTGGGAAGGGCAACTGGCGCGATACCTACGATAAGGTAAACGAGCGACCCTCGCCCTCTTATCTCGACTAACGTGTCAGGCCGGCGGTCTACCTATGCACGCCTTTATTGAGCGTGGTAGGAGGGGCAACTGGCACGACACCTATGTTAAGGTAAGCGAGCGACCCTCGCCCTCCTGTCCCGACATGCGTGTCGGACCGGCAAATCACCTAAGCACGCCTTTAGTGAGCGTGTTAGGAGGGAACCCGGTTCAACGCACACGGTGAGGCTAGGCGAGCCTGGTGTACCCTTTTCTTTGCACGGCCGGAATAATTTATAAGTACCCCCGGGCGGGGGGAAAGCAACTGCTCTTTTCTTGCAACAGGTACCGTCAAAGATCCCATGCACGCTTTTCTTAGCGTGGTGGGAAGAAAAATCACGGCCGAGGTGTCCTCGAAAGAGGGCACCTACCATGCACGCCTTTATTGCGCGTGGTGGGAAGGCCCAGTTTTCTCGTAGTTTTCCCCTAAACGGGGGAGACGCCGGGAGGCTGCCGAAATTTCGGAAGAAATATTACTACACTCAGACCTGGTTTGAACTCAAAAGAACAAAAGATTTGGACCAAATGAGAAAGAGCAGTGAGCTTTGAACATGAACATGAACTGTGGACTTGTGGACCAGAACCAAAATTCAAAATGATTCCTAAAGGCCAAATCCAAATAAAATCAAATCAAATTGGAATCAAATCCAAGTGAAAATGACTATTCAATTGAACTTGCAAGATCTCAAAAGAATTTGAGTAATCATTTGAACATACACTCAGGCTCAAATTCAAATTTACTAAGTGTGGAAGACACTAAAATTGAACAAGAAGGGATATAGAAATGACCTTGTACATTGAGCTCACGAGGTTGATTCAAACCAGACTTGGAAGGATTCAGACTTGAGTCAGACTCGACACCAATCAAACTACAACACCTCCTATAGATGTATTCAGTGTACGACACACGACAAATGCAAATGCCCACAATCTATAGTAGAAGGCTCCTACGCATTCAACCTACGGCTTAAACAAGTGCAATCGTCCCACCACCCGAGATTGGTGAAAGGGTGGATAAGATGCGAAAATAATAGGTCTGCTGCAAATACATTCAGGAGGTCGTAGCGGATATAATGGTCCTCCGCCAGCTAATACAAGTCACTTGTGGATAACAACAATGTGTATGTCGTATGCACAACGAACCACTGTGGACACAAGTACATCTCTTATAACGATCCCTACGAGGTCAAATGAACTATACTTGCAAATAACAGTAACAAGTCATAGAGTTCATATATGGCTACCATATATGCTAATGTGATCTCTAGTACTACAATTGCCTGTTGATTGAGATGACAATACTGGAGACCGAAAATCAAGGATCTACCTCTATAAGCAAGTGCAATTATCAAATCCACCTGAGATTGGTGAAAGGTGGATATGGTGTAGGGACAACTGCTCTTATGCAAATACTTTCAGGAGCTCGTAGTAGATACAACAGTTCCTACAAAATCAATGCACAATACTTGTGACAAGTAACAGACGGTTGCAAGGCGTACGAGTACTGTCCATTTGTGGCAGTCAAAGATCCGTCTCCTACAAACAAGTACAATCAATACCCACCTGAGATTGGTGAAAGGTGGGTAGGTTGCAAGAATGATAACTTTCCTATAAATACTCCTAGAAGCTTGTAGCGGATAAAACGGGTCCCTGCAAAGGAGCATAAACTACTTGTGGATAACAACAGTGGATACATCGTAGAAGCAATGAACCACTGTGGGCACGAGTACAGACATCGCCTACAACAATGGTGATCAAAATTGTCAAGTACATCGGGTACAAAGACAACTCGATATACGAAAAAGGACATCGCCTCGCAAAAGAAAAGAAGTGTTTTGAATAAATCAGAACTAAACTTCTTGGTGTTCCAAAGCCTCTTCTTGATCCTATACTCAGGAAGAAAACAGCTCTGATATCTGCAAATACCAGAAATGACAAGTCCTCTATACCAAAGATCCTAAAAGGAGTTATTTCCAAACAAACAGTCATTGACTCCAAAACCCAGAAGAACCTTCCCCGGTGAATGAGAAAGGGGGAGGGGGTCAACATCAAGACCAAACGCCACCGGATCTGCAACATTCGTACAAGCAGACAGAAGGCGTCTACAATTATTTCAAAATACTCCTGCACGTGCACTATAAATTGTATACACATAGGTACACTAAAAGGGGTAAATATAATCCAAACCCGCATGGGCCCCGGCGAGCGTGTTATTGGTGCCCACGTGACGTCTAGGGATGCTGCGCGGGTTATTAAATTTAAACCTGATCCTCCTAAGCAGGTATAAAGGAGTAGACAGGGTTCAATTATAAAATGCCCCCAAGTACCCGCATGTGCCCCGGCGAGCGTGTTATTAGTACACACGTGATGTTTAGGGATGCTGCGCGGGTCAACAAGTGAATTCAAGTTCGAACCCGATCCTTCTATACGGATCAATAGGAGTCGATAGGGTTCGAACCATTAAGCAAATATATGGCCGTGCGACTATAATATTTATTTTAATACATTAATATTAGGCCTTCAAGACCTACAATTATATGAATTCACTAATAAATGCACGAAGCCTACGAAACCCGATCCTCTGTCGACAGCCCGACAGAGTTGACAAGGTTCAATCCATAAAGAGAAATGACCCCGAACACCCCGATGATGGTCGTGTTAAACGAATATCTGAACTGGAGGGGTTCACAAATATTTTCAAATGTCTCCCATAAGTCCACCTAAAATACCCACAAAAATAAAAAAATCCAAAAAAATCTTAAAATCACAAAATCCCATAAATAATTAAAAAATGAAATCAATCCATCAACACACTTAAAGCAAAATTCATCCACCCTCCGCAACAGTTTGTCGAGGTGGACAAATTAAAATCAACTTCAGCTCACAAAGAGCGAAATGCCTAGTCGAAAATATCACTAGGATCCATTCTCAAACAATCTCTTGCCAGTAAGGACGTGGTACGTGTCCTCTAACCAGCAGTTTCGCCGCCAAATGGCACTGCAGGTAAACGATTATGACCCGAGGCCATCTGAACCGAGTGGTTTTGCCACCAAATGGCACCACATATAGCGGTTATGGCCAAAGTCAATACACTCCTTAATGGCGTTAAATCCTTGAGATATGAATCAATAGGATATGATCGATAGGGCACAAAGCCCTCTGTCAGCTAAGGTGGATTCAAATTTGTCCCCTTAGACAAACATTCAACCCCGGTCTACAAGGTCCCCTTGGACGAAGCAACCCATGGCTGCCGACATGGATCCTTCTGTCAGGTTGGGTCGACTACCTCCTCTGACTAAGTAGATCAGGGACCACGATGGCCCGGGACGACGGAACCATGGGATCTTGATCGGGTCTATCATCCATTCCCCCACCATCCGCTTTAAGTACAAGATGGTGAAATTTCTATTTTAAATATCAACTATATCCAAATATCCAATTCTACAAATTCCCAAATTCAAATCTAGTTCTCCAATCTCAAATATCCAAACCTATGCTGCTACTATATGCCAGATAACACGTATCTCTATACGTATCTGATTGACGACTAGCCTTAATCGAAAGTTCTCTCTCGTTATCGGGAGGGGTAATTAACTATAGGGGCTTGCGCCTATAGGAAACCAGAACTCAGATCATAAAGTCCTCACAAAATGAGGGCGAAATCTCTGGGTAGTGTCTTATCTACAAACACATCTGCATTCCAAAATTTACCTCGGAACTTAGTTCGTTAAAACTCCCTCGCCGAATAAGAAAAGCGCGAGCGGAGGCCGGGGCCGAATTTTCGGAGCCCACATTGACAATCTTCTACTTGCACTTATCCCAGCCTTCCCTAGTTACCATTGTCGGCTGCCACTCTTTGCCACTCACTCCCTCTTCCCTACTATCTCTTTCTCATTCAATTTATCTCTTCCCTCACTCTTTCTCTATCCTTCTTTATCTCTCTCTCTAAATTGAGAGCTCGTTCTCTCTTCATATCTCTCTCCCTAAAGCCCATCTCTTTTTTATTTCTATCTACTCTATTGCCCTTTGCTTTTCTCTCTCTCTAAACTGAGAGAGATCACAACTTTCCCCTTATAACTCTCTCTCCTCTCTTCCTCCTCTAGCTTTCTCTCTCTAAAGAGAGAGAGTTCTCTCTCTACCTCACTTGCTCTCTAAAACTCTCTTTGTCCTCCCTATCTCTGCACCAAATAGCCATCTCTCTTCCCTTTTATTTCTCTAAATTATAGAGAGAACTTTTTATATATATAGTAAAAAAAGAAAAAAAAAAACAACAAATAAAGAAAAAATAAGAAACTTTTGAAAAAATAAGAAAATTTGTGTTTTTGTCCACGCCAATGTCCGCGTCGTAGCTTCGTCATCATCACCTTGATCAAAGGTGTAATTTAAAAAATCTCAAAATTTAGAAGCCATATGTGTTATTCCAACATGTTGAGTAAAATTTACAAACTTTAGTACCTATGTGTGTTGTTTCAACACGGAAGAAAAATTTGCTAAATAGTATTTATGCGCATTATTCCAAAGCTACGAGGCATTTCATGACTTTCACTCGTGTAGGCGATGAAGACCCCACATGCTTTTATAAGTATGTTAGAGTAGAAGACCCCGGCCGTGGTGTCAAATGACATTAAACATCCTACTTTTTTGTGTTGTGAGAAGGCCTAACACCTCTTGTAGATTGCCCCTCTATAAGGGAGATGCCGGAAGCTTGCTTAAATTTAAACTAAGTGGACAACCAGGAAATCAAACTTAAAATAATATTTTTTAATAAAATCTGCAAAAATGGAAAATAAGGTATAAACTAAAATGAACTTACAATGAACTTGAAAAGCTTGCTTGCGAGCACCATATAACTCACCTATGAGTACTAAGAACACTTATAAACCTCATAAGAATTCACTCGATCAATTGAACTGAATAACCTCCCTATTTATAGTAACAAAAAGATGCCACTTTGGTCTAGCGCACATTAATTTAATTCATATAATACAACAACAACAACAACATCAAGCCTTTGTTCTACTACGTGGGGTTGGTAATTCATATAATGATCAATTTAATTTTATTAGAAACATTTAATGTAAAGGCTGTTTTTTGTTTTGAGGCTAGTCGCTCTTGAGGTGAGCAACAAAGGATGTTTTCTCTCCATCTGATCCTAGTCGCTCTTTCCGAGCACATTCAAGCAATAGCACTTCTTCCTTGATACTCTGGATATTTTGGTTGGATCCATGACTATGGGAGTGGCTTCGTTGTTTGTAACTGTGGTGGTGAAATTTGTTCCTCTCACGTATTCTGGAATAAGTCTAGTGCTAATTTATTCTTTAGCAAAGTGCTGTAGATCATGCATCCTGATCTGATAAGACGCTCATGTCTGCTGCTGCCTGCTCAGGTGTTTTTCCCTCTCTTTCTATTCTCACTCACTCTCTCTTTCTACCTTTTTCCATCTCTCTCTCTCTCTCTCTCTCTCTCTCTCTCACACACACACACACACACACACATTCTCTTCCTCCCTCTCTTTGTAATATCTCTCTCTCTCTCTCTCTCTCTCTCTCTCTCTCTCTCTCTCTCTCTCTCTCTCTCTCTCTCTCTCTCTCTCTCTCTCTCTCTCTCTCACATTCTCTATCCTTGACATGTCCTGATAACTCACCCATGAATTACTTGTTTTCATTTGGCAGCATAGTTTCTTCTCATCTCTTTCCTTTTCATGCTGTTGTTTATTCTGTGTGTATTGCGTTTGGTGAATCATGATTACCCACCATGATTAATATTTTAACTTATGCCTTTGTACTTATCAAAATAACTGAACCATCTAGAGGCAATCATGCTCTGTCTGTGAGCTGGATTTATGAAGAAGATGAAAGATAATGCCGGGAAAATCTTGCCCTTTTTGTGTAGTTGTAAGGACTAAAGTTATATGCTTCACTTGACAGTTCTGTGATGACATTAATTTCCCTGCCATTTTATTCTATTATGATAAATGTACATAACCATCTATATGAGAAACTTCGGGGGATTATAAAACCAGCGAGCTTTTTGGACAATCATTGCTCATTTGATTATGGCTCAGCCATGTTCATTTATTGATAAATCGAACAAGTTTAGACAAGAAATAAGCAGACTTGGCAACATTCTTGCCTGTAGTGCTCGATATAAGACTTGTTTATTGCTGGGTTTAGCAGCTTAATTTTTAATTATAAAACGCTTCTTTGGATCTTATACCTTTGAACGTTGCATGCTCGTTAAATTATTGTTGCATTAATAGAAGTTTGCGCTAATCAAATTGTTAGTTAGCTTCATTCAGTTTAACCATAACTAATGAATTGCATCTAAGTTTTTGAACAAATATCATCAGATTTACAATATAGATTAAATGTTAAACATACATAAAGACCATAAGTGACCCCCATTCTACATCATTGTCAAGCCCCATATTCCTTCTTGTGGATGCTCATCACCAACTCTATTGATGAGAAGAATGTATATCTTGCTACATTTCAACTTCGGTTTCGTTTGTGACAGCTTTTTTACTGCTTCTTAAAGCAGCTTTCTAGTACTAGAAAGCTGCTTTAAGAAACAGTAAGAAAGCCGCCCCAAACAAAGCATTCATCTTGCTAAAATTAATCTTACATATGAGAAATGCAAGATTGACAATAAAAATAAGCATCACAAGATTGTATATTGCGTGTGATCCAATGTTTACTGCACTAGCTTGTTATAACATGATCGAGTTAATTGAAATTTAAGAAGAATATCATCATATGATTACTAAACAGTACAATTATCCTTCCTTGTTTATGCAGCAAATTTTTTATTTTATTTGATTTTCCTATATACCTTATTTCTGATTATGCTGACTAGCAAGCACTACAGATGACAAGGTAACTGTGCTGGAGTCAGAAAAGCGGGCATGGGAGAGTTCCCCTGAGGCTCAAGCCATGAAAGAAGCTCTGAATCCCTGGAGAAGGTTTGATGAAGAAAAAAGTAAGCCATAACAAGGCTTTCATAGCATAAAAAAGGCTGAAAAATTGGCAGTCAGAAAGATTAATTTTTTTTTTTTTTAACCCAATTGGGCTTCGTAAGTTTATCTTGTTTTGTGCTCCTGGCATCATTACAAGCATTTGTTTTTTCTATTAAATGCCGAATAATGTACCATTACAAACTTTGGATGATATCAAACATTGCTTCCTTATATTAAAATTTACTAATTATTATTTTGTGGTACCATTACTGCTCCTCTGGTCTTTATCATTATAGTTTGTAGTTGAGCTTATATATAGACTTGCTTTTCCTGATAATAAGTGGGATAGTTCTCATGCAATAAGTGATTATTTCCAAACTGTGAGACTGTGAGTTGGAAGGGTAAACCCTAAATTATGGTGTACTCCAAAGGCTTTGCTTTGTTTGTAACAACTTTTCAATTGCTTTCGTTACTTAGTAAAAAATATTATGTATTTGGAAGAAAAAAAAAAGTATCACTATTTTTAATTTTTATTTTTTAAAAATTAGTTTTGAAAAAAAAAATTAAAATAATGGTTGAAAATTGACTTTTTAAAATTAAAAATAGTGAAGATTATGATATGCTATGGTATTCCATCTATATGATGACTATTTGAAAAAGGAAATACTAGTAGAAATTATTCATACTAGCATAATGGAAGGAGCAAGAAGTTTATTTCTTTTATAAAACTTTTGTCTTTTTTAGTAAAGATAATCATGCATGCATACTTGGTACTTCTGGGATGGAGTAGCGGGCTACATCATTTGCCTTCGTCAAGACTAGATCGTCGAGTTGGAAGGTTTTCTCTTTGACATTTGAGTTGTAGTACTTCGGCATTCTCCTTTTGACCTTTTCCTGTTTGAAGGTGGCTTGTGCTCGAAGTTCCTCCAAGTGGTTTGTTGTAGTTTTCAACTCTTCTTGATTGGTCACCTCTCACTCAACGAGTATTTCTTCTTCAAAATTGACTATGGCGACTACTAGCTGGCTGTGTAGGTCAAGTTCAACAGACAATAATAATTCAAAATATTGTGAGAGTGAGAGTGGTGTTTGCATAGTTACCAAGGAAGGAGTTATCCTAAGTTCCCATAAGATTAAAGAGAGTGTCTCCGCTCCTTTGTCATTTGCCTATTATACCTTCTTCCTCAAGAAGTTCAGAATCTATTTATCGGCGACTTCAACTTGTCCATTGGTTTGCGAGTGACAAATTAAAGTAAACTTTCAGAGAATGCATTGTGAGTGATATAAATCCTTCAGTGTCATGTTGACAAACTACTGCAAATTGTTAGTGATAATGGTAAGAGTCACACCATAACTTCAAATGATGTAAATCCAAATGAAATTCCTCATAATATTGGTGATCATCTTAGCAAGTTTATTGGCATCGATCCACTTTGTAAAATAGTTAATCATGGCTAGAATGAACTTTATATGCCCTGTGGAAGGTGGGAATGGTCTTAACAAATACATTCCCCATACTATGCTACAACTTGTGAGAAGGTTGCAGTTGCATGGGGGCAAAATTTGTGGCACTAGGGATACCTTTTGGAGAATTCATCTACATCCTTCCATATAGTCGACTAGAAGTATCATTGTCTTAGAATTTTATGGGCAAGTGTTTTTCCTCCTGAATGACTTCGATGCTCTCTTGAATGAACCCTATGTATTGTCTCCTTCTCGTCTCCCTGAAAAACCTCAGTTAAGTGAAGTCACCAATATCTTTTATATAACTCGCCCCTCATGATCTAGCTATTAGAAGCCTTGATCTTGAATCTTCATCGTTCACCGACTTCTGCATCTATCACTCCTATTCATAAATACTTTATGATTACATCTACCCAACTCAATGGGCAACTGACTTCTACATACATGTCATTCTCTTCTTCTATGGTAGGCCTTATGATCTTCATTGTTGGTCGC
Source organism: Dendrobium huoshanense (assembly GCA_016618105.1). Lineage (NCBI taxonomy): Eukaryota > Viridiplantae > Streptophyta > Magnoliopsida > Asparagales > Orchidaceae > Dendrobium > Dendrobium huoshanense. The sequence goes on from CM028360.1 coordinate 11,725,290, forward strand.
CCATCAAGATTCCCTCTCTTGGAGAGGAGGTTGGCAAGTTAGCTCTGCTCTCTGTTGGATCTTAGAAATTTTGAAGTACTCTAGTTCATTGATCTCTACCTTTACTTTGAATAATTACTTTAATAACACCTCATACCTTACTTCATATTCTCCAATGATTGAGTTCATCATTAGCTGCAAGTTTGAGTACATCATCAACTGTGTTTCCCCAAGCCCTGTGGTGAATTGCAGGCCAAAGAGAAAGTTGTGATGCCCTATGATCTAATGGAAGGATTAAAAAAATATATACCTATAATTACAACTTAACCATCAACAAAGAGAACTAGATCTACTATAAAATTCAAATAATAAAAACAACTAAACATATCTCATTTCATTAAAACATATGTACACTAATCCAACTCAAGAAGTTCTTCACATCAAAATAATTAAACATCAGATTACAAAATATCACCTTAACAACTCAGATTCAAACAAGCTTATTAAAAAAATATATACACTTTTCTACTTTGTTGATCTTTACCTTTTTCTAAAAGATTAAAAAATATTATAAGATGAGCATAACCAGCTTAGTAGACTAATATCCTAGCCCATCACAATATAAATATCAATTAATTAATTAAAATAAATATAATGACATATAAAGAATAAGTAAAGTAATAATAAAACCTGACTTATGATTTCAAGTTATGACTTACACCTTTGAAGCCACTTTCACTGAGGGTTTAGATGCATCACAAAACACTTGTTATCAGATATTCACTTGCACTTGACGTTCATATTTCTTGAGGGTTCATTCATAATATCAAGGGTTAAAAACACGTAGTTCAGAATATTTCGTATACTAAATTTTTAGAAGTATTAACATATGCAAAGAAAAGATTAAAATGCACATATCTCGATGCATAATTATAACTACACTTCTACTTATGCCTCCCTTTAACCTCCCATACCTACTTCTAGCAAGTTTGGCCAAAATCAAAACATAACAATACCACATAACTTCCCACTCATTATTTTAGAAAGTGGGGCTAAAATCTCTCTCACATCGAAACTAGGTAGATGGAGCCATAATAGAAATGTAGAGCCTTTGTAACATATCAGAGAGTGCATTTTTTCACATATCATATCTCCAACACCATGCTAATGCAATTGCATTAGTAAATAAATTATAACTTCAATGCAATATTCAAAAAATGCATGAATTGCCGATAAAAAGTAATATTACTTGTATGAAATTATACCTGTTGCGTGTCAGAAAATACGCGGCGGTAGAGTTTTGTAAATTCGCGTCCGAGCGTTGCACGTAAGTTTAACACACAAACAGAAAAGAGGGTGAACACCGAGGGTTTTTACGTGGAAAACCCAAAAATGGGAAAAACCATGGGGCCTCGCCCAGTTGCAAATTTCCACTAGTGTTTTCGTAGGTTACAAATGGCGGATTTCGTCCCACAAGTCGGGATTATCCAAATACAACTTGTTTTCTTCCACTAAATTCACAAAGTCCTGCGGATTCCTAGCGTTCCCTGAAAATCCGGCAGAGTTCCGGCGTCTTCAGGCGGCAGGAAGAGCTCCGGCGGTGGTCGAGGAGGTGAGGAATCTCCTATTCCCCTTTCTCCTTCTCCTTCTCTTCTTCTGCGAATTCTTGGCGTTTCCTCCAAATCCGGCAGAGTTCCGGCGTCTTCAGGCGGCAGGAAAAGCTCCGGCGGCGGTGGTCGAGGAGGTGAGGAATCTCCTATTCCCCTTTCTCCTTCTCCTTCTCTTCTTCTTCTCTCTCTTCCTCTCTCTCTTTACTTGAGTCCCTTGGTGTAGAATGAGGGCTCTATTTATAGTTTTTCTGGAGTGGCACAGCCCGTAAATAGGCGTGAGATCAAGGGCGAATTGGGAGTGATCCGAATGGACGGCCGATATCGAATCCTTTGATCATGCACCGTTCGTTGGACATTTGAAGGCCTTAATTATGTCAGAATTTGATGATCTTGGGCTCGTTGGATTCGACTTGTCGAGCCGTTCGATTTGAGTATAAGCTCGTCAAAATCGGAGACCGTTTGGTAACTCAAATTGTGGTTTGAACCTTCCAACAGCGCTTTGAACCCTTGATTCGGACTCATTTGGGCTCGGATTGAGTTGATCTTGGCGTCGTTGGGTTCGTATTTCTGAGACGCTCAGTTTGACTGTAAGCTCGCTGAAATCGGAGTTCATACGCTCCCGAAATTAATTTTTGAAGTTTCCGGATTGATTTTGCCTCGAGATTCGTGCTCAATCAAGATTATTTTGTGATGACGTATCAGTTGCCCCCCTATTTTCGGACGTCGAAGCATTAGGAGTCTGAAAATATGTGTTTCGAAAATTTGTATCAGCTAGAACGCCGAAAATTGCATTCTGAATATCAACATCTCGCTCGAACTTCATCATAGAGGTCCCATTGAGTTCTAAAAGTATCAAAAATGGGTCCGGAACGTCGAAAAACGTGTCCGGGGACCCCAAAAACACCTAATTTGCTGTTTTCGGGACGAAATTCGGACCCGGAATGGACCGGGCGGCCGAACCGACCGAATCCGGCCGGCCGCCGCCGCCGGCAACTGCCGGCGCCTCCGGCGGCACCGAACCGCGGGCCGCTCCGCGGCCTGCCCTGCCCGCTCCGCGGGCAGCTCCGCGGTCTGCCCAGCCCGCTCCGCGGGAGCTCCGCGGCCTGCCTAGCCGCGCCGCGGCATCTTGCCGCCGGCCGCCGGCCGCCAGCTGGCCGGACCGGCCATGCCCGCAATCCGCGTAAAATAGCCGCGGATTCGAGCGCTGTTCGCGCCGTTTCGACGGCGGCGAGGCGCCTGTTCGGTCCACCGCCTTAAGTGGGCCCCACTCCTCTTAAAAATGATTTTTTATTCATTTTTTGGTCGAAAAAATTCCTAAAAAATTCCAAAAAATTCCGAAAAATTCTGAAAAAATTCAGAAAAATTTAGAAAAAATAGAGAAATCCAAAAATTGTGATAACTCCCCCATATTCTCTCCAAAACCTATAAATAGGCCTCCTGGGCCTTTAGGAAACTTGCAATTTCTCTTTCTTTCTCCCTCCGGTTTACTGGCGATAGAAACCTACGGGATTTCCTTCCTTCCCCTCCGGTTTACTGGCGATAGAAAACTACGGGATTTCCTTCCTCCCCCTCCGGTTTACTGGCGATAGAAACCTACGGGATTTCTTCTTCTCCCTCCGGCTTACTGGCGGTTGAGGCTTCCGCTATTTTTGCGAGCGGGAAACTTCCCTTGCTCGAATTAGCGCCCCTCCTCGCGCGCAGAAGCCTACGAGGATCTCTTTTCCATCTGAGCGGAGGTTTGCTGGCGATGGACGATCGAGTTGAAGCCCGTTAGTAGTCAACGATCGAGTGTGGAGCCAAAGGGGAGAGTTCGAGAATGCGTTGCAAATAGCATTCAAGCGAGAAGCCGATGGCGAGTAGCAGTCTGCCGACGAGCAGAAGTCCGACGACAGGAAGAAGTCTGACTTCGGGTAGAAGACCGACGAAAATTCGTCGACGACCAGGAGTCTGACGACGAGTAGGAGTCCGTTGACAAGCAGAAATCTGACGATAAGGAGAAGTCCTTCGTCGTGTAGAAGACCGACGACGAGTAGGAGTCCGCTGACGAGCAGAAGTTTGACGTCGGGTAGAAGTTCAACGTCGGGTAGAAGACCGACGAAGATTCGTCGACGAGCAGTCTGACGACGAGTAGAAGTCCGCTGACAAGCAGAAATCTGACGAAAAGGAGAAGTCCTTCGTCGCGTAGAAGACCGACGACGAGTAGGAGTCCGTTGACGAGCAGAAGTTCGACGTCGGGTAGAAGTTCAACGTCGGGTAGAAGACCGACGAAGATTCGTCGACGAGCAGAAGTCTGACGACGAGTAGAAGTCCGCTGACAAGCAGAAATCCGACGAAAAGGAGAAGTCCTTCGTCGCGTAGAAGACCGACGGCGAGTAGGAGTCCGCTGACGAGCAGAAGTTCGACGTCGGGTAGAAGTTCAACGTCGGGTAGAAGACCGACGAAGATTCGTCGGCGAGCAGAAGTCTGACGATGAGTAGGAGTCCTATCCGAGGTTGTATGTCAGGACATTTGTTAGATGACATTAACATGTATGGAAGAGATCGAGAGAATCCTCCAAGAATTTGAGACCTATCCGATGTTGTATGTCAGAACATTTGTTCGATGACATTAACATGTGTGGAAGAGGTTGAGAGAATCCACCAAGGATGTAAGACCTATCCGAGGTTGTATGTCGGAGCCCTGCTCGACGACGTTAACCTGTGTGGAAGAGGTCGAGAGAATCCACCAGGATGTAAGACCTATCCGAGGTTGTATGTCGGAGCCCTGCTCGATGACGTTGACCTGTGTGGATGAGGTCAGGATCAAATCCCCCTGGGATTGATCGTCCGGTGATTGAGATACAATATGGATTGTGTATTCCTCGAATCACGGAGAAAGAGTTTGAGAAGTTTTTTCTTATCTTTCATAAGAGGAAAAATCATATTACAACAACATGAACATTCTATTACTGCATTACGTAAACGTAGTACAATAGTTCCCTGGTACGACTTACAAATTACAAAGCACTCAACACACAAGATCTTCGCACGGTGACAATACGACAATATTTAACTTGGAAGAAGACATTAGAGATATCAAAGTGACACTCAACTCAACATAAAAGTGAGAACAAGACAAGTAATATTTGTTAATACAAATACACGAAGTGCGTGATCATTCAATCTCTCCAACCATTTGAACATTATTCAATTGTTGTCTTTGTTGTTGATTCTGCCCCCCAGTCGGACCAACTTCATCTCGGGTTGGTGTATTCTTGATGAATTGTCGGAAATATCCTTGTCGGATCAGTCTCTCAACTTCTTCCTTGAGCTGCCAACATGCTTCAGTAGTGTGCCCACGGCTACGGTGGAAGTGGCAATATTGCTCCTGGTTTCCGACGTTGGGCTTCAAAGGGTGTGGCCATTTCACGTTCTCCTGATCCCGGATGGCCATTAATACATTTGCTTGGGATGTATTGAGTGGGGTGTACTCCTTTTCTTGGCGAGGTCCTCGTCGTGGTGACGGAGACCTATAAGGTAGATTATTCTTCTCATGCTTTTTCTGCTGTGGGAAAGAATTATCCATCCCAGGTGCACCTTTGCGCTTCCCGCTGATTTGCTCAAACTGTTTCCTGTGAGCATTTATAGCTTCATCCGCAGAGATTTGTGCCTCCACGCGATGGATCAAGTCAGCGTACGAATGGACGGTGTCTCGCATAAGGGCCGAATAGAAGGGGCCAGGACGAAGACCTCCAAGAAAGACCCCTCTGAGTAATTCAGGGTCTACTCCTGGAATCTGTCGTGCTTCAGTGGAAAATCGTTGAAAATACTCCTTCAACGATTCTCCCTCATTTTGGCGAATCCCGGAGAGGTGGGAAGAATCCTTAGCAATTCTTCGATTGGCCACAAATTGTTCGACGAATACTTTTGCCAATTTGACAAAAGAGGGGATCGTTCCAGGTGGAAGCGAGTAGAACCATGTTCGGGCCTGTCCTTTAAGGGTGGCGGGAAAGACCTGGCAGATGAGTGCATCTGATGCTCGTTGAATATGCATGATGGTTCTGTAGTAGTCGATATGCTCATATGGGTCGGTCGTCCCGTCGTAGGACTCAACATTTGGCACTTTGAATCCTACTGGAATGGGGTGCTGAAGAATGGCTTCCGTTAGAGGTGATGATTCCTGGAAATTCCTCTGTCGGAGAGCATGCCTCACATCTTCCCGGGGGAACTCTTCCCGTACCAATTTTTGCAGTTCGCGACGCAGGACATTGTGAGGGAATCCCGCGATGTGTGGTTGGGGAGAGCCTTCGGGGAGATCCGAAAAAATGCGAGGATGTGTTGAACTCGCTGTATCGACAAGTTCATCTTCCTGTTGTGATTGAGGATGTGGAGGAAGACGAATTTCTTCTTGTCGACGCTCGAATTGAATATCTTCAACCCTTGGTGGATCCCGAGGGGGAAGGATCTCCTCCAACGTCGGCTGTCGATCATCTCGTAGGAGTTGGAGGATCTCGTTTTGCGATTCTTCCATCTTCCGGATTCTTTCTTCTAAAGAATGTCCCAAAGTCCCTTCTCCAGCAGCATTCTGCCCCCCAGGGTGAAAAGATGCTGACATTAGTCGTCTATGGTTAATAGACGGATTTCTGGACTGATGAGAGTTGGAGCGAGAAGCTCCAACTAAACGACTGCTGCGCCTATTCACCATCGTAGCAGTACTCGAAGTAGTGGGATTGTGTTTCCCACAGACGGCGCCAAACTGTTGCGTGTCAGAAAATACGCGGCGGTAGAGTTTTGTAAATTCGCGTCCGAGCGTTGCACGTAAGTTTAACACACAAACAGAAAAGAGGGTGAACACCGAGGGTTTTTACGTGGAAAACCCAAAAATGGGAAAAACCACGGGGCCTCGCCCAGTTGCAAATTTCCACTAGTGTTTTCGTAGGTTACAAATGGCGGATTTCGTCCCACAAGTCGGGATTATCCAAATACAACTTGTTTTCTTCCACTAAATTCACAAAGTCCTGCGGATTCCTAGCGTTCCCTGAAAATCCGGCAGAGTTCCGGCGTCTTCAGGCGGCAGGAAGAGCTCCGGCGGTGGTCGAGGAGGTGAGGAATCTCCTATTCCCCTTTCTCCTTCTCCTTCTCTTCTTCTGCGAATTCTTGGCGTTTCCTCCAAATCCGGCAGAGTTCCGGCGTCTTCAGGCGGCAGGAAAAGCTCCGGCGGCGGTGGTCGAGGAGGTGAGGAATCTCCTATTCCCCTTTCTCCTTCTCCTTCTCTTCTTCTTCTCTCTCTTCCTCTCTCTCTTTACTTGAGTCCCTTGGTGTAGAATGAGGGCTCTATTTATAGTTTTTCTGGAGTGGCACAGCCCGTAAATAGGCGTGAGATCAAGGGCGAATTGGGAGTTATCCGAATGGACGGCCGATATCGAATCCTTTGATCATGCACCATTCGTTGGACATTTGAAGGCCTTAATTATGTCAGAATTTGATGATCTTGGGCTCGTTGGATTCGTCTTGTCGAGCCGTTCGATTTGAGTATAAGCTCGTCAAAATCGGAGACCGTTTGGTAACTCAAATTGTGGTTTGAACCTTCCAACAGCGCTTTGAACCCTTGATTCGGACTCATTTGGGCTCGGATTGAGTTGATCTTGGCGTCGTTGGGTTCGTATTTCTGAGACGCTCAGTTTGACTGTAAGCTCGCTGAAATCGGAGTTCATACGCTCCCGAAATTAATTTTTGAAGTTTCCGGATTGATTTTGCCTCGAGATTCGTGCTCAATCAAGATTATTTTGTGATGACGTATCAATACCCACTATACTTTTCTCATTCAAAATTTAACTTAAAAAATGTATTCACTTGAACATTTTAAAATATTTATATAACTATTACAATTGCCAAAAAAAGCCTCAATTTAGTTATATAATAAGAAATTTGCATAGGAAAATTAATCTTTAAAAAATCAAATTTTATATAGTCAAAACATTCAGAATAAAGCGTACAACAACATATTAAAAGTTATGTAGTGAAAATGTTATAAAACCCGAGAAAAATTATTTGTTCATAATTTTTATAAAATTAATGGAATTATAATCAGAGATAGGAGTTTATAAGTATACGTCATGCTCTACTATATCTTGAACAGGCCCGCCGGATGAATCCCCAATTTCAGCCACCAATTCATCTCTCTTTCTTTCTCTCTCCTCCCTTTCATTCACCTTTTTTTCTCTTCTCTGGTGAGGGATGGGTGAGGTGAGTGATTGGCACATTCATTTTTACCCAGTGTTGTGATGCTTGCCTTTTGAGTTCCCCTGTGCTCCCAGATAATTTTTTAGATTCCTAGAATCTTTCCATTAACAAACTTAGCGCCACGATGACACCACCTAGCACCAAAGCGCATGATCATTTTCCTTTCCCCATTAGAGATTTCAATGCCATGATGTTTTCCACCCAACACCGGAATGCTCCTAAAGAAAATTGAATGAATTAAATTTCACTACCTTGGGCTACTTCCTAGCTTACTTAAGAGTTGTTAGATACTTTGGGCATACTTTTACCACTTAAATTAATTTATACAAATATTTTGTTTAATTATATAGGTTTCAAAATAATGGATATTACAAAATCCCTCATATTATGCTTACTTATTTGTAACTTTGAATTCTATATTAGCTGAATGGATGATGGTGTTTCTAATGGGGACTTCTCAGAACCCTACCCACACCAACTCCCTACTTGATGGAGGCACCTTTGATGCCAAATGTCTAGTGCTATTGTGGAGTCATCATCTACAAGTCGGCACCACGATCATTGAATTAGGGGAGGAATTTAGCTAGGGCTTGGGCCTTCATGATTGTTTATGGTAAGTTGGTTATCTGAAACTCTGTCAATTTTATTAATCTCTCTTAATGATCAGGTTTACCAAGTTCAACTCTAAGCATGTTGTTGATAACCACTCTAATTAGATAGTCTTAGAAGTACAATCACAGTTGCCTTATTGAGATTATTATTGCCCATACGATCCTCTCAATGATATGATAGCTTTGTTCCACTATGAGTATTTTGCTCATATAGTAAACTAGTTATGGATTCTTCCCTTACTCACTAATGAGTAATAACCTGATGGCATCCTCATCGACCCCTAAGTATACTAACAAATCCTTGTCTGGTTGCAAGCTTTGAGTAGGGGTAAAGAGGATAGGAAAAGCTTCAATTATTGAAAGGCAGCCTCACAGTCTACAATCCAAGAGAACTTCTTTGCACTTCTCACGACTTTGAAGAAAGGTAAGAACATCTCACCAAGTCAAGAGATGAACCAATTGAGGACGGCAGCCTGCCCGATGAGTCATTGTATCTCTTTTGGCTGTTATGGATGATGCATCTCCAATATGTCCTTCACTTTATTTGGGTTTGTCTTAATGCCTTCAGGTGTGAGGAGGAAGCCAAAAAATTTTCTTAAACCTACACAAAAAGTATAATTTTATGGGTTGATGGGGGCTAAGCGTGAGCAGTTGATTGGTATGTGTTGGACTTGAGCCATGTAATAAAAATATGTTTAGGTTTTCTTTGATATATGAAAATAATGAAATCCCATTAAATATTCAAGTATATGTGCCGAATTAAGTTATAAAGTTATAGAGAAGAGTGTTGATCCCAAGTGTTCTATTTAATTATAATTAAATTACTACTATTTAATCTAAATGCATAATTTATCTCATTGAATGTAAAATCGATGTTTTTGAATTTTAGCCACTTAATATACACTTGCAAGAAAATTTGATACTAATGAAAATAAAATACTTTAGACTAATAAATATAAAATAACATAATTTGCTTAATGAAACTCTTTATTTTAGATGTGGATCAGAGTATATACATCCCCGGATCTTTGTCAAGTTTATAGGGGTGAAAAGTTAGGTTTGTGGCCTTCCTAAAATTATATTATCTCCAAAAAAATTAGAAGGTTTAACATCCTATGTTTATGTATGCAAATATTCTATTTCAATACTCTTATTTATTCCTATATTCATTCATCGAGTCTATACATCAAACTAGATATTAACTATATACATGGCATTCTATGCATTAAATGAGGACTAAGATATATTGAAAATATCCATAAGTATTTCAAAGCACAAGAGTCTACATTGATAATTGCTATGTATTTTATTATTAGCCCAAACTTAGAGATTTAGCTAGACATGAATAACACAAGAAGCAAAATCATATTCATTTCATTCATATAAGAAATGATACATAAGAATCCGTAAGATAAATATCACCCAAAAGGATCAATTGATGTTCTCCAATCTCTTTCTTTCTCCAACAATATAATTTCTTCCACAATACAGGCTATCTCAAATGAAAGTATCTTGCACTTCTCTAGACTCCCTTAGACTTTGCTCTAAGGGGGGATAAAAGGAAGACATTGTAAAGGACAAGATTCCATTGAAATGACATAACTCCTCAAACAAAAGAATTAAAAATCTACTTATACAAGTGTAGGAGCAACTTAGGCACCGCAATGCCCGACAAGGTTGTACTGTGGTGAACATGGTGGTATAAAATAAACTAGTACCTCTGCACTATAATGTTTGCTTCAATGTGGCACTGGGCTGACCAAGCACAGTTAATGGTCAAACTGAAGCATTTTTTGGCTAAGTCGACATGATTCCTCATTTCGATAACTACACCACAATGACGCTAAAAGTTGAGCTCTGCGGTGCTTGAAAGTACAATCTGGCACAAAAATATTGGTATGATCGATGCTTCCGTATTAAAATTCCTGAGACTTCAATGTTGTGGTGCTAATTTCTATCACCGCAAAATTGACCTTGGCTTTGCCATAGTGCTAATCTTCCCAAAATTTCAAAGTGGCCAGTGCTACAATATCTGAATTAGGCAATGGGGTGCTCTAGATGCGAACGCCACAAAGCAAAAAAATGTTGGTGCTTCGACACTCGTTCAGCACTTGTAGGCACAAAAATAACTAAAATATAATATTTTTACTACATTTTAACCCAATAAGCAACACATAATTTATACTTAAGAATTTTCCCCTACCTTAAACCTTTGTTTGTCCTCAAGCAATGGTGAAATCACCTATTGATTAACTTAATAGTCAAAATAATAATTGATAATTTAAAATTACTAAAATGAGGATAATACATTACATTCTAGAACTAATTTGGAATGAATAAAATTATAATTATAATTTCAAAGGTCATAATAATTATTTCAATTAGTCGCCATTCCTATTGGTTGTACTGAGCCTATCCACTATTAGTGTATGTGAAAATTTTTATTTTTTATTTCATAAATGAATAATATATTACTTAGGAATTAGTCATATTTGTAATTAAATTGGAAGTTCATAAGTGCACAATCATGAGTATTAGTTCATTTATCTATTCCTATTTGATTTAATTATTTGGATGCTATTGGACTTGAGCTTCAATATATACCAATTTTTGAATGTACTCATCGTTTTCCTTTTTCATATTTTCTTTTATAAATTATCATGTTTCTCAATTTTTATTTTCATATACGGAGTACATATTTAATGATTTTAAATATCAATTTTACTTTCATCCTCCTATAACCTGAATTGATTTACTGCAAGAATTTAATAAGGTCGCTAATTCCATATTTAAGTTTACAATGATCTTCCTAATTTAAGTTACCCACTTCTTTTCCCTAAACTCAATTACTCATTCTTTAATTTAGTAGTTAGTACATTAGTGTATAGTTTCTAAATTCAACACAGGTCAATAGCTTAAGTGTTTTATATTAGTTAATTATTAAGCTTTTCAAATTATGAATTATTATACAATATTCATTAAAACTATCATCTAGGATTTTATTATTATCTGAATTTGATATAATTTTTAATTGTCATTTTTATTCTTGCTGAATAAGCAATCAAAGTGCAACTATGTAGAGAATAAAACTTAACATTTAAGCTTAAATAAATTTAAATTTAATGTAAATAATAGACCACATTACATTAGAACAAGTAAAAACTGAATGTGAAATAAACATGCCTTTCATTAAATGTTAATAAGCTCAAAGGCACTAAATACAACTACTAAACATAAGCATAAGATAACCCATCTCCAATCAAAATTAACCACTTGCTCAACTACGGAGTAAGTGTCATAGAATTCCTATTGTAGCTACTACTAGGCCTACTAGTCAAATGAGGCTCACCTAGACTTCCCTCCTCTACACCTAACCATTTAAAGTCTTCAATTTTTATGTTGGTGAGGGCTAAAATAGGAAAAAATTATTTCTCACTAAGATCTCCCCTCACACCAACATTAACACACAAGACATAAATAAGAGAAGGATGACCTAAACCCATAGATGTATTGCCTTTAATGATATAGTTTAAAGAAGAATAAATTAGCTTCCCCACATCGATAGTGTAACCAACTTGAATGGCATAATTGAGTGCAACACGATCTTTGGTTACCTCACTTATATTCTTGCTTGGTAATAAATGGGTAGAGATAAACTAATGACAAGCTTTAAAAAGTTGGATAAATTAGCATACATGAAATTAATAATTTTCTCATCCCTCTTCTACCACACAACTCCACTATGAGGCTCACACAAAACTTATGGTAACTCATCAGGATTAATGGGGGAAAGACTCAAAGGGGTGTACTCATCAACCCCAAACCCCCTAGCTTAAAGAGATAATTAATAGAGATCAGATAAAATGGTACTCACTTACCACTAACAAAAAATATATTTTCCATAGCCTCTTTCTCATTGGCAAAGAATTCTCTCACTGCATTTACAATTGCAGCATGGGGCCCCTCACATAAAAGTTCTCAGCACTGCTTCACTATCATTTACTTAACATGCCTACTCAAATTTTGGAATCCTCTCTTAGGGATAAATTGCTTGGATACCACTATTATCCCATACCTTTTCTTGGCTTTCGTTGAAATGAATATGCTTTATTATAGGATGATGAAATACGCTTCTTGCCAAACATTTTAGTGGACATTTCGCAGAAAAGCTCAAACAATGAATATACAAAACTTGGAAAGAAAGAAGAAAATTATTATGAAAATTTTTGAAATGGACACATGTTATATATAATTTTCATGAGTGTTACAGCACTTAAGAGATCAGTGATGTGGTGCTTAAAAGTTTGCAAAATGACAAAGGGTCAAACTGACAGATGCTGCAGCGATATGGGCCATCTAGTGATGTAGTGCAGACATTAAAAAATGAAGTGCCAGCTTTTTGGATGGAAAATGTAATGGTGCTTGACATCTATGAGTGTTGTAGAGCTTACAAAGACTAACACTGTGATTCTTTAATTGATATAATAATTATTTTGACCTAACGCTGTAATGCTTGAAATAGTGTTGTGGTGTTCAATAGAGTGTAATAATATAAAAATTATGAACATATACTTTATTTAACTGCACTACCATCATCTTCGTAGAGATAATGGACTAATGTTGTAGCTCTTGAGATAGTAACGATGAGGCGCTTGATAAGGAAAAATAGCGCTGCAGTATTTAAAGATAAAATGTTGCAGTGGTGCAATACAGTAAATTTTCTTGAGGATTCATCACTGCAAAGGTATTTTTAAATACCACGATGCTTGGCCTGCAAATGTTGTGACGCTTGAAATACTAATGTTGATGTACTAGTTTAATTTTTAGCACAACAATTTTTTCTCCGGAAAATTTTCATGACTTTTTTTCAAAATCAATATTAATATTTTTATAAATGATACAACACACATAAACATAATATAACATTAAAAAAATAAAAAAATAAAGTATACAAACACATAATAGAATTGGGTTGCCTCCCAATACATTGCTAAATTTATAGTCTTTAGTCGGACTTGCCTAGATTTGTCATTTTGACTGTAATGGTCACCACCACTTCTCAAGTGGTCTCAACTATGTTATTTTCCTTTTTCCTTTGAATTTATTTCAATATTACTCGGTAAAGTTTTGGGTGAGACCATACCAGTACCAGTGCACCGGATCCCATCAGAACCCTGTAGTTAAGTGTACTTGGGCGAGACTAGTACTAGGATGGGTGACCTCCTGGGAAGTCCTCGTGTTGCACCTCTTTTTATAACACTACAGTTGCCAGGTCCCAAGTCCTGGATGAAAAAAGTGGAGGTTTGTGTTAGGTAGTCTACAACCAGCATAAAATTTATCGAATAATAATGACATGAATTCTTTAAGAATTTGTGTTAATGCTAGGGCATTCCTTGGAAGTAGCGCGTTGTATGGCTTGAATACAGTGACAAATCTTTAAGGGCCACTGCACCAGTGCTCGGGTACATTGTTAAATAGGCAAGGGTTCCCACATCAAGGACGGATGTGGGAAAGGAAGCTAGTCCATGAAACTAAAATTAGGATAGGAACTTAGAATATAGGTTCCCTTACAGGAAAATTAATGGAATTAATAGATATTATGATTTATAGGAAGATAAATATTTTGTGCATTCAGGAAGCTAAATGGGTAGGAGAGAAAGCTAAGGAAATTGATAGTTTAGGATTTAAACTTTGGTATTCATGTAGGAGTCGTACTAGAAATAGTGTAGGTATTATTATAAATAAGAGTTTAAAGGATAATGTTATAAAAATTAATAGGTTTGGAGATAGAATTATAGCTTTAAAGATTGTTGTTGATGATATGATTGTTAATATTATAAGTGCTTATGCTCCTCAAGTGGGTTTGGATACGAGTTCTAAATTAAATTTTTTGAATGACTTAGAAAAATTATTATAAAAGATACCTCTAGAAGAAAGAGTTTTTATTGGAGGAGATTTAAATGGACATGTTGTTAGAGAGGTAGATGATTTTAAAAGCATTCATGGTGGCTATGTTTTTGGAACAACAAATGAAGGTGGCAAGACCATATTAATTTTTTGTTTAGCTTATGATTTTTCAATTTCTAATACCTTATTTAAGAAAAGGAATGAGCATCTCATCACTTATAGAAATGGATCTAGTACAACTCAGATTGACTATTTTCTTATAAGAAAATTAGATCGTTTAGATTGTAAATATTATAAAGTTATTCTGAGTGAAAATTTATGTACCCAACGTTGATTATTAGTTTTAGAATTTAAGATAATATTCTAGGAGTATATGGGGGCATTTAAAGAGTATTAACCAAAATATTTTTGAGAGTAAGGTTTTTAGAGCTTAAGATTTTATCTGTGCATGAGGATGCTAATGTTATGTGGGAAAAAGTGGCTAGTGATATTAAGAATATTGCAAAAGATGTGCTTGGAGTATCAAAGGAAAAAAGCTCCTAATAGTTAAAATAGTTGGTGGTGGAATCCAAATGTGCAAGAAAAGATTAAGAATAAGAAGATTTGTTATAAAAATTGGTTTAATTTTAAAAATTCTGATAATTGGGAGAGATATAAAGATGCTTGTAAGAAACCTAAGAAAGCAATATGTGATGCAAAGACCTTAGCTTTTAGTGATTTATATATATATTAGATACTAAGGAGGGAGAAAGATATATGTATAAGTTAGCCAAACAAAGAGATATGAGTAGTAAGGATTTAGTTCAAGTGAAGTGTATTAAGGATGAAGATCAAAAAATACTTTTCTTAGAAGATGATATTCAACAAAGGTGGATGAGATATTTTGCTAAAATTTTTAATGAAAATTGTGATAATAAGATTGACTATAGTGACCTTAGCACCCTAAATGAAAATAAAGATTTCTATTTTTATCAACATATTAGTAAAATCGAAGTTAGAGAGGCTTTAAAGAAAATCAATGGTGGAAAAGCTGTTAGACCTGATGATATTCCAATAGAGGTGTGGAAATGCTTAGGAGATGAAGGAATTTCTTGGCTTACTTAACTTTTTAATACTATTTTGAAGACTAAAAAGATGCCAGATGAGTGGAGAATGAGTGTGTTAATTCCTATTTTTAAGAATAAATGTGATGCACAAGATTGTGTGAATTATAGAGGAATTAAATTAATGTGTCATTCCTTAAAACTATGGGAGCGAGTTATGGAGCATAGGTTGCAGCGTGATACTAATGTTTCTCAAAATCAATTTGGATTCATGCCGGGTAGGTCGACTATGGAAGCCATACATTTATTAAGAGGTTTGATGGAGAAATATAGAGAAAATAACGAGGATCTACATAATATATTTATTGATTTAGAAAAAGCATATGATAAAGTTCCAAGAGAAGTGCTATGGAGAGTTCTTGAAAAGAAAGGAGTTAATAATGCTTACATTCAAATCATTAAAGATATGTATGCATAAGTTATTACTTGTGTTTAAACACAAAGTGGTTTGACCAAGTATTTCCCTATTTCGGTTGGGTTCCGTCAAGGATCAGCCTTAAGCCCATATCTTTTTGCTTTAGTCATGGATGTTCTCACTAGACATTTACAAGAGGATGTACTTTGGTGTATGTTTTTTGCTGATGATATTCTTCTTGTTGATAAGACTAGAGAGGGAGTTGAAAGTAAACTTGAATTATGGAGGTCAACATTTGAGACTAAAGGTTTTCGCTTGAGTAGATCTAAAATGGAATATATTGATTATAATTTTAGTAGTAATAGACCTAGTGAGAGGTTTATGACTTTGGGCAATCAAATCATTAATAAGAGTACACATTTTAGATATCTTGGATCTATTATTAAGAGTGATGGTGAAATAGATGGGGATATTATCAGCAAAATTCAAGTTGGATGGTTGAAGTGGAGGAATGCATCGAGCTTATTGTGTGATAGAAAAGTACCCCTCAAACTTAAGGGAAAATTCTATAAGATGGTAGTGAGGCCTATAATGCTTTATGGTGTTGAATGTTGGCCATTAAAAGATAAGCATATTACTAAGTTAAGTGTGGCAGAGATGAGGATGCTCAGGTGGATGAGTGGCTTTGCCCTTAGAGATAGGATACGAAATGAGCATATACGTGAAAAGGTTGGAGTAGCTCCAGTAGAAGATAAGATTAGAGAGAGTCACCTTAGATGGTTTGGCCACATAAAATGGCGGCCTTCCAAACACACAGTTAGGAGAGTAGAGATATTAAATTTGACTTATGTTAAGAAAGGTAGAGGAGGACCTAAAAAGACTTGGTTAGAAAATATTTGGAATGACCTTTCTTTATTAGATTTAATCGAGAATTTGACCTTTAATAGGACACAATGGAGAAAAGGATTCATGTAGCCGACCCCACGTAGTGGGATAAAGGCTTGATGTTGTTGTTGTTATATTACTGGGTAAAGTTCCATAAGGTTTACTATTAAAAGAAATTATAAGCTGACCTTATTGATTTTTTATGTTTTTTTATGGAAGATATTTGACTTTACAATCGAGTTCCTAACTAAATCACAATCTCTTCTAAAGGTGATTCCCTCTCTCTAAATTGATTATTTTGGTTAAAACCTTGGAGATATAAATGTCTAATATTCACTACAGGTTGTTGAGGAATATTTAAATTTCCTCCTTAATTAAATTGGCCTACATTACACTGATTATTATCATCAATATTATTATTTGACCAGCCAAAATTAGAGTGATTCCTCTAACTTAAATAATAAGTATTTGAATAGGGATTATTTTATATTCTAATCAAATTATATTTTCAATCCCTTGTACATTATTATCATACATTGAATTTATATCACGTTATTTTAGTTACATAGATGATTTTTATCTTGAACTAATTCTAATAGTGTTAAACTGTTTAGAAATTACAATTATATATATATATATATATATATATATATATATATATATATATATATATATATATATATATATATATATATATATATATATATATATATATATATATATATATATATATATATATATATATATATATATATATATATATGAAAGTTTGTGAGGGGTGTTAAACCATAAAGAACTAGTCCCGATGGTGTGAGGGGGTGAATTGGTTATTTAAAAAATTATTTAACAATAAAGAAAAATAATTGTATAACTTGATACGGAAGCAAATTACATTCACAATAAAAAGATAAATCAATATTTTCATTCACGAAATTAATCACAAGAAAAATAAATGAAGAAATAATAAAGGAAAGAACACACTAGATTTATAGTGGTTCGGTCCAACCTGACTTTCATCTACTCCCTTGAGGCACCATCTGAGTATTGCACTAAATCTTAAGTGACTCACCTTTAGCCTCCATATCTATGCGGAGAAGCCCTTATAAAATCACTTACATCTTCCCCGGTGCGGCGAAGTAGCCGGGTCCTTTGATACCAAAGAGATCTTCTTCTTCCCAAAACCTCTCTTAGAAAATGAGAATAATCTAAGTCTAAAACTATCATTATTAATACTATTATACTTAAAAATATTTATTAACCTCATTTTTGAGTGAGGTTAATCCTTCAAATAAAAAAATTTAATATGCACAGATATATCATTTAAGTGCATTCCAAACTTTAATATATCTCAACAATGTATTTTGGTATAAGTAATCACATTATTGACCCCAAAATCATCACTTGATAGTCACTTTTGATCATTTTATCCATCAGTTGATAGTCACCGAATGGTTGTCAATGATATGAGTTTAATTTCTTAACCGGTCGTATAACAAAAAATTATTCATATATTATAATTGCACAAATCATGATAGGTTCATATTGAATGAACCAAATGTCATCCAATGAGCCCTCATATGAGTCATACAATATGATCTTATGATCATACTAGATAAACAAAATATCATCTAGAAAGCTCTCAAGTGAGTCATACAATACGATCTTATGATCATATTAGACCATCCAAACTTTTTCCAAGACTCTTTGAGTGACTCGTACAATACAATCTATGATTGTTTAGTATGATCATTTCAAAATCAAAACTTCCTCCAATCATTGACCTCCATAATCAAACCCCAATTTTGCATCTCAACTTCACTAAACTTCTCTAAACCAACTCCTACTGAATGGAACATGATTGGTCATCCTATTCTAGTCAATAATTTACTTGGTTAACTAAGCGCAAATCTGGTCAAACTAGGTTTATTTGGATCAAACCCACACCCATGATCAAATTAATCTATTAAACCCCAGAAATTCACACCATTTAATGCCTTGAGTGAACCCAAATTATTGTGAGTTAATTCAGGTTGAGTTGATTTGATCAACCAATCTAAATTCATCAAACCTCTCATATACATACATCATAAATTCAAACTTCATATCAATGTAACTAAATCCATTAAAACTCGTGCAAACAGCCTTAAAAACTCCCAACAGTCCATCCTAGATGGCTTGATCAAAGTTGACTTATCAACATAGTCAAAATAATAAAAAAAATTTTGAATGGTCAAAATGGTCAACATAGCTAAATTTTCGAACTCCTTCCACACCAACCCATTTGACCTTCTTAAACTAATATAGAAGCTTCCTAAGCATGCCCAAAATTGATTTCAGCCCTTGTTTTATTCCAAAGTGGCATTTTTGGTCCCCATAGGAAAGATACAATCCTTCCTTTTTCCCTTTTTCCAAAAACTCCTCTGCCAAAAGCATTGTCCCTCAATAACCCTAGACACTTGCCAATCATCTAGGGAGGGAGTCTGAAGTATCCCAACCCTTGGTTTGGGTTGGACGGTCTTGAATAGGGCAAAGGGAGAGAAAATCTTCATTCCATCATAACTAAAAAAATAGAGCTCCTCCAGCCACCAAGCCTTAAGAGAATTTATTCCTGGAGATTCAAGGAAGAGAACAAGCCTTTATATAGCCCATGAGGTCCATTGGATTGAGGTGAATGTCCAACCCTAGTTTAAATATTCAATTTAAAATAAATTTATAAAAGTGCTTTTCAGAGCTTCCAAACACTTCCTCACTCTTCATCTGAGTGTGGGAAAGCTTTTTTTTTTCAAATTTCATGGCATTTAGGTCACTATGCAAAAAGATATGAAGGCTCTTTCATTTCTTTCACTTTTCCTCTTTACATGAATACAGTTAATATGAATGGATCATCTAGTACAATCTATTTGATCAAACAGATTATATAGAACGATGTCACTAATGTTGCAAGTGAAACCGTCTCAAGCCATGCAATGTGCTCACTATTTGACGTCTGTGATCGTCGTCATGTGCTGCCACCAATCATTACCAATGATTGGTGCCAGTGTGTGAAATTAAATTTAAATAAAATTTTAATTCTTGAAATGCTATAAACTTTAAAAAAAATCTTCATAAATTTATTTTATGCCAATTTTTTAGTTCTTACGCTCATTGGAACCAGATTGAGCCCAATTTTTTTAAAAAAAATAATTTTAAATAATTTTAACTATTATGTATAGAGCAATTAGGGTTTTAAAGTTTTCTATTTTTTTTTTTTTTTTCATTACTCCCTAATTAGTGGTTCAATTGAGCTCAAATTCGAGCAGTGAACACTAGGGTATGTGTGCCTTGAAAATTAATGGATTTTGTTGAATTGAATTTTTAAAGTTATGGGTTATAATTTGACCCAAAACTATAGAAATTCATAGCTCTCAATGTACATAGAATTTGGGATTCATTTTCGTATATTGTGTTTATGTTATTATGAGGGTTAGATGACCATAATTTCAACCCTATCCAATGACTAGATTGCCTTAATTAAATCCCAAAAAATATAGTTGTATTTACTTTGGGGATAAATTATGAGACCTAAGAAGACTTTCATGACTTGGATTTTTATGGGTTTGAAGCATATATTCAAGTGAACCTATGTTTCAAATTTTATTGAAATTAGTGTTCATTTGTCTTGTCAATTAGTATACCCAAGTTTGACATTCATAATTGACCAAGAATATTTTTTTGATTAATCATAAATATTAAATAAATTAAAAATATATATTTTTTAGTTTCAGGATGTTCAGAATTAAATTCTTAAAAAATAAAATTTAAAGTCTCTTAAAATTCAATCAAAATAAAAAGTAATTTGAAAATCAAAAAAATTTAATTATTAATTAAATAAAATAATTAAAAAATAATTTAAGCTCTTGTAATCATCTCTAGGAGTCATCAGTGATATATGAGAAATATTTTAAGAGACTTGGAGTTGATTTGGTAAAAGAAAAATCCCTAATTAGTTGAATTAATTTGTTCATTAAAAAGGTCCAAATTTAGAAAACTTATAATTATTTATAGAAAATTCTAACTAATACAAACTTAAAGGCATTGGTTTCATTATTGGTTGTAGTATTTATTAAAAATATAAAACTTTCATAATTCAATGTAAATAAAAAAAGTTAATATTTGATCAAATATTAAGTAATTGAATAATCTAATAAATATGAAAAATTAATAAATCACTAAAAATTTAGCAAATAATTAACTCAAAGAATTAAATTAAGCTCACCCTATTAATAAATTTTATAGTCTAGAAAGATTAAGTTATGGGGCTACCTATCTTAAGGATGCTTTGATCCTCATGCCCATTGTGACAACACCACAAATTAATTGACAGGATGTAGGTGTGGAATTATAAATATTATAAATCAATAATAAAATAATTGAATAATTAAAAATTAGTAACTAATAATCAAATTTAAATAAATAGGTAATTTTTAGGTAATTCAGGCTTACAAGGCTACTAGCTTAGCCTCAAGGAGGATGAAATAAATCTCATAGCCCAGATTTAACAAATGAAATTCGCTACTCAACTTAAATAACCATTGAAAAATTAGTAAGAAAATATTTAGGCATTTGAAGATTTCATACACCTTGCTTGACTTCTTTTAGGAAGGCAAATGTGTATCAAATGAAGGTTTAGTGACTGATCAAAAGATTCTAAATAACCAATCATTAATCAACTTCAACAAATGAAATATATCCTAAAATAAATTTTAAAACATAAAAATAATAAAACTTAAACTCAAATTAAAATGTCCTTGACTTTTAACAAACCAAAATCAATCTATAGAAAACATTAAACAATAATAAACTCAAGATATATCCAAAGCACATCCTATTACACACACTATATATTATTTGTTAGGACAACCAACTCTAGTTTTAGGCTAGGTCATTATTCTTTCATGTGCCTTTTGGTGATGTGGAAATGATTTGCATGTGAATGAATTTTGTTTGTTATGGTTGAACATGATATACTCTATGATGACGCTTTCTTTGTGATCTATGATAAGTGCTTAGATTTCTTTAGGTTATGAGTGATCTAGATGTTTATTGCTAATCAAAATTTTATGCAGGTGGTCATGCTTATGTAAGACTATTATTAAAAGGGGGATAAAATTAATTAAAGCTTGATATAATTAAATTTTTTATAGGTGCTTTTTGCTTCTTAGCCCCTAATCATTAAAATCATAGCCAAGCTTATAGGTTGCTCAGAAATGATTAAATTATTATTATTAGAGGTGTTTCTTATAGGTACTTTTGTTGCTTAGCACCCAATCATTAAAAGCATAGCCAATATCATGGTGCAACAATCTCCTAACTCTGATGATTCATCTCCAGGATGTCGAGTGTGTAAGGGAAAGTTCAATATTGTCGACTATGTGTTCGGTGAGTTTTGATAAAGGGGGGTTAATAATTGGCATGCTTAATTACATGTTGGAAACTTATATGAGAGATCTCAGGTCGACTGAGAGAGGGTTGAGTAAGATGTCAGAGAAGTAGAATTAAATCTATTAATCATGGTGAGGTAGGTGATTAGAGAAAAAAATTGCTAAGTCCTCATTGCATTTTTTATGATAATTATGCATTTAATCCTCATATTTTTATGTAGGAAACATGTTAAAAATTATAAAGATTGAAAGTGATAGGATATCATTCCACAACAGCGTAGCCCCACCACTTCAACGTCACAATAGAGGGCCTTAGAAATTTTGTTGGAGAGCTTAGCATTGAGGCACTATCCAAGAAGCATCACAGTGCCAAACTGCTCAGTGCCATGGTAGGAGATAGTTAGACCTGTGAACCAATGCAATAAATGGTGAACTTATGCACTTTTCAAGCAATAATGTATTGCTTCAAAGCAAGCACCATGATGCTAGTTTAATTACTTTATAAAATTATAGACAGTATCCATAATGTTCATATATAAAGCTTTGAACTTTGTGGAGATGTGCGTGTGTGTGTGAGTGAGTGTGAGGAATGTTCTTGAGAGGTAGTAGCTCTTATGTACTTAGATGTGTATAATACAATCAAATATTTTTTTTTTAGTCAATATAAGTCTAAATTATAAACTGGCTTCACAATAACATAGATATTATAGTGATTTAATTAAATTATTTTTTACATAATTTTTTGTGCAAATCTTAAGAAATCAACACTTATTTGTATATGTGGGGATTTTAAAACTGCAGGTGTCCATTTTGCAAGTCTATTTCACAAAAATTTATCAAATAAATTATCTTATTTTATAAATATTTTTTTATAATTTTTTAAGCCCCAAAAAAGAGTTATATGAATTTTATACCAAAAATTAAAAATTTGTCAGGTGTCCATTGTTTTATAAATTTTGAATTTTATCGATGGTCGTTATTACAATTATAATATTGTGATAATATCATATAAGTGTAAAATATAAATACTGATTGACTCGTTGATTGGAGATTGATTGACCTGTATAGGATGTGGGCCTACGAATTTTCTTTGAAAATTATGGTTGGGTGTTATCCTCTACTGATACAATAATTGGGAGTTATAAAGAGTTATTACTATGTCAGTGGGTAATGAATGACAACTCTATTTACTGACCCAATGGTTATCGACTATCAATTATAGGTTACTAAAAAATACTATAATATCCAGAACTTCTTATTTATTTTTTGTTGCTACTAAAATGCATGTTGTTGAGATATTATTCCTATTATTATATAGCTTTATTATTATTGTATTATTTTACTGCTCCTACCACTAGACTATTACTGTAATTGATATACATCAACATTATTTGATACTACAGATTCACTGTACTAATACTAAGCATGTTGAATACTGATCATATAATATACTGATTTGATATTGATATAGAATACTTGGATAGTAAGTGTACTCTATATGATTTTATTGCATTAAAATAATTTTGATCGTCTTTATCGATGCTTTAGTTTTACAGCTTCATATGATTGCTTTGCTGATTGATAGTACTATACGCTAACTACTTTATCGATTCTACATATGTACCAATTTACTGGTTTTTCCCCTATACTATTTTATTGGCTTTTATACCATATATTTAAGTGTTTACAAATTCAATTATCATTACACTTGAGTTTTACTATTTTTACACTAACTTTTGATCATATGAATCTTATTATTATGAATTGACTTATGGTATGTATACTACTTCTTTACCATGCTTTAAATTCAGTTATAAGATTTTAGTGAACTGTTGGGATCTTTAGCTTATGCTATATGGTTTAAATGATTTTATTTCATGGAAGAGGTTCAGAAGTGTGAGACTGATGATGATTTCTCAAGTTCTTTTTTTTTTTTTTTTTTTGTTCATTTATACTCAAGAATGAAAGGATATATTGAGATTATATTATTCCTAAATATTGTATATGATCTATTTTTAGGTCAATGAGTATAGATACATATTGATGTTTTGAATTATATATTTATTTTTGTTGTTTATTACTAATAGATGAAATTATATACCATTGATTGTAGCAAAATAAAAGATAAAAGAAAGAATTATTCCAAATTATATTTTAGGGTGTGATAATTTGTATCAGAGCATAGTTGTTGGAAAATTTGAATTGTTACTAGGGCTGTAGGAATTGATAGTGAGTCATGTAGATTAGGTAGATTAAGGTGTATTATTTTATATACATAATTTATTGCATGTGTTAATTATTTAGATGAAGTAAGCTAGGATAGAGATAGTGTTGGTAATAAGAAAAGAATATACGATGATTCAAGGGGATCGAGATCGATAGCATCTAGTAGAAGCTAGAGTGCATGCAATCATTATGAAAATAGGTATGGAGGTGAGTGCTTCTTCTAATTGAGCAATGTTTTTTTACATAGAAAGCAAGGGCATAAGGTAGTGCAATATCTACAAAGAGGAAGAACTGATTTAAGATCAGGACAGTCTAGGCAGATTAAAGGACAAGGGACTACAGGAGTGAGAGCATATAGTGTAAGATCAATCAAAAAGATATATTATAGAGCTATCAGTGTTAGTCAAAGGGAGATTATTGCACCAAGATCAACTACACCTACTCTTGAATTGTCACATGTTTACAACTTGCAGTATCTAAAAAACTAATAACAACCTAAAAGTTTTATTGGTAAAAAATTTATTTAAATGATTGATGACATAGTATATCATATATAATTGAAGGGCATGTGATAGAATAAAATGCATGATTGTATGGTTTCTTGATGAGTTTTGATTCTATGTATTTGGTTTATATCGATTTTGTGCCTGAATCATTAACAAAAAAAGTTGTGGACGATATTTTAAGGTAGGTAGATTATAATAACCAATCAAACTAATTTTTTTAGAAGTCACTGTAAGTTTAAATCATAAACCATTTTCACCATAATGTAGATATTATAGTGATTTAATTATATTAATTATTTCCATAATTTTTTGGTATGAGTGCAAAACCTTAATAAATTGACACCTATCATTACAAGTGGCAATTTTTGGACCATCAGGTGTCCATTTTGCAAATCAATTTCACCAAAAATTTTTTAATAAATTGTCCTTTTTATGAATATTTTTTATAAATTTTAAAGCCCAAAAAAATTATTTTGACATCTACAAGTAGTTCTTTAGTTCAATTAAAGCCCAAAAAAATTATTTTCATATTGCGGATTCACTATATTGAAACTAAGCAAGTGATATACTAAGCACGTAATATACTGATTTGATACTGATATAAAACACCTGGATAACATGTGAACACTCTTATATAATTTTACTATGTTGATATAATTTTGGCAATCTTTATCGATGCTTTGGTTTTACATCTTTATACGATTACTTTACTCATTTATAGTACTGATATCATGACTACTTTATCGATTCAACACCTGTTCTGATTTCCCCATTATACTATTTTATTGGCTTATATACCATAATATTTTAATGTTTATATATTTTACTAATAGTATATGTGAGTTTTACTATTTATGTATTGATTCTCAATCATATGATTGTTATAATTATGAATTAATTGGTGATATGCATACTGCTTCTTTATCATGTTTTAAATTTATTTATAGGATTTTAGTAATTTTTTGGTTATTTAGCTCATTATATATAATTTAAATTATTTTAGGTCAAGGAAGAGGTCCAGAAGTGTGAGACTGGTCATGATTCCTCAAGTTGTATTTCTTTTTTATTTTAGTTATTTTTTTGTACTCAGAAATGGAAGTTAAGGATAGGTAGTGATTATATGATTTACGAGTATAGTATATGGTTTACTTTTTGGTCAATGAATATACATGTGTATTGATGTTTTAAATTTTAGAATTTATTTTCACTATTTATTATTTTTAGATGAAATTAGATGGCTTCAGTTGTTGCATGATAACAGATATATAATAGAAAGAATTCTTCTAATTAGATTATAGGATGTGTCAGTTTGTATCTTCTATTAGTACAGATTAATGTGAAGAAGTGTAAAGGAACATGTACTTTAGGTTCAGGCCACTTCTAATCTTTTTTCTATCATTTATGTTTTTCTTTATAGTTTGTATTGTGTTATTTTGCTAGTGAAATAAAAATGTGTGTGTCATGCAAACTTGTCACCATATGTTGAATTAATTTTATTCTGAATATATGATTATTTAAGAGGTATGTATTGCATAGAGTAAGTTTGATCTTTATAATTTACTCAAACTATTTTTAATTCCTTGAAATTTTATTTAGTTTATGTATAAATTGTGCATAAATTTAAAATTTGGAGCGATGTAGAGATTCAATGAAGGAGTACAAGAATAATTAGAGGTCTTAAAATGAAGTCTTGCCATAATATAGAAATATGATGGTTAGGATTATGGGATCTTAAGGAGATAGTAAAATAATAGTTAGGGAGATTCCTAGTCAATACTCCAACAAGCTTGATATAAACAAGGAGTACTTATACTTTGATTCACAACAATAATAGTTAGAAAATCACTCTTATGCAATCATGTGTTTTAAATATCATAGGTTTAAACATTTTATAACTAATGACCTTATCATTTGTAACTGTAGCTTTTTATTTTAATTTGTGCAACCTATTTTGAATCATTTGGCAAGATGAATTGAGCAGTTTCATAAGGCAGTGCTAAAGTGAATTTAGAAACTTTCATAGCTCCAATTGGGAATGATGCTCTTATCATCACTTTATTACTTGACATGACACGTGCACATACGTATAACAAGACTTAGACATTAGCAAATTAAACAGTATTTAGATGACTAAGTAATGTGTGTAAGCTAAAGAAAAAAAATATCCTGTCAAGTTTTTGGCGCATTTGTTAGGGATTAATATTGAAATTGATTATGTTATTTTGTATGTTATATTACTGAATAATATGCTAATGTAATATAGTGTTAGTTTTATTTTTACATACTTAGTGTTGTTTTGCTTATTGTTAATTATTATTTTTTAGTGTTTTACATATTTTATATTGTATTGCTTACTTTTATATGTGTAATACTAAACAACCAATATAAATTTTTTATACAAAAATTGAAAAGACCCTTAGAAAAATTAGAAAAACTTAAAAATTACAAAAAAAAATTTAAAAATGGCTTAACAACTTTAAAAAATGATTAACCTAAACTACATAGGGAATACATTAACCCTATGGTTGAACACATTTATCAAAGCATAAATAAACATAATATTCAGGCTAACAATTTTGAACTAAAAATTGTAGTCATCCAAAATATGCAAAACTCTCAGTTTAAAGAAACTCTAATAGAAGATCCTAATTTGCATATAGCTAATTTCCTTGAAATGTGTTAAATATTCAAATATAAAGATGTTACTAATGCTACTGTTACACTTAGATTGTTTCCTTTTTCAGTTAGGGAAAAAGATAAGATTTGGTTAAATTCACTGCCCCTAAGCTCAATTACAACTTGGAATGAGTTAGTCAATAAATTTTTAGCTAAATATTTTCTCTATCTAAAACTACTAATCTTAGAATTAATATTACTTCATTTACCTAGTTAGATGACGAGTCTATCCAAGAGTCGTGGGAGAGATTTAAAGAAATCCTTAGAAAATGTCATTGCCATGCCCTCCCTAATTGGCTAATCATTCAGATCTTTTATAACGACCTTGTAGGTTCCCTTAGATCCATTATTGATGTTGCTGGAGGTTATATGATATCAAAGCCTTTTGATGAGGGATATGCTTTGATTGAGGAGATAGCTACCAATAATTTTCAATGGTCTTTTGAAAGAATTAATCTTAGAAAGGTAGCTAGTGTATATTAATAAGATGCTCTATAAATTTTAACTGCACATGTAGGTGTCATATCTAAAAAATTTGATAATATTGGAATCAATTCACCTTAGAATTCACCTTTGACTATAAAATAAAATATCTTTGGAGCCTTTTGTAATTCAAGTGTATCAGGTGTAGAATCCCTTGAAGCTATCAATAATATAACTAATAGCATTTTCTCAAAGACTTATAATCCTTGTTGGAAAAATAATCCCAATTTCAACATGAGTAATAATCAAAATGGTAATACTAATTGAAACTCTAACTAGCCAAATCAAGTAAAAACTAGAACCACTCTCCTCAAAATTTTACAAACCCAAGGCATAGTGATCTCCTAGGATTTCACTCAAATAATAAACCTAATGATAAGAGGCCACCACTAGAGGAATTAGTTTTGCAAATGGGTATGCAATTACAAGTCCTTCTGTTGCCACTAGAAATATTAAACACTAATTAGGACAATTAGCTGGATCTTTAGCCAGTAGAACCTAAGGAAGCTTACCTAGTAATGCAGAAGTAAATTCAAAAGAAAGGGATAAGGAACAATGCAAAGCTATTCAACTAAGGAGTGAAAAGGAATTATATGAAGTTGTTAGCAAGGAAGATAAATTAATTGATGATATTATTGAATAAATCCTATTAAACCTTGTTAGTGTTGAAGTGTTATCTCAACCTACTAAGGATATAGAAAGACTAATTAGGAAGGTAATTGAGATACCACTATCATCATTTTCTCAAAGATTGCTAAAAAAATATGGATAGATAGTTTTTTAGATTTGTTGAGATCATTAAAAAGTTAATAATTAATATACATCTTGTTGAAGCTCTTGAACACATACCTACTTATATAAAATTTATGAAAGATATTTAAAGCAAAAAGAGAAATTTAGGATATTTTTAAATGATAACTCTTTTTGAAGACTGTTGTGTTATTATACAAAAGAAAATCTAGCAAAAGCTTAATACCCTAGTAGTTTCACTATCTCGATGGCTATAGGAGATAAATTTTTGGGGAGACCACTTTTTGATTTAGGTGTTAGTATCAATCTTATGCCCTTATTTATTCTTAAAAGACTAGATTAGGAGAAGTACAACCTACTGCTGTTACACTACAATTAACTTGTCATTCATTTACCTATCCTAAGGGGGTAATAGAGGATGTGTTAGTGAAGGTGGACAAGTTCATTTTTTAGGTATATTATATTATTTTGGACATGAAGGAAGACAAGAAAATAATTATATGCAAAAGATTTTATTGGAAGAACCAACCAACCTAAAGCTGGCCAATAAAGGAGGTTGAATTTGACCATAAAATAAGTGGCAAAGTAAGAAATTTTAACGTGATTGAATGTGGATATCATTTATTATATTTATAATAGTGATTAGGTTAATCGTATTAACCATGTTTCTAAAATAAGAGGATTAACTATTATTTCTAATGAATAGAGAGAACTTACTCCTACTAAGACTGTGAATGGGTGAAGAATCAGTATCGATTATCTGAAGCTTAACATAGCCACTATGAAAGATCATTTCTCATTTTCCCTTTATTGATCAAATGTTATATAGACTAGCAAGGGATCCTTTTTATTGTTTCTTAGATGGTTACTCTAGTTACCATCAAATTCCAATTGCCCTAGAATATTAAGATAAAATAACTTTCAGCAGTCCTTATGAAATATTTATGTTTAGGCATATGCCTTTTGGATTGTGTAATGCCCCTACAACATTTCAAAGATGTATGATATCGATATTCATTGATTTAATAAAGTGGGGCTTTGAGATCTTCATGAAGAATTTTTCAGTCTTTGGAAAGATGTTTGATATCAGCTTAAATCATTTAGTGTTCGTTTTAAAAAGATGTAAGGAAACTATCCTTGTGCTTAATTGGGATAAATGTTCATGGTAATAAAGAATTGTCCTTGGACACAAAATCGCTAAGAGGGGTTGGAGGTTGATAAGGAAAAGATCCAATTGATTAAAAAGTTGACACCTCTTACTTCTGATAACAGAGTTTGGAGTTTCTTAGCTCATGTCAAAATTTATAAGCATTTCATAATTTTTTTTTAATTTACCAAATTGCTTTGATATTTGCATGAAAAATATATACCTTTTGATTTTGATTCTAATTGTTTAGATGCTTTTGGGAAGCTTAAAAAGTGCTTAGTTACTGCACCTATTATCATTTCACCTCAATGGTCTCTTAGCTTTAAATCAATGTGTGATGCTAGTGACCATGCCACAAAATGATTTTAGGGCAGAGACTTGATAAGAAATTCCATGATATTTATTATGCTACTAGAACTTTCAATAATGCACATATTAATTACCAACAACTAAAAATGAGTTGCTAGTTATAGTGTTTACCTTTAATAAGTTTAGATCTCATTTAATTGGCACCAAAGTAATTATTTTCATCGATCATTCTACAATCAAATATATGTTAAACAAGAAAGATGCTAAGCTCAAATTAATTGGGTGTATTTTATTGCTACAAGAACTTGATTAGAAATTTTGGATAGAAAATATTTTAAAAACCAAGTGATCGATCGTTAGTCTAGATTAGAGATTGCATATTCTTATGATTATGATAAGGATATTAATGAATTTTTCCCTGAAGAAAAGTTGTTTTCATTTCATTCTTGGAATAACCTTGATATGCTAAATTTGTTAATTACATTATTAGTGGTGTTATGACATGTCTTTTACCCAAAGGTGCAAATTTCTGAATGATATCAAATTCTAATTTTGGGATGAGTCTTATTTGTTTAGATAGTGTAAGGACCAAATTTTTTGGTGATGTGCCCTAAAAATGAGATTGAATCGACCATTAGTGAATGTCATGATTTTGAGTATGGAAGGCATTTTAAAGGTTTTAGAATTGCTTTTAAGATTCTTTAATCTGAATTTTACTACCCTACCCTATTTAAGGATGTATGTTAAAAGATGTGATTGATGCCAGATGGTTGGAAATACTTCTAAAAGAAATAAAATGCCCTTAAATTATCTGCTTTAAGTAGAAAATTTTTTGTTTGAGGTTTAGACTTCCAGAGTTATTTTGTTCAATCCTTTGGAAGTCAGTACATTTTAATAGCAGTTGACTATATCTCTAAATCAATAGAAGGAATATCAACTCCTAAAATTGAAGCTCATATAGTAATTAAGTTTTTAAAGAAAAAATATATTGTCAAGATTTAGAGTGCCTAAATTTATCATTAATGATTGGGTAGCCATTTTTGTGATAAAATGGATGAAAATATAATTTCTAAATATCAAATTAAGTATATGACAACAACTACTTATCATCCCCAAACTAATGGTTAAGCAGAGATTAACAAGCAAGAGATTAAGATAATTTTAGAGAAAATTATAAGTCCAAATAAGAAAAATTAGTCATTGAGATTGGATGATGCACTATGGGCTTATAAGACTGATTATAAGACTTCAATTGAAATATCTCCCAATAAATTAATCTTTGAAAAAGCATGTCATTTTCCTTTAGAGTAAGAGCACAAAGCTTTTTGGGTTGTAAAAGAATTAAATTATAAACTTAAGGGTGTTGAAAAAAGAAGGCTAATATAGTTGAATGAATTGAAAAAAATTGGAAATAATACTTATAAAAATATCAAGTTATATAAAGAACAAATTAAAAAGTAGTGTGATTGTAAACTCATTAGGAAAGAATTTGAGCCTGGCGAGGAATTCTTTTCTATAACTCAGGGTTCAAATTATTTCCTACAAAGCTTAAGTCCATATGGTTATGTCCATTCAATATAATAAAGGTGTATCCTTATAGAGTTATTGATATTAGGGATCATAAAACTACTCAAAATTTGAAGGTTAATGATCAGAGATTAAAACCCTATCTAGCTGATCACCTTAAGAGTTATGTAGAGCTAACTCGTCTTGGCTTGAATTTTGCATAGTATGGCTAAGAACTATAAACTTAGCACTATTCGGGAGACAACTCGATTGATCATCCTTGTTTGTTATTAGAATTTGTGTGATTGGTGTTCTAATTTGTGGTTAGAAACTCCTGTACTTAGATTTGACCCAAGTTATATCAGTGTTGTGTGCGTTAATTTTGATTATGGCTGGAGTTAAATTTAATCAAGCACCACAATATTATACCTTCATCGACACCGGCAACAACACGTGCATTAGCAACAAAAGGAGAAAAAGATGAATAGGGAGAGCCCTATTGTTATTGTTGTGCTTGTTTTATTTTTTTATTTTTATTTTTTACTTATTGTATGTTTTATTCAAGCTTTTTGTAGTTTTTAAATGTTTATTATGTTATGTTATTTTCCTGCACTTTTTTATCATTTTTGTGTAAAATATAATTCGGAAGAAATGAATGAAATTAATTTCTCCAATTATATGTGTTGCGTCCAGGAGTATTCGCGGCGGTAGAGAAATATAAGATTTAACGTCTTAGCGTTGTACGAAAATCTGGCATGCAATCAGATAAGTGAGAGAGGGTCTAGCATTTATAAGACACCAAGATTTTTACGTGGAAAACCCCTGAAAAGGGGGAAAAACCACGGGGCCTAGCCCAGCTTGAATGAATCCACTAGTATTGCAGTCGATTACAAATGAGGCCCTTCCTTGGTGGAAGGCCTTAGCTTGATGTACATCTTATGGAGTACATTACATGGTGTAAATACAAAGATCTACTATCGACGTATTCGCTTTGTTAGAAGGACTGCAGTCATCGGGCGACGTAGGTCAGGAGGACCGTAGTCAGCTGGCGACGGAGGACTGTAGTCGGCGGGCGACGTAAGTCAGGAGGACCGTAGTCGGCGGGCGACGGAGGTCGGAAAGAATGTAGTCTGCGGGCGACATAAGTCAGGATGACCGTATTCAACGGGCGACGGATGTCAGAAAGATTGTAGTCGGCGGGCGACGTAAGTCAGGAGGACCGTAGTCGGCTGGCGACGGAGGTCGGAAGGACTGTAGTCTGACGACGAAGATCAGTAGGACAGCGTCAGGTAGGAGTCCAGCAATGGAAAGAAATGCATCTTCGCATAGACGTCCAACGAAGTCCGATAACCGGTAGAAGTCCGGCGTCGGGTAGAAACTTAGCGAAGAGTGAAGGTCCGACGTCGGGTAGAAGTCCGACGTCTTTGGTGGCAGAGGAGAAACTCCGTCTTCACTTGGGCGGAGTTTCGGCGTCAGAAGGGAACTCTCTTGTAAATTGGGAAGAATTTCAGCATCTCATGGAAGTTGTGCAGAATTCCTGCGTTTCCTGAAAATTCGGCAGAGTTCCGGCGTCTTTAGGCGGCAGGAAGAGCTCCGGCGGTGGTCGAGGAGGTGAGGAATCTCCTTTTCCCCTTTCTCCTCTTCTTCTCTCTCTCTTCCCTTGAGTCCCTTGGTGTAGAATGAGGGCTCTATTTATAGTTTTTCTGGAGTGGCATAGCCCGTAAATAGGCGTGAGATCAAGGGCGAACAGGGAGTGGTTTGAATGGACGGTCGATATCGAATCTTTTGATCATGCACCGTTCATTGGACATTTGATGGCCTTAATGATGTCGGAATTCGATGATCTTGGGCTCGTTGGATTCGTCTCGTCGAGCCGCTCGATTCGAGTATAAGTTCGTCAAAATCAGAGACCGTTTGGTAACTCAAATTGCGGTTTGAACCTTCCAACAGCGCTTCGAACCTTTGATTTGGACTCATTTGGGCTCGGATTGGGTTGATCTTGGTGTCGTTGGGTTTGTATTTCCGAGACGCTCAGTTTGACTGTAAGCTCGCTGAAATCGGAGTTCATATGCTCCCAAAATTAATTGTTGAAGTTTCCAACTAGGTTTTGCCTCGAGATTCGTGCCCGATCAAGATAATTTTGAGATGACGTATCAGTTGCCCCCCTATTTTCGGACGTCGAAGCTCCAGGAGTCCGAAAATACTTATTCTAAAATTTTACACTGGCTGAATCGCAAAAATTTGCATTCCAAAAATAGAACACTTGTACAAACTTTACCATAGAGGCCCCGTTGAGTTCCGAAAGTGTCAAAATTGAGTTCGGAACGTCGAAAAACGTGTCCGGAGACCCAAAAAACGTCCGAATCGGACCGTCCAGCCCAAAAATCGGGCCCGGAAACGCATAGGCTGCCGAACCGGCCGACGGCCGCGGCCGGCTGCCGCCGCCCGCCGCCGCTCGCCGGCGGCGGCATCCGCGGAACCGCGCGGCGCAAAAGGAACCGCGCGAACCGCGCGGTCTTTGGCCGCGCGCTGTTCCGCGCGCGGAACAGATCCGCTGTCGCGGATCGCTGCCGTGGCCGCGCGCGTGTGCCACGGCTGGCCAGCCGTGATCCGGCCGCGCTGGCCGCGGATCCGTGACCTGGCCCGCGCGAAAACGGTGCGGCCGGTTGGCCGCACCGCCAATGTGGGGCCCCAAAGCGCGAAATTTGTCCTTTTTTGTCATTTTTGGGTCCAAAAAATTCCGAAAAAATTCCAAAAAATTCTGAAAAAATTCAGAAAAATTAAGAAAATTCGAAATTGCTAAAAACTGCCCTCTTCTTTCTCAAAAACTTATAAATAGGCTTCCAAAATCTTTAGGAAACTTGCACATTCTCCTCTCTCTCCCTCTGGCTCTCTGGCATTGAGGCTACCGCTATTTGCGAGTGGGAAATATCTCCAGCTCGAATTAGCGCTCCCTCTCTGGTGCAGGAGTTACGGGATTTCTTCCTCTCCCTCTGGCTCTCTGACATTGAGGCTACCGCTATTTTGTGCGTGGGAAATGTCCCTAGCTTGAATTAGCGCTCCCTCTCTGGTGCAGGAGTTACGGGATTTCTTCCTCTCCCTCTGGCTCTCTGACATTGAGGCTACCGCTGTTTTGCGCGTAAGAAATGTCCCTAGCTCGAATTAGCGCTCCCTCTCTGGTGCAGGAGTTACGGGATCTCTTCCTCTCCCTCTGGCTCTCTGACATTGAGGCTACCGCTGTTTTGCGCGTGGGAAATGTCCCTAGCTCGAATTAGCGCTCCCTCTCTGGTGCAGGAGTTTACGGGATCTCTTTTCCATTTTGCTAGCAATGGACGATCGAGTTGAAGCCCGTTAGTAGTCAACGATCGAGTGTGGAGCCAAAGGGGAGAGTTCGAGAATGCGTTGCAAATAGCATTCAAGCGAGAAGCCGATGGCGAGTAGCAGTCTGCCGACGAGGAGAAGTCCGACGACAAGAAGAAGTCCGACGTCGGGTAGAAGTACGGCCTTGGGCAGAAGACCGACGAAAGTTCGTCGACGAGCAGAAGTCCGATGTCGGGTAGAAGTCCGCTGACGAGCAGAAATCCGACGACAAGGAGAAGTTCAACGTCGGGTAGAAGACTGACGAGAATTCATCGACGAGCAGGAGTCTGACGACGAGTAGAAGTCCGCTGTCGAGCAGAAGTCCGACGTCGAGTAGGAGTCCGCTGACGAGCAGAAGTTCGATGTCGGGTAGAAGTTTAACGTCGGGTAGAAGACCGACGAAGATTCGTCGATGAGCATAAGTCTAACGACGAGTAGAAGTCCGCTGACGAGCAGAAGTCCGACGACGAGTAGGAGTCCGCTGACGAGCAGAAGTCCGACGACGAGTAGGAGTCCGTTGACGAGCAGAAGTCCGATGTCGGGTAAGAGTTCGCTAACGAGCAGAAATCTGACGACAGGGAGAAGTCCTTCGTCGGGTAGAAGACCGACGACGAGTAGGAGTCTGCTGACGAGCAGAAGTCCGCTGACGAGCAGAAATCTAACGTCGGGTAGAAGTTCAACGTC
Source organism: Dendrobium huoshanense (assembly GCA_016618105.1). Taxonomy (NCBI): domain Eukaryota; kingdom Viridiplantae; phylum Streptophyta; class Magnoliopsida; order Asparagales; family Orchidaceae; genus Dendrobium; species Dendrobium huoshanense. Next base: position 11,761,028 of record CM028360.1, read on the forward strand.
GGGTAGAAGACCGACGAGAATTCATCGACGAGCAGGAGTCTGACGACGAGCAGTAGTCCGCTGACGAGCAGAAGTTTGACGAAAAGGAGAAGTCCTTCGTCAGGTAGAAGACCGACGACGAGTAGGAGTCTGCTGACGAGCAGAAGTCCGCTGACGAGCAGAAATCTGACGTCGGGTAGAAGTTCAACGTCGGGTAGAAGACCGACGAGAATTTATCGACGAGCAGGAGTCTGACGACGAGTAGAAGTCCGCTGTCGAGCAGAAGTCCGACGTCGAGTAGGAGTCCGCTGACGAGCAGAAGTTCGATGTCGGGTAGAAGACCGATGAAGATTCGTCGACGAGCATAAGTCTAACGACGAGTAGAAGTCCGCTGACGAGCAGAAGTCCGACGACGAGTAGGAGTCCGCTGACGAGCAGAAGTCCGACGACGAGAAGGAGTCCGCTGACGAGCAGAAGTCCGATGTCGGGTAAGAGTCCGCTAACGAGCAGAAATCTGACGACAGGGAGAAGTCCTTCGTCGGGTAGAAGACCGACGACGAGTAGGAGTCTGCTGACGAGCAGAAGTCCGCTGACGAGCAGAAATCTGACGTCGGGTAGAAGTTCAACGTCGGGTAGAAGACCGACGAGAATTCATCGACGAGCAGGAGTCTGACGACGAGCAGGAGTCCGCTGACGAGCAGAAGTCCGACGTCGGGTAGAAGTTCAACATCGGGTGGAAGACCGACGAGAATTCGTCGACGAGAAGGAGTCTGACGACGAGTAGAAGTCTGCTGACGAGCAGAACTCCGACGTCGGGTATTAGTCCGTTGAAAGTCCTGCAAGGCAAAAGTTCAGCGACAAGAGGAAATTCAACATCGGGTAGAAATTTAACTTTGTGGAGAAGTTAAATGAAAGTCCCTTGACGGCATTCTGGCGACGTTAACCAAGGATGTAAGACCTATCCGAGGTTGTATGTTAGAACATTTGTTTGATGACATTAACCTGTGTGGAAAAGGTCGAGAGAATCCACCAAGGATGTGAGACCTTTCCAAGGTTGTATGCCGGAGCCCTGCTCGACAACGTTAACCTGTGTGGAAGAGGTCGGGAGAATCCACCAAGGATGTAGGACCTTTCCGAGGTTGTATGTCGGAGCCTTTGCTCGACGACGTTAACCTGTGTGGAAGAGGTCGGGAGAATCCACCAAGGATGTAGGACCTTTCCGAGGTTGTATGTCGGAGCCTTTGCTCGACGACGTTAACCTGTGTGGAAGAGGTCGGGAGAATCCACCAAGGATGTAGGACCTTTCCGAGGTTGTATGTCGGAGCCTTTGCTCGACGACGTTAACCTGTGTGGAAGAGGCTGAGAGAATCCACCAAGGATGTGAGACCTTTCCGAGGTTGTATGTCAGAGCCTTTGCTCGACGACGTTAACCTGTGTGGAAGAGGTCGAATCGGATCCCCCTGGGATCGATTTTACCTTGATTGGGAGGGGGCGAATGCCGCGTGTATCCCAAATCAAAGGTGAAGGATGATCTATTTTTAGACCGTTACTGCCTTTTTGAGGTCGAGGTTAAGACCTTGCTCGAGGAGTAGAAGTCCAACAATGGACTGTATAAAGCTTGTAATTGATTTGAAGTATCCTTGCATTTGCTCGGATATTCCTGATATATCAACTTGATGTTGAAGGTATTTGAGGATCTATTTGACCATGATTTGAGTCAAAGTTGCCCCCCAGTCCGCATCTGCTTCTTATGATATTGATGCTATGTGTGATCTTTTGAGATTGGAGCAAAAGTTGCCCCCCAGTCGGGAACCACATTTCCCACAGACGGCGCCAAACTGTTGCGTCCAGGAGTATTCGCGGCGGTAGAGAAATATAAGATTTAACGTCTTAGCGTTGTACGAAAATCCGGCATGCAATCAGATAAGTGAGAGAGGGTCTAGCATTTATAAGACACTAAGATTTTTACGTGGAAAACCCCTGAAAAGGGGGAAAAACCACGGGGCCTAGCCCAGCTTGAATGAATCCACTAGTATTGCAGTCGATTACAAATGAGGCCCTTCCTTGGTGGAAGGCCTTAGCTTGATGTACATCTTATGGAGTACATTACATGGTGTAAATACAAAGATCTACTATCGACGTATTCGCTTTGTTAGAAGGACTGCAGTCATCGGGCGACGTAGGTCAGGAGGACCGTAGTCAGCTGGCGACGGAGGACTGTAGTCGGCGGGCGACGTAAGTCAGGAGGACCGTAGTCGGCGGGCGACGGAGGTCGGAAAGAATGTAGTCTGCGGGCGACATAAGTCAGGAGGACCGTATTCAACGGGCGACGGATGTCAGAAAGATTGTAGTCGGCGGGCGACGTAAGTCAGGAGGACCGTAGTCGGATGGCGACGGAGGTCGGAAGGACTGTAGTCTGACGACGAAGATCAGTAGGACAGCGTCAGGTAGGAGTCCAGCAATGGAAAGAAATGCATCTTCGCATAGACGTCCAACGAAGTCCGATAACCGGTAGAAGTCCGGCGTCGGGTAGAAACTTAGCGAAGAGTGAAGGTCAGACGTCGGGTAGAAGTCCGACGTCTTTGGTGGCAGAGGAGAAACTCCGTCTTCACTTGGGCGGAGTTTCGGCGTCAGAAGGGAACTCTCTTGTAAATTGGGAAGAATTTCAGCATCTCATGGAAGTTGTGCAGAATTCCTGCGTTTCCTGAAAATTCGGCAGAGTTCCGGCGTCTTTAGGCGGCAGGAAGAGCTCCGGCGGTGGTCGAGGAGGTGAGGAATCTCCTTTTCCCCTTTCTCCTCTTCTTCTTCTCTCTCTTCCCTTGAGTCCCTTGGTGTAGAATGAGGGCTCTATTTATAGTTTTTCTGGAGTGGCATAGCCCGTAAATAGGCGTGAGATCAAGGGCGAACAGGGAGTGGTTTGAATGGACGGTCGATATCGAATCTTTTGATCATGCACCGTTCATTGGACATTTGATGGCCTTAATGATGTCGGAATTCGATGATCTTGGGCTCGTTGGATTCGTCTCGTCGAGCCGCTCGATTCGCGTATAAGTTCGTCAAAATCAGAGACCGTTTGGTAACTCAAATTGCGGTTTGAACCTTCCAACAGCGCTTCGAACCTTTGATTTGGACTCATTTGGGCTCGGATTGGGTTGATCTTGGTGTCGTTGGGTTTGTATTTCCGAGACGCTCAGTTTGACTGTAAGCTCGCTGAAATCGGAGTTCATATGCTCCCGAAATTAATTGTTGAAGTTTCCAACTAAGTTTTGCCTCGAGATTCGTGCCCGAACAAGATAATTTTGAGATGACGTATCAATATGAAATTATTTGCCTTACAATATTGCACTTTTTGCTTGAGTTATAAAATTAAAAAAATCAAAATTATGACACTTAAGTATTTAATACCACACAACTTGCAAAAATTTTCCAATAAAATAGTTACAATTAATAACTAATCTTATCATTTAAAATTAATAATTATGGATAAATTAAAATTCCTAAAAATCACTTAAGAACTTTACTAGTTATGAAAGAATAGTGGGTTATAGGATTAATGTGAACTAACTAATTAGATTAATCTAAATCACCTAAAAAGCAATAATTAGAAAATTATGAACCATTTAATAAATTTTAGATTAGTATAATAAGTAGATGCAATAGATATAGATAGTGAACATCAAAATAAGATATTTTAGAAAATAAATAAAAAAAGAGCTAAAATGAAAATGATTGAAAAAGACTAAGTACTGAAATATTAAAATTGGTACTTGTAATTTCTAGACTCATTTAAAAATAATAAGTGGATATAATAGAAAAATTTTCAAAATTATTATAAGGAACTTAGCAAAATTTTTTGTTCATTAATTAAATGTTTAAGTTCATTAATTTCAAAATTTCAATAAAGCTAAGTAAGTTAGGTAAAATTCTTCACAAATAATTTAAGGAGTAACTTTAAAATAATATTAATTCAAAAATGAGAGAATATGACGCTACAAATTATTTTATTAAAAATTCTTTCAACTTTTGTTTATTATAAATACTTAAAATATTAATTTTAATTATTTCCAAAAATTATAATCAATGCAAAAGATATTTTCATCCCAATGCAGTGTAAATTGTTTGAAGACCAATAATATCTTAAAGCTTGGAAGAATTGATAAGAAAATAATAATTGTCCAAATTGCATATACTTTGATATTTTCGCATTTAATCCTTATGTTTTTGTGCAGAAAATAGTTTAAAAAATCATAAAAATTAAATAAATGCCATAGCGCTATAGCGCTATATCATTCCATAATATTGACCCTTATACGATGAACCACATGCAAGGGGAGCAAAGACGATGAATCCAACGACGCGTGCTTTGACGAAACACATCACTTGAAAGGTCAAACAGCCTCAAATTGTCAAATGGACTACGCTGTTACAATCAGGACATCAAATTCTTTTAGGTCAAAGCCCCTCGTAGTCAAATCAGACAAGATCCGTCCAAAGGGACGACCGACAACCAAAATTAACACTCGACGTCACCCAAACGACGTCTAGCCGTAGAACAGACTTCGATGTTGCGTTCAGAACGTCATAGACATTCAAAATATAAATATCTTATTTGATTAATTACGATCAGCCAAAATGGTGGAATGAATCTCGAGACAATGACGCGCAAATCAGAGAATTTAACAATCAAATATAGTGACTTGATGTGCCTTTAATTGTTGTAGTTGTAAGTTCAAGACAGTGACCACTGATTTCAAAGTGCAGTGCATTAGTAAGGACACAATCATCCGAGGTTGAAATTATTGATTTTTCATTAGGCCAATAGTAGAAACAATGATGATGTAATAATCAGGAAGTTGCTTATTGATTTCTATACTAGTTCTGGGAAGATAAATCAAGATCAAATCATTATTTTCAAAGGAGTGAGTCTCAGTTCAACCGGGTTCTGAATAATGAGTTGGATAAAATTAGTGAGGCTTACAAGCTTCTTGATGAATATTCTTCGTGCACCCTACACGTCGTCCACAGAAAAATGCTGAAAGACTACGACAAATACGAGTTTCTACGAGCTATCATAGAAAACTCACCAGATATTTCAAAATGTCCCCGCACACGCATTGTAATATGTATGCACATAGGTACATAAAATGGAATGTATAATCACACAACCTGTATGAGCCCCAGCGAGCGTATTACAGGTATAGACGTGACATCTAGAGATGCTGCGTGGGTCAGTAAATAAACCCAAGTTCAAGCCTGATCCTATTATATGGGCAGATAAGAGATGACACGGCTCGAACCATCAAACAAATATATGATTGAGGTAGCAATTATGATATTTGTTTTATACATTCATATTAGACCTTTAAGGCCTATGAACAAATAAATTAATTAATAAAATCCACATACAACGACAAACCCAATCCTCTGTCGGCAAGTTAACAGAGTTGATAAGGTTCAATCAACAAGTACAAATGGAAATAACCCCATAAACCCTGATGATTGCGAAGTTAAATACAGATCTCAACCATATGAGTTAATTTCAAATATTCAAAAAACCTTCTAAAGGCCAATATAATTAAAAATTCCAAAAGTTTCCAAAGCACAAAACCCAAAAACCCAAAAACCTAAGATTGAAATATTTAAAATCGAAATGAATCATTAAACACTTAAAGCAAAACATCTTCATTCTCCGCAACAGTTTGTTGAAGTGGATAAATTTAAAAATACTTCAACTTATAAAGAGCTAATGTCTGGTCGAGAATATTACTAGGATTCATTCTCAAATAATCTTTTGCCAGTAAGGATATGGCATGTGTCATCTAACCGGCGATTTTGCAGCAAAATGGCGCCGCATGTAAACGGTTATGACTGGAGCCTTCTGAACCAAATGATTTTCTGCCTAATGGCACCATCAAATTATGGTTATGGCCAAAGTCCATATGTTCTCCAATGACATCAAATCTTTGAGAAATGAATTAATATAATATAATCGAAAGGGCACAAAACCTTCTGTTAGCTAAGGTGGATTCAATTTTGTCCCCTTATAAAAACACTCACCACATGTCTACAAGATACCCTTAGACAAAGCAACCCATGGTTGCTGACAAGGATCATTCTGTCAGGTTAGGTCGACTACATCCTCCGACTAAGTAGACCAAAAATCAAGACGGCCTAGGAGGACGGAACCATGGGATCTTGATTGGGTCCATCATCTATTCCCCCAACATTCACTTTAAGTACAAGATGGTGTAATTTTAAATTTTAAATATCAAAATTTTCAAATACTCAAACCCATGCGACAACTATATGTCTGATATCACGTATCTACATATACGGTATATTCATTCTACAACTAGCCTTAATCGAAAGTTATCTCTCGTGATTGGGAGGGGTAATTAACTATAGGGGCTTGCACTTATAGGAAACCAGAACTCATATCATAAAGTCCTTGCAAAATGAGGGTGAAATCTCTAGGTAGTGTTTTATCTACAATCCCAATATTCTTTCCCAAAATTTACCCCGGAACTTAATCCATTAAAACTCCCTCAAAAAGCAACGGGGGAGACCAAGGCTGAATTTTCAGAGCCCACAACAATGTTGTAGCGGAGGGCATCAAAAAATTTGCTAGAGAGATTAGAGCCAAGGCACCAAGAAGTGCCATAGCACCAAATCATCCAACAACTTGGCGGGAGACAGTTAGACAAGTGAACTAATGCGATGAATGGTGAATCGATACATTAGTCCAGCAACACTATAGTGCCACCAAGCTAGCACTACAGTGCCAATTCATTTATTTTGTAAATTATAAATAGTATCCTTAGTGTTTATATATAGAGGTTGGCACTTTGTAAAGACATATGTGTGTGTGGCTCTGGCATACTTGTTTGATGTCTTGTATTAGTGTAGATCAAAGTGTAATGCAAAGGAGTCTATACCTTGAATTTGGATCACTTCTAACATTTCTTATTTCATTTACTTTTTCTTTATAGTTTATATTGTGTTGCTTTATTTGTGAAATAAAAATATTTGTGTTTTGTAAACTTATCTTCATGTGTAACTAATCTTTTAATTTGAATTTATGATTATTTAAGAGGCATGTATTGCATAGAGTAAGTTTGAACTTTATAATTTACATAAGCTATTTTTATTTCCTCTATTAAGCTTAATTTAGTTTATGCATAGACCATGCATAAACTTAATACCTAGCATAATCTAGAGTCTCGGTCGAGGAGTATAAAAACAATTACAGATCTTAAAACATAATCTTTTCATAATATAGATATATGTTGGTTAGGATTATGGGATCTTAAGGAGATAGTAGAATTGTAGTTAGTAGGAATCCTAACTAATACTCTAACAAGCTTGAGATAGACAGTGACTTATGCTATGATTCACAGTAACAATAAGTAGAAACCAACTCTTTAGCAATCATGTGTTTTAACTATAACTGATTAAAAAATTTTACAACTAATGAATCTACCTTTTTATAGTTGTAGCTTTTTATTTTAATTTGCACAACCTATTTTTAAATAATTGGCTAGATAAATATAATAGTTTCATTAGGTAGTACTAAAGTGAATTTGGCAAATTTCACAACTCATGAGAACAAAACTATTCTCATCACTTTATTACTTGATACAATATGAATACTTGTATAAAAAAAAAGACTTGCACCTTATTAAACTAAACAATATTTAGAGGATCTAATAGTGTGTGTACGTTATAATATAAAAATATCCTATTAGTAGGCTGAGAGTCGCATGAATATGCACTTTCCAATAGTTGAGTCTAGAGAAGATGGCTGCTCTAGGAGATATTGAATGTTCGAGATTGCTTAGGGGAGCGAGTGATTGAAGTGGTGGACTAGATATGTGGCAAGTTGTTAGCTTAATGAGGAATCCTTGGTTCACCTCACAGAGGGCGAGCTCCTTAGTAGGCCCAGATAAGTGGCGCCTGGTGATTACTCTAGGCAAGTACCTTGCTAGTTCAAGGCAAGTAGCACCTCCTGTTGAGTGAGTTCCGTCTATGGGCCCCCTTGAGGGCTAGTTCCTCTCCATCAGACCTACCGACTACCAATTAGATACCTATGAAGGCATATGCGAATATACACATAGGCAAGGAATATGCTACATCAAATGAATTAGAATGGAAGCAGGCACTAAGTTTTGAATATAATTGTAGAAAGTTCACTGGTTTTTTATGGTTGATTTATCAATCTGCTGAAGAACTCCGCCTGCACTCCATTCTCCACACTCGTCAATAGCTCAAAGCATCTCTTATCTCTAAAATTATGAAAGCTCCAGCCTTCGATAATCTGAGATAAGTTCTTCCAGTTTACCTCACTATCCTGATTTTGCAAGTATTGATTGAACCAAAAGTAAAATCTTTAGATGATACTCTATTCAAGAAAAAAAATAGGTGTAATCACTTCAAAATATCATTAACTGACTTTTTCTTTTCTTGGGTAGGTTGAAAAAAGATTTCTTAATGGTAAATTTAGATATTAAAAAAGTTTACATTTTCCCACCATATTTAGCTAGTCTTAAGAAGAGAAACTAAAACCCCTTTAGAGTTAAATGTTTCCTATTATATTTTTCTTGTCATTTTAGACTCCCAACCAATAGATTTATCTTTTTTTTATTATTATTTCTTTTTTGTTCTACCATAAATGTGGACACACGATGAGAAAGTAAATTCCAAATGCATTTTTAGACCAAATAACCTCCTAAAGTAATTCAATTGTCATAACATTGATAGGAAATACTTGAGTTTGCAAGTAATCCAAGAGGAAATGCTTGAGTTTGCAAGCAACCCTAGTAATAATTTATATTCTCAATAATGTGATATTCTCAATGAGATCAATTCAAAATGAAAGATTATAGTAGTGGATTCAAAGAAAAAGCAAACACCAAGCAAGAAACAGTTGATCCTCAATTCGAGAGGAGGATCATTCTCTCCCAATCTCTAGACGATGAATCTAGAGCCCAAGACGTCAAAGAAAGTAACTTCAAGAGAAACAAATCAAAGCATAACCCTAACCCTAATCATCCCTCCCATACTTAAGGCATACAATTAATCATTAAAGTCAAATTACTCCCTTGCCTTGCCGCCCCCTCCTTTGCCTCCAGATAGTTTGAATTTGAATTCCTAGTGGGCCGCACCCCTTTCTCTCTCCCTATGTCGCTGCCCCTTCTCTTGTAGCAAAGAACCGACCCCTTTGAAGGGGCTGGTTGGAGTTGGGCCGGTCCACTAGGGACCGATCTAACAAACATATAATTTTGAATTTGAGCGCATGAACAACTCAACTAAATATTATCTCAATCCAGGTCATAAAGGTCAAGTTAAATAATGGTGTTCATAGGAATTATATTTTACTAGCCCCATTACCCCTCTGCAAGATTATATAAGGACTATTAATCATCATAGATATAATATAATCTCAGACCCTATGATGCACTGACACTTCTCCTCAAATAGGCGTGCAGTGTCTGACACTCCTCCGACACGTGTCGGACACGCCGAAAACGTGTCCGATTAAAAAAATATAAAAATTAGACACACGTGTCTGACACGCGTATCTTAAATATTTAATAATTTTTTAAAAATATAATTTCTTATATTTTGCAAGATTTAAACTAAATTTCTTATTTCATATCCACAACATCAAATCAATGTCTGCATTTAATACCCATTCATCGAATATTCTCATTTTCATTTCTCTTTAACAGTGAAGGTATTTTCATCTCCTCTCTTTTTGCACAATTACAAATCTTTCTCTTGTTGAACCAGAGTTGAAAGTAGTGATATTCAATGATGATGATATTCAAGGCCAAAAACAAACCTCTAAAGCTAATCATAGAAGTTGAAGCTTGAATGCTTGATGTTACAGTAAGTGATTATTTGCTTATATTTTTGTGGTTGTATTAGATATTTTGTATTAAATATTTTATATTATAAGCTAGACAAGTTATCATGTCATTCATTTATTATTGTTTGTCATTTTGATAGGAAACTCTTGGATTTCCAAGTGTTTCACACCAAGAACCAAGTAGATCTAGGATGAAAACTGCTGTCCACACAAGAAAACAGCCCAAAACAGTGGATTCGGAGAGAAAACGAAGGAGAAAACGTAAGAGGAAACAAAGCAAACACTTTTATTTAATGAGAGATGAAAAGCACTTGCAAGATACAACTTTCCTTCAATCCGAGAGGAAGGAAAAACTCTCCAAATCTCTAGCCGTAGCCTAGAGCCCAAGAACACAAACCCTAGATCTCAAAAAGATTCAAATTCAAGATAAAACCCTCTTCCCCCTATTCCTTCTAATTTATCATGAAAGGAGGATTACAATTTACCTAATTACCCTTCTCATTCAAATCTTCCCTCCCAAAATTCAATTTACATCAAGTGGGCCCCCCTTGATGTTTCCGCCCCCTCCCTGGCCTGCTCTCTTCCGCCGGCTATAAGCCAAGACCGGTCCAGGGTGGACCGGTCCAGCCGGCCCAGGATGGGCCGGCGTAACATTACCGCCCTCCCAAAGAATCACCTTGTCCTCAAGGTGAAAATCAGGGAACTGTTGCTTCATCCTCCAGTATGGCTCCCACGTAGCCTCGTAGTCAGGAAGGTTCTTCCACTGGATCAACACTTCCTTAGTTTTATCTTCTTTCTGGCGCACCCCTTTGAGCTCCATAGGTTCTAGAATCACCTCTAAGTCCTCAGTCCGGGTTGTTGGTAGCTCAGAATTGGTGGTGTGCTCCCCAATGGCCCTCCTCAATTGTGACACGTGAAACACTGGATGTATAGTTGCCGATGGAGGTAGTTTCAATCTGTATGCTACTGCCCCAATTTTTTCCAGTACTTCATAGGGCCCAAAGTACCTTGGAGCCAGCTTTTCATTCCTTCTGTTGGCAACTGTCTTCTGTCTATATGGTCGGAGCTTCAGAAACACCCTCTCCCCTGCTGCAAACTGTATGTCCTTCCTATGCCCATCCGCCTGCTTCTTCATAATTTGCTGTGCTCTCAGTAGATGTCTTTTTAGCTCTTCCAGTACTCGGTCTCTCTCCTCTAAGTACTCTTCTACTAACGAAACAGGAGTGCTGCTACTCCCAAAATGGACCAAGTGTGGAGGATCCCTTCCGTACAGCACTTTGAATGGCGTCATCTGTGAAGCTGAGTGAAAAGAGGTGTTGTACCAGTATTCTGCCCAAGGTAACCATTTTGCCTAAAGCTTAGGTGTCTCCGACACAAAACACCTCAAGTAGGTTTCTAAGCTCCTATTAACCACCTCCGTTTGGCCATCTGTCTGTGGGTGATAAGCGGTGCTCCTTTTCAAAACTGTTCCTTGTAACTTGAACAGCTCCCTCCAAAAGTGACTGAGGAACACCTTGTCTCTATCGGACACTATTGCCTCTGGTATCCCATGCAACCTGACCACCTCTCTGATGAATGCTGAAGCCACTGTCACTGCGGTGTAAGGATGTCGGAGGGGGATAAAATGAGCATACTTGCTCAGCCTATCCACCACCACCAGGATCACTGTGAAGCCTTCTGAACGGGGCAGCCCATCTATGAAGTCCATGGATATTTCCTCCCATACTCTTCCTGGTAACGCCAATGGTTGTAGTAGCCCCCCTGGTGACATAGCCATGTATTTGTTCCTCTGACAAATCTCACATCTGGCCACCATCTCCTCTACATCTCTATGCATTCCCTTCCAGTAAAGCTCAGCCGCAATCCTCCTGTAGGTCTTCTGCACCCCAGAATGACCCCCAACCGCGCTCCCATGAAATTCTTGGAGTATGTTTGGGATGTGGATAGAAGTCCTGGGCATCACGAACCTTCCTTGATAAAGCAATCTGTCCCCCTCTACTGAGTACCCTGGGTGGCTATCCACTTCCCTTAATAAATCAGCCCTGATCTTTCCCAACACCTCATCCTTCGAGCTCTCTTCTTTGATTGCCTCCCAATCTAGCATCAAAGGAACAGACACAACCACTGTCTGTAGTTCACCCAATCGTCTGGACAAAGCATCCGCAGCTTTGTTTTCCCCGCCTGGTCTGTACTGAATTTCAAAGTCATACCCCAGCAATTTTGAAAGCCATCGCTGATGCTCTTCCGTCACCATCCGCTGCTCCAACAAGTACTTCAGACTTCTCTGATCTGTTCTGACAATGAAATGCCTACCTAAAAGATAGGGTCGCCACTTCTGGATGGCTAAGACAATAGCCATTAATTCCCTCTCATAGACTGACTTCAGCCTGGCTCTGGCTGCTAATACCTGGCTGAAGTAGGCAATGGGTCGACGATTTTGCATGAGCACTGCCCCCAATCCGTACCCTGAAGCATCAGTCTCCACTATGAAGGTCTGAGTGAAGTCCGGTAGAGCTAGGACTGGTACCGTGGTCATATCCTTCTTTAGTGTCTCAAATGCTGCTGTGGCTGCCTCTCCCCATAAGAATCCATCTTTCTTTAGCTGTTCTGTTAGTGGCCAAGCTATAGTACTGTACCCTTTAACAAATCTCCTATAGTATCCTGTAAGTCCTAAGAATCCTCTCAATTCCTTCAGATTCTTAGGCAATGGCCATCTCAACATCGCCTCCACCTTTGACTGATCAGCTGCCACCCCTTCCTTGGATACTACATGGCCCAAGTATTCCACCCTAGATTGGCCAAAGCAACACTTCTTCAGATTGGCTCTCAGCTGATGCTCCTGTAGAACTTCCAATACCAACTTCAAATGCTTCATATGCTCCTCCTCAGTTCTACTGTAAACCAAGATGTCATCAAAGAACACAAGCACAAACTTCCTGAGATACGGTCTGAACACTCTATTCATCAGTGATTGGAAAGTCGCAGGGGCATTGGTAAGCCCAAACGGCATCACCAGAAACTCATAATGCCCCTCATGTGTTCTGAACGCCGTCTTAGAGATGTCTCCCTCCCTCATCCGGATCTGATGGTATCCAGACTTCAAATCCAGTTTGGAGAATATCACTGCTCCATATAGTTCATCCAAGAGTTCATCAATCACAGGAATGGGAAATTTGTCTGGGATAGTCTCTTTATTCAAAGCCCTATAATCCACACAAAATCTCCAGCTTCCATCTTTCTTTTTGACCAGTAATACGGGGCTAGAGAAAGGACTCACACTAGGTCTGATGATCTTTGCCTCCAGCATTTCACTAATCAACCTTTCAATTTCATCTTTCTGAATCTGAGGATAGCGGTAGGGTCGTACACTAATCGGTGACACCCCTTCCCTTAGTAGAATTGCATGCTCCTGTTCTCTGACCGGTGGTAACCCTTGAGGTGGCTGGAACACCTCGCTGAACTGTTGGATGACTGGTTGAACTACAAGAGGAATGTCTCCTTCTTTTCCCACACTAACTTTTTCCAATCGTTGCAGCTCCACCAAATATCCACCCCCAACCTCCTGGAGGGTTCGGATCATGGACTTGAGAGACACCCCCGTCCTAGACAGGCCGACATCTCCCTGTATCACCATTCTCCTCCCTTCCACTACCAGTTCCATCCTCAGTTCTCCCCAGTTCACCTTGGTCTCCCCCAAAGTCTGCAGGCACTTCATTCCCAAAATCACATCAGTACTTCCCAATTCTAAGGGAAGAAAATCCTCCCTCACCTATATCTCCTGAATGGTCAGCATCACTCCTCTACAAACTCCTCTCCCCATTTCCACCTTCCCCGTGCCCATCATTACCCCATAGCCACCGGTATCCACTAGTGTCATACCAAGCAACTCAACAAGCCGGGTGGAAATGAAATTGTGGGTTGCCCCACTATCTATCAAAACCACCACCTCGTGGTCAGCTATCACCCCTTTTACTTTCATAGTGTGACTCGAAGTGAATCCCACTACAGAGTTTAGGGAGACTTCTGCCACATCCAGGTGCAACTCCTCCTCCTCCTCCACTTCTGACCTGCTCCCACCTTCCTCTTCGTCTTCCTCGTCTTCGCAAACAAGGAGAACCTGAAGAGTCCGGTCCTTGCACCTATGTCCCGGCATGTACTTCTCGTCACATCTAAAGCACAATCCCTTGGCCCTCTTCTCCTGCATCTCCTTATCAGTAAGCTTTTTAAAGTTTCCCCCAGGCCCTCCTCCTCCGGTCCTCTCCTTTGGTACTTCTCGTGTACCCCCCGGTGCAGCTCCCTTGGAAGCTAAAAATGTGGTCGTCATCCGGTGGGATCCCCCAGAACTGCTGCCTCGATTCCCCCTCTCTAGATGCTTCTGGTCCTCGACCAACTGTGCCAACTCCATGGCCTCCCCCAGGTCGTGTGGTCTCATCACTCTAACGGCTGCTCTGATTTCTGGTTTGAGCCCCTTCATGAAGTTCCCCTCAAGCACGGTATCAGAAAGATGATCCAACCTGCTGGCTAGGTACTCAAACCGGTCCCGGAACTCTGCTACTGTCCCCTCCTGTGTCAGCGCAAAGAACTGCTCGTAGAAATCCCCTCCGCTGCTGGTTCGGAAACGTTCTAGTAGGCAATCCTTGAACTCCCTCCAGTTTCGGATAGGTCGCCTCATGTCCCGCCACTAGTACCATGCCAGTGCCTTCCCTTCCAAACACAGTCCTGCCGCTGTCAGTTTCTCCTCCTCTGTCAACCCGTTGACTGCAAAATACCGTTCCACCTTGTAAATCCAGCCATGGCCATCTTCCCCCTCAAAGATGGGCATCTTCAACTTCCTCACCTTCGGATCCCTTCCGTTACCCCGGTACTCTCCATAACCTCCCATGCCTCGAAGATGAGGTGTTCCCCAAGTATCCCGGTCCTCCCTCCCACGTTGGTATCCGGTTCCATCGTCATAATCCCCTCTTCCCCTTTCAGAATCAGCACCTCGACGCTGAAATTCAGCACCTCGACGCTGATATTCTCCTCTTCTTTCACCAAAATCTGCACTTCCTTCATATTCTCCCCTCCGGCCTTCAAAATCCATTTGACGCTGAAAATCAGCACCTCGACGCTGAAAATCAGCACCTCGACGGTCATTCCCCAAGCTCATCTCCTCTCTAGAAAGTGGCTCTAGAGGTGGCATGTCGTCGTCTCCCTCAAGGATCTCCACAGCCGGAATCCTCCTTCCCCGAGGCGGGTTCGGATTTCCTCCTACGCCATGGTCGCCGACAGTCTCTCTTGCATCCGATGCCGTCGGATTAGCTTTCATCTCAAGTAATTTCTTCATCATCTCTTCCATGGCCGTGAATTTCCCCTCCAACCTTTCGTTGTTGGTGGTGATTTGATTTTGAAATTCAAAAATTTTTTCTTCCAAATCGGTTTTCAATTGACCGATCTCGCCTTCCAAGACGTCCACCTTCTTTCCGGCCATTGCTCTCCTCACGGATCTCCCAAAATCTTCTTCCGGACAAGCTAAACTTGCTGAAATTTCAGAATTTCAGCCGCCGGTGGTCCCAAATCGATGCTCTGATACCAATTTGATAGGAAACTCTTGAATTTCCAAGTGTTTCACACCAAGAACCAAGTAGATCTAGGATGAAAACTGCTGTCCACACAAGAAAACAGCCCAAAACAGTGGATTCGGAGAGAAAACGAAGGAGAAAACGTAAGAGGAAACAAAGCAAACACTTTTATTTAATGAGAGATGAAAAGCACTTGCAAGATACAACTTTCCTTCAATCCGAGAGGAAGGAAAAACTCTCCAAATCTCTAGCCGTAGCCTAGAGCCCAAGAACACAAACCCTAGATCTCAAAAAGATTCAAATTCAAGATAAAACCCTCTTCCCCCTATTCCTCCTAATTTATCATGAAAGGAGGATTACAATTTACCTAATTACCCTTCTCATTCAAATCTTCCCTCCCAAAATTCAATTTACATCAAGTGGGCCCCCCTTGATGTTTCCGCCCCCTCCCTGGCCTGCTCTCTTCCGCCGGCTATAAGCCAAGACCGGTCCAGGGTGGACCGGTCCAGCCGGCCCAGGATGGGCCGGCGTAACACATTTTTAATAGGATATTACATTAATATATATACACTATATAAAAAAATGTATTGTCGTGTCCGCGCCATACCCGTGTCCTATATTTTCAAAAAAAGCCGTGTCCTGCGCCCGTGTCGTGTCTGTGTCGCCGTGTTTGTGTCCGTGCATCATAGCTTAGACCGAACAAACCTATATGATCCTCAATGGCATATAACGCTTCGGCCAGTGGGCTTCATCAATCCTCGATCATAAACTAAGCTTCTAACTTCTTCTGCCTTGCTCCACATTCCCTTGCAAGCATAGAGATTGGACAAAGTGATATAATAGCCAATGTTGTCAGGTTCCAAGCAAAGCAGATTCTCCGCAACAGATTTTCCTATCTCAAGGTTAGCATGATCTGTGCAGGAACTCAGAATAGCTCCCCAAGTTCCTGGCTCAGCTCTAGATGAAAATTTCTGAACGAAGTTACAAGCTTCAGAAATTTTGCCAGCCTTACCAAGCATTTCTACCATACAGACATTGTGTTCAATGCATGGTTCAAATCCAAACACTTCCTTCATGAGGTTGTAATGCCTGCATCCCTCGTCAACTAGCCCAGAGTGGCTGCAAGCTGATAGAAGAGCAATGAAAGTGCTTTTTGTAGGCCGAATACCTAACTGGTTCATGGTAGTGAAAATGCTGATGGCCTTTTCACCATGCCCGTGAAGACCAAATGCTGAGATCATCGAGTTCCAAAAAGCAATAGATTTCTCAGAAGAGTTGTTGAAAACTTGGATTGAAACGTCAAGTCTGCCGCACTTGCTGTACATGTCAAGGAGCGCTGAGGAGATGAAGCTGTTTGCTTGCAGTCCAGCCTTGATAGCATAGCCATGAATTTCCCTTCCATATCTGAGATTCCCCTGCTGTGAACAAGCACATAGCACGCCTACAAGGGAAAATTCATTAGCTCTATAACTTCCCATTTGTTTAAAGTATTCCAAAACTTCTCTGCCATTTTTGTTCTGCGCAAAGCCTGATATCATGCAATTCCAGGAGCACAAGTTATGATCTTCAATAGTTCGAAACACCAGCTCTGAGCTAGTAGGGTCACTGCATCGAAAATACATGGTAATGAGAGCATTCCTTGCCATAAGATCAAGTCCTGCTGAGCTCTTTTCCATAAGTGCATGTATTGATCTGCCTAGTTGTATTAATCTCAAATTCCCACATGCTGATAAGGCACTTACATATGTGATTTGATCTGGTTGGGCATTCAATGAGTGATGCAACAAAAGAAACATTTTGATTGCATCCTCGTGATGCCCATATTGAGCATATCCTATTATGATTGTGTTCAATGAGATGATATCAGACATAGGCAGAATGCTCCTCAAAAGCAAGGAGGAAGTAAACATATCTCCGCAATTTATGTACATAAGCATAAGGGCATTGACAACTGAAACATCTCTAACAAATGCATACCTGACCCCCAAGCAATGAAGTGATTTCCCAAAGTAAAGGTCTTGGGGATCAGTACAAGAAGGCAGAACTCCCAGTAGTGTGGCCGGGCTGCACTGCAAATCTTGCTGAAGCAATTCGCAGAACAAAGCTCGAGCATATTGTCTTAAAATATCATTCTTTGAGTACCCTGAGATCATTGTATTCCATGAGACTAAATCCTTAATAGGCATGGTGCAGAAAAGAAGGTCTGCGGAGATAAAGTCCTCATAACTTAGGTACATATCAAGCAAGCAGTTTCCTAATGAAGGATTTGAGACCTCCAATTGACTCCTAATTGCAAATGCATGAATTGATTTCCCTTGGCAAAGAAGATCAAGTCTATGACAAGCAGGAATGGCGGCTATCAAAGTGACAGCATTAGGCTGAGGGTCCGTCTTCAATAACAACTCGCGGAAAAGCTGCAGAGCTTCATCAATTCTTTTGTTTTCCACTAAACCATAAATCATTGAATTCCAAGAGACAATATTCTTGTGAACTATTCTATGAAAAATGTCCTTCGCAACTTCAACATCTCCATAACAGAAATAAAACGATATCAATGAATTTTCGATGGAACTGTCATGCATTCCTAGATAACCCAACTTTATCACCCAAACATGTACAGCCTCTCCCAAAATATGAAATTTCTCTGAACAAGAGCAAGCAGAGATCATGGAAGACAGGCTGATTCGATCCGGTGGAGTTACCGAGCAAGTCATTTCACGGAAGAACAGTACTGATTTTCCAGGAAAGCCATTGTATAAACTTCCAGTAATCATAGAATTCCATGAAGTAGCATCTTTAGCTCCCATAACTTCAAACATAAACTCAGAAGAAGTTAGATCACCACACTTGGCATACATATTGATCAGAGCATTACAAAGCTGGATATCGGAGTCAAAACGTCTTTTTAAGATATTACAATGCAGAACTGCACCTTGTTTCAAGTTGCGAGTACGGGTAGCCGCAGATAGAACAATGATAAGCGTCGTGGTATCAAATTCTTGAAAACCCTTCACCATTTCATTGGCGAGATCAATATAAGTTTGAAAATCATCATTCATGACGCATGCATTGATGATGGCATTCCATGAGATCACATCTCGAGCAAAATCCTCATCAAAGAGTGCCAAAGACGAATTCATATCACGGGCTCGTGCATATGCAGTGAGGAGTGAAGTCCGAAAAACGATGTGGAGCAGAATGTTGGTTTTGATTGAAAGGGAATGGATAGAGGAAACAAGGAAGGGCTCAGCTGGTTCGGTTTTGAGGAGGTTGAGGAGTTCGAACTCAAAGGAGGCTTTTTGAGGCATTTTATCGAACTGGTGAACGTCATTGTGAAGGTAGGAGATAATTTGGGGGCTTCGGATGCATACATATGAGGTGGGGAACCAGTAGGCTGGGATTAGCTTAGGGATTCTTCGAAATTGTTTTGAATGGTAAACAGAAGAGAGGATTCTTACCATGCGGATTCTCCGTTGATCATTTTCGTTGGATCCCACTTTATCTGAACGGTTTGTTGATCAAGACGGACAGAACAGATTGAACCATGGAAACGGGAATTGGACCTTTGGCTCAGCTGGTTCGGTTTTGAGGTTGGGAGATAAACTTGCTTATCTTCGGTGTGCTAAGCATTTTTTTTTTATATTTGTTTTGGGAAATTTGATTAATATTTTAAATTGGATTTGTTTTTTTCTTGCTCGTTTAATGATTGTAGTTCAACTAAGTTGCAATCCTTTTAAATATGCATGTTAATTTCACAATGAGGATTTATTTTTTTAGTTCATTTGGGTTTAGTTTTATAATTACACATGTTGGCCTAACCCTTTCTTAGGCATAAAATGAGATAAATAAGTTTCATATTATTATAACATGATATAGTACCATATTTTATATTAAGGAATACAAATATTATTTTTATGTTGCCAGCTATGCATCAAAACATGCATAAAAAGGGGCAAAACCGGCGAAACAAGCAATGTGCGTGTTGAGTATGCTCTTTCAAAACACGTCACTTGAAGTGTCAAAGCACCTCCAATTGCCAAAAGGACTACGACGTTGCAACCAAAATGTTGAGTTCGCCTAAGTGGGGACCCCTCTTAGTTAAATTGAACGAGATCGGTCCAAAATGACGACCAACATCCGAAATTAATGTGATGTACGATCGAAGAATGGATTTTGTTGTTCCATCCGGAACATCGTTGACGCCCAAAAAATCACAATTAATTTGTTCAATTGAAATCGCCAGACGAGACGGCACGAATCCTGATTGAAAATTTCGAGGAAATTGGAATGTATCGTCACCCAAAAAAAATCGATAGCAAAACGGACTTCGCCGTTGCATTTGAAACGTTGTCAATACCCAAAAATGATAGTCAATTTGATCAATTAAAGTCATGTCAGAGGATCGACTTGAATATCGAGACAACACGTGCAAATCAAGGAAATTAACACGCGGCGTCGCCCAAACAACGTTCGATTAGAAAAAATGACTTCACTGTTGCATTCGGAACCTCGTCAATATTCAAAAATTGACTGCCAATTTATTCAATTAAAATCACGTGGAGAAATCGGTATGAATTCAAAGGAGAAATGATCGAATTTCAAGGAAAATATGATAATTAAGGCATTTTCTTTTGAAATCAATGTGTGACTATCATTCTGAATTAATAATAATATTAATAATTGTATAATATTATTAATATTAATATTAATTAAAAAAATCATCATCAAAAGTCAAACAATGAAAATCCAATCGTAATTAAACTTATATCGAATGTTCTCCTCTGAGTCCTATTCAAATCTCCGCAACTAGCATTATACAGTCCATACAATCTGCAAACCTCGTCTGAAACAAGGCTATCCCGCCATTAAAATGAAACCAGGCGAGCTTCATTTTTTTTTCACAACTCGATTTCATGAAGTAAACTCCACACGCGGGTGTCGCCAACCTCCAATCTCACATAAATCCCACTGGTTCCACGATCACCTCACTATAGTCGTTCACGTAGATCTCCCGAATACCTCCGACCAAAGCTTCTTCATGTCCATCTACGCGAGCGGTCTACGTCTCTCACAAACATACCTCACGCCCTTTACTTATGTATTCGCAATTTATATGTACCTCACCTTCCATCTGTCACCCTTCTCCTGTGTCGAACTCTTCAACCCAACCAAAGCTCAACATCATTTGCCACCTACACACCAAAAATCCTCTTCACATACATCCATCCACTTCACGACATCCGTTTGATGCCATTCGACCAAGTCATGCGCCGACTTTAGCTTTCACCTATTTGTTTCTTTGCATGCCAAAATCACAGCTTCCTCAAACCTTTACATCAGAATGCAATCTTAGTTCCTTTTTTTCACTTGAACAACTCCACCACAACCCCTTTAGATAGCTATTAGCAGTTTCCCCTCTTGCACCTTCACGTGACAGGAAAGGAGGAGATAAGAGGTGGACTTCTGCCAACTGCTTTCACCTCCTACCAAGCTATAACCCTCCAAGCTGAGCCACATCAGCCACTTTCTCCACACTAACCCAAGGAAGCATATTTTCCACTATAGTCTGACAACAACAAAAGAAAAGAGAGAAGGAAGCGGCCCTCAAACTTCAAATTAGTAGCCTTGTTATTCCCTTGGTAACTACATGCAAAAGCTAGTGTGTTTAATGGAAAATGTTTCTTTTTTTATCAATATTGGCTTTGAGTTAAGCATTTCGCTATAGTTATAAAAAATCAGTTACCTGCATACATTATCCTTGACAACCAGCCTTTCTAATTGATTATACATGTTTTAGTAATATGTTCATTAAAATGGGTAATCTGTAAAGTTGAAGGTAACTAGCATCTTAAAGTTTGAAGCAATGGGATTACCAGTTTATTTAACTCGCCATTTTATAATTAACATTGTCATCATTGTTATCCAAAGAGGGGAGAGCATAAAAAAAAGAGAAATGAAATGAAGAAAATAAGAGTGAGAGGTCAATAAAAAATTGCATATGTATAGGTCAAAAAAAAAAAAAAAAGAGGAGAATTCGAAGAAAAAAAAGAGGGAATTTTATGTAATTTTTTTATATTTTTGTGCATTTTATTCGTTGTCACGTCACACATGTATAATCTTTCAAACTAAAAAATTTTGAAGTCTCGTTTTAGACGCTTGTAGAGCAACAAGCAACCACCCATGCAAGCTTTTCTTAGCACAGTCAATGGAAGCTAGATATGACGCCTACGATGAGGTGGGCGAATCTCGTGCACGTTTTTCTTAGTACAACATGACAAAATATAAGTACACATATGTGTCTCAGTGTTGGAGGGGAAACAACTGTGTGTTTTGAAACATGTACCATTGAAGATCCATATACGCTTTTCTTGGTGTGGTGAGGTTGAAGGCTACAGCCGCAGTGTCATTCAACACTAATCATGCACATCTTTCTTGATGTGGCAGGCTGCCTAATACGCCTATAGTTTATTCCTAAATGGGGGAGACACCGAGAGACTACCGAAATTTCATCCGAAGACATACACGAACTTGAACAAAAAAAAGGGACTTAATTTGGACAATAGAGAACTTATTTTAAATTCAAAAGAATTGTGCAGATGACCTAATTTGAACTCAAATGAACGAATACAAGGGACTTGGACTGAACCTGAATTTGAATATAATGAATAGTCAATAAGGACTAGATGTGAATGATGACACAAAGAACTAAAATGAATCATAACGAACTTAAGCTAGAATGGAACACACGGGGCCAAACTTAGGATTAAAGGATGAACAGTCGAAATATAAGCAAATTATGGTCATTCAAGTGAACATCAAGTAAATGAACAATAAATATCCAAATATAACAATGATCATCATAGATTAACAAGAACGCGCAATCTAATTGCAAGTAGATGCACAAGAATATTTCAGTAATCATTGCAACTCATATGCAAGATAACTCACTCACAAGTGATGATAAAATTTAAGCAATTGATTGATTTGAGACAATTGCATTTGCTACAAAGACATTGGAGGAATGCAATAACAGTCAACATAATTATGCAACCAAGTAAATGGAACCTCATGAACGATGAAGATTGAAAGGCCACTCGTAAATGACGATAATAAACATGCAATGAACTTGATGGCATATCAATGGTCGTATACAAGGAATGCATTTTTTGTAATCAATAACCAACAATTGATAAGCAAATGCATTAAATTGCTTACAGATGGTTACAATAGTCTCCTATGAATTTGAAGGTAGCATGCAATAAATGTAGCAACCTGTCAATTGATATGCATGAGAAGGCTAATGATACTTGTAACAACGCCTTACAACCAACACCAAATCATAAATGAGCATACTCAACTTTACAAAGTGGTAATAAAAAATGATTAACGAGGATTTGTGAACTAATTAGAAATAAATGAACAAGAATGGCACGGTGGGTATTACAAATAATAGTGACAATCGTATTAGTCCAGTAAGCAGATATAATAGGTAGCAAGGGAGCTTTAATACACACTGAACTACTCACAAATGGTAATATGCAGCGAATATTGTAGCACCCTCACAACCAATTACCATTCACTAAATAACATATACATTGAACATGTCCAAACCATGGTGATTAACATGCAATGATTACATAAATTCTCTCATAATCAACATGCAGGGAGAGATCGACAACAGAGGTAAGCTCATTTGAGCCATTATAGGAAACCTCTCATATGCACAAAGTGCCATTTATGGACAAATACAGAAGATCTTCAGTAAATATAAGCTCTTATCAGTCATTGTAGGAGGCTTATTATGAGTACAACATATTATCTACAAACAAATATAGAATATATTCAGCAAATGCAAGCATCTACGGGTCACTGTTGAAGACTCGTCCTGAACTTAACATACCACTTACAGGAAAATATAGAGGGTTCATAACAACATGAGCTTCTCTGAGCTATTGTAGAAGACTCATCAAATATTTCAAAAATGCTCCCACGTCTAAGGAAGCTATGCATGTTAATAAAATGAACTCAAGTTTGAGTTCAATCATTATATTAGGATAGATAGGAGTCAACACGACTGGAACCATCAAACAAATATACGATCATGACGTCGACTTAGATAATTATTTTAATATGTACATATTAGGCCTTCAAGGTCTATAAAATCTAAAAATTAACTAAATAAAGACATAAAGCCTACAAATAACATGATCCTCTGTTGGTAAGTAGACAGAGTTGACAATGTTCAATCAATGAAATTTCCAATTATCCACGAAAAATCTAATAATGGCCGTGTTGAATGTAGATCTCAACCAGATGGCTTAATTTCAAATACTTTATTCCTTCAAATGCCCATAAAATTAAAAATCCTAAGGATTCATATATATATATATATATATATATATATATATATATATATATATATATATATATTTAAAAGAATCATCAAATGCTTAAAGTGAAACTCATCCACCCTCTGCAACATTTTTTTGAGGTGGATAGTTTGAAAACTAATTTACCTCACAAAGAGCAAATGTCTAGTCGAGAATATCACTAGGATTCATTCTCAAATAATATCTTACGAGCTAATATATGGTATGTATCCTCTAACATGTAGTTTTTTCATCAAATGTCATCACATATAAATGATTATGACCGGGGCCTCTAAATTAGGTGGTTTGCCACATAATAGTGACACTAAATTATGGTCATAGTCAGATCCCCCATGCTCCCCAATGGCTCTCAATCTTTGAGATATGAATCAATATGATATAATCGATAGGGCACAAAGCGCTCTGTTAACTAAGGTGGATTCAAACTTATCCCCTTAGACAATCATCCACCCCAAGTCTACAAGGTACCCTTAGACGACGCAACCCATGGCTGTCAACAAAGATCTTTCTATCATGTTAGGTCGACTACCTCTTATGACTAAGTATACCATGGACCACAACTGACAGGGATGATATAACTATGAGATCTTGATCGGGTCCATCATCCATTCCCCCACCATCCATTTTAAGTGTAAGATGGTAAAATTTCCAATTTTAATTACCCAAACTCATGCTACTGCTACATGTTGGATATATGTATCTCTATATATTTGAATGACTACTACCCTTAATTGAATGTTCTCTCTCAGTAGAGCTGCACTGACACAAGCAGACAATGTAGGTGGTGGTGGTCAACTACGAATGCAGATGATGTAGGAGGACAGTGCTACAGTCGAGCAGTGCTGACCCATGGGGACGACACAGATGGTGGTGGTCGACTTCGACTACGAATGTGGATGACGCAGCCGCAGTTGCGCTGATGTGGGTAGACATTGCTGCAGATGTGGGCAACGCAATTGGGCTGCAATTGGGCCTAATGCAGGCGGACGACGTTGCTACTAACCAACTGACGAACACAGACAATCATGCAAGCGCGGGGCTTGTTAACAGGCTTGAACTATGGCTCAACGAGCTTATTTTCCTTTGCCGAGTTAAGCTCGAGCTCGACTCGAGTTTGAGCTCGATTTTTAGTAGTCAAGCTTGACTCGAACACCTCCTAGCTCGAGCTTGACTAGACTCATTTGCACCCCTAACCCTCGATGAAGAATTGAGAGAGTTGCGATGAGACCATCGACATGAGTATGTAAAGATATTTCAGGAGATGCTGTAGATTTAAGGGAGAGGCCCGCATAATCTCTTCTTCATCCTCTTTAAGCTGCTATTCATTGATCTCGTCCTTGTTTTTCTTTCCACAAAGTTTTCTTATCATCATTTTCCTCTTCTTTCACAAAAATCCTCATCTTTTCTCTACTCGAGCTATTTTTGCTAGCCTTATTTCGGCTTCTAAGGAGCTGTTTGGCAACAAGTGGGATTTAGCTTTAGTGAGATTTAATAAATCCTATAAATTTGGATTTAGTAAATCCTGAAGATGTTAAATCCTAAAATCTGTTTATTATGACAAATGTTAAATCCTGTTAAATCTTGAGAAACTGTTTTGTAACATATTTTAGGATTTATGTCAATTAGAGATTTAAATGTAAAGAAGATAATTATAAATTAAAAATAAATTTATAATTAAAAAAAAATGAATGTGTTATGAATTTAATAACATGTTAAGTACAAGTTACTCATTAATTATTATTTACACTATTAATTTTATATTTAATAATATATATTTTAAGTTATACTAATTAAGATAATTATTTTAATATTTAATTACTAATTATATTATTAATTATTTAATTATGTTAAATTATATAATTAATTTATGCACTAATTATACTTTTAATTATTTATTTAATTACTTAATTATTAGTATTTTAAATTATATTAATTAAGTTAATCAATAATAACTTAGATGTGTGTAGGGTTTAGGGTTTGCCTTTCATCTTCTGTTTTCGTCGTTGCTGTTGGGCTTCGTTGATTCGCACGAGGTGTAGAGCTTGCAGGCGTCGCTTCTTCGGCTCCTTAGTGGCTGTTCGACTTCGCTACTCGACGATTTTCTCTTCCTGTCGGATCGGAAGTTACGACATTTTGATCGGAAGTAACAACGGGAGCTCGCTGGCGTTGAAGGTAACTTTCTACCTTTCGCGCGTTCTTTTGTTCAAATCCCATAAATCCGCCGAACCGAGGGATTTAGTAAATCCGGGATTTAAGCCGTAAATCCATAAATCCGGGATTTAGCCATCGCTGGGATTTAACAAGCGCACAAAAACCGTTTGGCTGGATTTAGCGTAAATCCAACTTAAATTCAGCTGTAAATCCGATACCAAACAGCCCCAAATTGATGACGAACTAAAAACAAGCCAAATAAACTGCCCTACCTACGATGATTACCTTGGGCATAAGAGATCTCATCGTGTCTTTTAGTCCCTCTTCGGATTTCTTGGCCATTGCTTCCGCCGATGGAAGACTTAAGGTACTTTCTTTATCATTCTGCTGCCGAAAAAAGAAAAAAAAATATTTTTTATAGTGTTAGTTTTTTACTGTCATAGCATAAATTTTTTGAATTTTGAAATTTTGGTCCAGGTTTGGGATGCATTAAAAGGTCAACTGCAGACTGAATTTTCCGATTTTAGGTCAAAATCTGATGGTTCAGAAATTCTATTTGAATCGAAAAAGGGGCACCTTGCGCTGAATTTCAAGTGCATGAAATGGGTGCAGTTGGAAAGCAAGGTACTTCGTTAAAATGCCCCGTGTATTTATGCGCTTTCTTATTTATTATCCAATCGAGATTCAACTTCCAGTTAAAAGTTCGTTTTATTATCATCATCATGCAATGTAGAAGAAAAAGATGCATGTGAATTCATTGCTGGTACTGGGAACCGACAGTGGTGATGTTTTGGCGGTGGAAGTGTCTACTGGTCAGTTAAGATGGAGAGTCTGTGATTGCCATTCTGGGTTAGTTTGCTGGCTTTGAGCCTTCATTTTTATGTTGATTGATTTGCTTTTTTTTGTAGAGAATAGAAGAATATATTAATGTAGGCAGATAGCGATCTTACTTGAATGCTACTTGCTATGGATACTCTACAAGTCTTAGTTGTCTTTGGGAGCAAAATTGTAATTGTTCTTTGGCTGTTATAAATATATGCTTTTGCAGGGGTGTCAGTGCTATCTCATTCTCTAGTCACAATTCATTTCTGTACACAGCTGGTCTTGATGGTATGGTTTGCCAGATTGATTGCTCAATTGGGAGCGTTATCAGAAAATTTAGATTATTTACAAAGGGAATCTCAACTATGGCAATTTCTGCAGGTATTTTTTATCAACACAATGTAACTTTGTTATGTTTGTATCCTATTTTTGATTTTTTCTCATAAAATTTCTCCTTCAATTTCTGAAGCTACCCCTTTTTTGTTTTTGTTGTTGGGACAGTTCTGATAGTTTGAAAAAAATATATATAGAGCATTCCATTGTTTTAGATTGACAATAGGTTGTAAATAAGTCTTGAAACATCGTCTACAACTTTTTATTAATAATGCTTGGCCATTCTTCATATTTGGGAAATGTGGTGTGATAATCTAGTTGTTGACACTCAAAAAGATATAGAGCATTCCATTGTTGGTATATTGACAACAGATGATAAATAAGTCTTGAAGCATTATCCACAGCTTTCTATTTATTATGATCAGCCATTCTTCATATTTGGGAATTGTTGCGTGATTATCTGATTGTTGACACTCAAAATTTGCCCAACATATGCGACTAGATTTTTTTTTAAAGTGGTTGCCCCTTGATAATGTAAGCATTTAATGCAACTTCAGAATTTTATGTTATCTTTCTGTTTACTGGGCTGTAATTGAGAATGTTTTCACCAAGCCATTTATTCATCAGTCATATAATAGATATCAGAATTCTCCTAGCAAAGTTTATTATCATAAGTACTTATATAAATTTGAGCTGGTTTGCATAATTTTGTGATAAATGCATGAACCATGGTTTGTAGAATTAATGTAACTGAATCGGGCCATCTATTTTTGTATCGATTCCTGTCAGTGTCATTTGATCCAAAAAACTTTTATGAAGTTGGGAAAGTAATGATAGTTCGCTTGAACTAGACCAATTTTTTGTGAAACCTTTTTAACATTTACACATGGTGCTCTCACCTTTGCAGCAAAAGTTAAAGTTGTATTTCTTTTAAATCAACGTAGTGCAGACCTTGAATTGACTTGGTTAATGTGCCTAAACCAGCCACTAAGGTACCATTGATTTCGTCATCAAGTATGGGTAAAAAGTTGCATTTAAATAGAAATAAATCAGATTGCCATTCAATGATAAATAATCCCTTGCATGAATTACCCTTCCAAAACTTATGAAAACTTGATCAAGCAGTTGATAAAATTTTTTACACTAGTAAAATATAGAACTAAAAACTATTTTTAAGTTTATCAGTATAATTTTTATTGTTCTAAGTTGTATACTTCTTGGTTTTCTCTAATTGAATAACCTCCTGTACTCCATATCAAAATTTTTCTATTTTCTAAATTTAACAAAAATATATATATTTTTTGATATAATATGTTTCATCTTTTTCAAAAGTTTGATTATGAACATAAAACAATATGAAATCAAACTAAAAAATTATGAAAATCCATGAAAGCTATTGAAATCAAAACTTTTAAAATGGCAGCAAATTTGTTATCATGTTTTTACAACATTGTTATGAACAGCTAAATAACCCATTAATGTACTTAATCACCATAACTAACTATTTGATGATTTGCTTCATTCTATTGGTAACAATTTCCTTTAGAAATCTCTATACTTTCTGGAGTGAAATTCGGAGTTTACTCGGTCTAATTCAGAGGCACACTAAAGAAACACCAATTTATTATTTTTCTTGTTCATGTTAGCCCATTAGAAATGTATGGGATAATTAGAATTATAGAAGGAACTTGCCTTTAATAGCCACATGCAGGTCTTCCATTGTGCTTGAGATAAATTCTGTGTGCTAAGCTTTGATTTTATATTTTCCATTTTCTATGTTCTTTAAATTCAAGATCACATGTTGAAGGAGTGAAACAGTTTACTTTAGAAATCTCTATACTTTTGAAGGAGTGAAATTCGGAGTTTACTCAATCTAAATCAGAGGCACACTAAAGAAATACCAATTTATTATTATTTTTGTTCGTGTTAGCCCCCTAGGAATGTATGGGATACTTCGAATTATAGGAGGAACTTGCCTTTTGCTAGAAACATGCAGGTCTTCCATTGTGCTTGAGATAACTTCTCTCCGTCAAACTTTGACTTTATATTTTCCATTTCCTATGTTCAGTAAACCCAAGATCACATGTTTATATTAATCTATTGCATGAGAAATATTTAATGATAGAATTTCTTTTATTTTCATAATTAGTTAACAATTATGTAAGTGTTAATCTTTTGAGGCAAGTGGTTGAAAGTGATCGGAAATCACTAACAAAACTGAGTTCAAGCGTTTACTCGGTTGAAATAAATAAAATTGATTTTCTAATTTTGGAGCCCATCTTCATGGGTAAAGATAAGAAGTAGGTTTCAATTATTGGAAGTGGTCTTCATTTTTTTCTTATTCACATATATAATAGTTATGAGATAGCATAAAGTTGATCAAATGATAGTTTAGAATTTTACCTTTACTTGTGCTAATAATAACAAAATATATAATTAATGGAAGGTTGGTAAAAATAAAGCTTACTATTGCAGTATTGCCCAAATAAACACACAAAGAGGTGAACTTGAAAAAAAAAGGATCACTAAAATTTGCTTTGCTGTATTTCATCAACCAAAATCAATTGTCATTATCTAAATATCACATATGCCCAAAAACACACACATGCTGGCCCACTCGCCAGCTTTATAGATTAGGCAAGCTAACATGCATGCATGTGCATGTTGCTTACACAACTTGCATAACTCTTTGTATGTGTGTGTGTGTGTCTATATCTATATATATATATATATATATATATATATATATATATATATATATATATATATATATATATATATATATATATATATATAGGTGATGATTGATGTCATTCATTCACTACCAATGGATTTGACACTATTGAATAAGTAAAAACAAAAAATCTTAGGAGCAATAAAGAACACTAAGATGCTTGATTAAAACAAGATGGTATAACTTAAACATTTGTAAAGGTTAATGAAGGACAAACAAATTATTAATAAATAAAACTTAGAAACCAATTATATTGTAAAATGAAACTATCATCTTCCAAATTTACTAAGAGTAAAATGCAAAACAATGGAATTTGGGCTTTCATAAAGAAAGACAGTCATGGATAGTCTCAAGGAGTAATGTTGCTCTAATGTGAAAACATAAGTGATATTCCTTTTACAAATTTTATGTTCAAATTTAAAAAATAAGTAGGCCGAAATCACCATAAACCAAAATATTCTCATATTTATCTACAATCCCATTGCATAATCTTCGTCATCATCATTATTATCTTCATGTTGATTTTTAGTGTTTTAAGCCTTGATGAAGATTCTTTTCTTTTCCTTTAGAGTAATCTCAAATGTTGAAGTTTATTTCATAGAAATTTACTCATGAGCTCTTGCAATAGTAACATGTCAAATCTTAAAAAAAAATGCTAATTCCAGCTCCTCATCTAGCTCATTATTTGATTTTCTTGTTGATCACCCATTAAAATCATCTATATCAAAGAGGTTGGGTCATTGATGTTTAGATGGTTTGTGCAATGAATTAGAAAGCCTTTGTTATTATTATTATTTTTTGATGTACTGCATTTTGCATTTATTCAAAGAAAAGAAGTACAATTCTAAGTGATAGCTATCCTATCATACTCCTTCAACAAAGAAAATAATGTTGAAGGAAGGTTATTATTTAAAACAACATCCCAAACGAAATTGCCTAACATTGCATATGAAGCACAAAAAATCTGCAACTTATTGCAATTCCTAGGAATATAATGGAAAAGAACATTTTAAAAGTCATTAAGAAAAAAATATCAGTATCCAAGCTTCCTACATTGAGCCATTTGATGTTGTCCATTAATTTCTGCTGCAATTTGATGACACTTACATTATCTCCTTCTATACAAAAGCCCTCCTTTTCAATCATCCATCTTTGAATGACCTCTTTAATAGCAAGGACTGCTAAAAGTTCCATTTCAGCAATGTCCCAATAAATCATTTATCTTCCAAAAGCCAAAAGAAATCTACCTTTGTGATCCCTGATCACTCCTGTAGCAGTTTTATTTGACTTTGTGACTGAGGCATCCACGTTAACCTTAATCCAATTTTGAGGGGAATGCCAAAATTCATTTTGCAGCTCAATGAGCTGGGTAACATCCCATTTTCCTAAAATTGGATTTATATGAGGTTTAGAATATATTGCCAGGACATATGAAGCGATTAGAGCAGCAGACCAAATAGGTTTCCCATGCTTACCTTCATTCCTTGCTTTCCTAGTGTAAAAAACAGCAGTACAATATATTCTGGCCATAGCCGGATTATCCCTAGCTCTGATCTTTAGATGTTCAAATAGTTCATCAATAGAATTAAAAACAGGGATCTTAATACCCCCACTGATTTAGACAATCATTTACCTCAATTAATTTAGTATAGTTTACTACAATATGTTGGATATCTTCAGTGTTTTGACACCCTCTAGGGCATAGCATTAATTCTTGCAACCTCCTATGATTGAGCCATTGAGTGGTAGGCAGAGCAATCAATCCACTGAACATTTTCATTCGCGTTAAAGTTCTGAAACTGACTTTCAAAAACCATAGATGTAATAGATTTACCTATTTTAGCATGTATTAGCTCCAATTGATCTTGATGCAATGGGATTTGAAGGATAGTTTGTACCAGTTGCTTCCCACAACATTATTGTAACTTGTTTACATTCCACATTCATTCATGCATCATCAGATTTTGTGGTGCATTAACTCCCATGACAGTTAATGCACCTCCCAAAACAATCATAAAAAGCTCCTCAAAATCCGAGGTAAAATTGAAACCAAAGGGGAAGCCGTCATGGGGAAACTGAAGCATCAAAATAGCCCCAAAACTGGGGGAAAAATGAAGCATAAAGGGGGGGGGGGGACCAAAGCACTAAGGGGGGAAATACGAAGCATTTTTTAATCAAGCAAGGGAGGGAAAACTGAGAAATCCATATAGCTGATTGGAGGGGAATAGAAGCATCATGTGGTTGTATGGGGGGGGGGGTGGGGGGGACAAATTGCCTCCATCAATTCTCCTCCAGTTGAGAGATATCATCCCCTGATGAGATATCTTCAAAACTTCCATGACACGCTGAATGAGCCACATTCAGTTCTTGTATTAAAGCCGCATACTTTCTTTGAATCATTTATTTTTCTTAATTAAACTGGGCTTGAAAAAGACGCTTTCCATTCTCATATTTTTCTGCACACAAATTCATTTTTTCATGAATTTTGTATAGTTCATTCTGGATTGGATTGGTAGAACTTCCTTGGGACAGGACCCACCTGCTTGTTGGAATTTTATTTTCAAGATTAGTTGGTTGATTTTCACCAACTACAGTTTCTATTTCATCTTGACTTTCAGATTGTTTATGATTGTCCAAAAATTATTAATAGTGCACAGTTAGCGATGCCAAAAAAATTTACTTTCTCAGTTTTAAAGATCAAACTTCTTGATGTTGTAATAAATATAAGGCTAGGCATTCGTATAAATTTTGTTCAAATTGAATAACTTGTGGTTAGGGGAAAACAAAATATTACACCATGCTATCCTAGTCATCCATTTGTGAAAAATTTTAACATGCATGATTGATGACATGAAAATTATATATCTCAACAAATTTTGGAGCATGCCTAATTTTAGGGGTGGAGATGAAGATCGATGACATTGATTTTGATTTTAGAGTTTATATAAACAATTTGAGCGTGCTTTCCCTTTGCATTTGTGCATATATATATATATATATATATATATATATATATATATATATATATATATATATATATAATTTTTTCCATCATCCTTCCGTGGAGATAGTGAATCACACTAATTTTTAATTAGGGGTGTCAATTATTGACCTGGCCCGATAAATTTTGGTCTGGGTCGACTAATTTAATAAATGGGTTGGGTTCAGGTTCTAAATTTCGACCATTTGAAAAATCTAGTTGGGTCCGGGTCACGGTGCGACCATCCTGTCCGATCTCGTCACTCCCACTCGCAATCTCTCATAGGCCGCACCATCCGCGCTGCTAGTGGCAGACCCCGCCTGCATCACGTTGCGAGCTGCGCGTGGTAGACTCTCGCATCTTGCCCTCTTCTTGCACGGTCGCACCGTGTCCCGCCCGTGCATCTCGACTGCTACTTGCATGCGTCGTAGTTGCTTAGCTTGAGCGTGACCCACCCTCACCTCGTCTCTGCGTCCTGCGTCATGCTTGCCTACTCTGCTCTTGCTCTCCCGGGTTAGTGTGTCGAGTTAGGTCGACCAAGATTTGTGTGAGTCGGGTCTATGTTCAAATTTTTGATCCTTTTGTGTAATGAGGTTGGGGTCGAGGTCGGGTTGGATCAATCAAGGGTGGGTCAGTTTGAGTTGGACTCGAACTTGATCCGAAAATCCATTTTGACACCTCTAACCATTGCATGAACTAAATTAAGACTGAGAGTGATTGAAAATATCATTCATTCATTATATGAACTAGAGTTACACAAGGAAAAACATGATTCATTAACATTATAAGCACAAAACTAAGAATTAGCCAGCCATAAGAATGATTTCATATAAAACAGGATTCATTATACAAAGTACAACAATTACAAGAGTTTAAGTGAAGAAAACATCATCCGGAACATCTTTTACAATCAATTACAAATAATAGATACTTCTCAGGTTGATCTCCCTTAAGCACAATACTTTCCACACTTAACTCCCGCCCCTTATTGTTTCCCACCCCCTTATTGTTACACAAAATAGACTGTCAACCCTAATTAATTCGAAAGGAAAATTATTTATACTTAACACAAATTAACATAGGCATCATGATGCTCAAACGAGTGGCATCACAGTGTTACATAAATGAACTAATGCCATGGCTCTGGAAATGTGGTCACCATGTTGTTGGGCTGAATCGAAGCAACGCTTCCATAGTGAACCGCTCCAACTTCTCTGCTGTGGTGTTGTAGGCTATTTGGCGCCGTAGCGCTCTAGAATACGACGTTGTGGCGCTGACTTAATTGCGTATTTTCCAGAACTGAGTGGTGCAACGATGCTTTAATGACGGCGTTGGGGCACTACCAATGCTGCGGTGCTTGAAGGTTCACAACCTGGGCGTTGAATTAATTTGCGAAATTCCGAAACTTAGTTATGCTCGATGCTCCATATCTGTTGTTGGGTCGGTGTCAAAGCTGCAGCATGTCATGTCTAGGCGCCAAGGTACTTGAGCCATATTCTCATTTTTGTGGCCCTTTTCTTGAAATCTCCTACACAACATCAACTAAAATAAATATTTTTACATAAATTTATGAGCAAAATATTAAAATAATTTACATTTATCAAATTCACCTTAGCTTAAGCTATTTCTTGTTCTCAAGCAATATGTTTTCACTTATGATTATATTCTCTTCTCTGAATAAAATAGCATATTAGAATGGTTAAGGGTGAAAAAATATTTCACTAATCAAGGTTAATTACAATAGGTTATAGGTTAACCATCTTAGTTAAAGCAATCATTAACAATAGCACAATTAATTATTTCAATTAATATTTATACTTAGATCATCTCTTACATGTATATGTGCAATGTTGACTACACAATTGGAGCGTACTTCTTTCCCTTTGCATTTGTGTCTATATATATATTCCCATAATTTCTCATGAATTAGGCGTCTTCTTTTAATTGTTTGTAACTTCTTGTTTTGTATTGTGCTCACACTTGGCATATTGATTATTTTTATCAACATTTCAGTATTCCTACAAGAGTTTAATAAGGTATTTGATGGTCATTATATTTGCTACGCAGCTGCACATGTCAATCAAGTACTAAAGTAAAAAGTAGAGTGTCGAATCCATTAGAAAAATTATATCCTACGAATGCCCCTATTACTCTGTACTACAAATAGCAAGGTTTATCCTACTAAGTCATGTTGGAATTGGTTTTCTATAGAACTACTACAATTGTTGAGAAGATACTTTAATTAGTGTAAAATCTTTTGAACATTTGTTGATGAATTGTGCAATGTTTTTCTAGGTAGAATATTCTAAAATATGTTGTGCATTAGAGCATATATACTCTTAGATCTTAGTCGAGTTTGTAAGGGTGTAAAGTAAAGTTCTCACTTTACTATAGTGATTATATTTCCATGGACCCCAAAAAAAAAAATCATCCTATGTCTTGGTATGAAAGATTTTCGTTTAAATCCTCCTATTTATTTCATCATTCCTCCGTAGAGGCAATGACTCACACTAAGTTTTAACTTCAAACATGACCATTGCATGAACTAAATTAAGATCAAGAGTGATTGAAAACAATATTCATTCATTCCATGAACTAGAATCTACATAAGGAAAAACATACTTCATTCACATTATTAGCCCAAAACTAAGAATTAGCCAGCCATATAAATGATTTCACACAAAACAAAATTAATTATACAAACTATACAAGTGAAGAAATATCACCTGGAACAACTTTTACAATCAATTACAAACAATAGATTCTTCCCAGATCAATCATACTTAAGCACAACCACTTTCCACACTTAACTCCCTCTCCCTTACTGTTTTGTACACAAAATAGATGCACAAACTTAAACAATTCAAAAAGAAAACTATTTATACTTAACACAAACTGACACAAGTGCTGTGGCACTTGAAAGGATCGCGTCTCGACATTATATAAATGAACTAGCGCCTTAGTGTTGGAAAGATGGTTTTTGTTGTCGGGCTGAATTGATGTGATGCTTCAACAATGAACTGCTAGGCCTATAGAATACAACGCTGTGGCGCTGACTTAGTCACGTATTTTTCAGATTGAGTGGCGCAAGATGCTCCAATGACGGCGTTGGGGTGCTACCAATGCTGCGAAGCTTGAAGGATTAGCAACAGGGTGCTGAATTAATTTGCAAAATTCCCAAAATTAGTTGCGCCCTCGTGCTCCCAAGTGGTGCTAGGGTGCTATGAATGCTGCGGCGTGGAATGTCTGGGCGTTATAGCGCTTGAGTCATATTCTCATTTTTGTGGCCTTTTTTCTTAAATCTCCTGTACAACATCAACAAAAAGAAACATTTTTATAGAAATTTATGAACAATACATTAACAGAATTTTACTTATCAGTATTCTTATTTAGATTAGCCGACCCCATGTAGTGGGATAAAGGCTTGATGTTGTTGTTGTTGTTGCAGTATTCTTATTTAGATCTGTATTGAACATCTTATGTTATCTGCTTTTAGAGAAATTTAATCTTACGTAATTTTTTATTTTTAAACATCTACATTAGATGGCAATATGCTAGCTGCGGCTGCTGGGCTGTTGAAGATATTTAGTTGCACAGACAATAAGAAGATACAAAAGTTCTCCGGCCATCCGGTTAGTTAGTCTACTATGTTATGACTCTTAATTATAATTCTTTATTATGATCTCAATCTTATCCTTATGAGACTTATCTTTCTTTCATTGATAGTTAAATATGTTGAATTTTGATTAACATTGTTTTGGCTGTGTTGTAGGTTTCTGTAAGGTGTATGATCTTCAGTGAAGATGGAAAGTATATCTTAACTTCAGGAGTTGGTGAGAGACACATTGCTATTTGGAAAATTGATGGAGGGAAAAAGAAGAGTGCCAGCTGTGTTCTCTCAATGGATCATCCAGCCGTTTTTCTAGATAGTCGGGGCTCAGATAAAGAGGGTAGCATGGTTCAAGATTTGTATGTTTTGGCACTTTCAGAGATTGGTATTTGTTATTTCTGGTATGGAAGTAGCATTGAAGAACTACAAAATGCAAGGCCTACCAAAATCTCACTGTTAATTGAATCTTCTCTCGTAAAGAGAAACAATAGTCAAGCAGTATTTGCTGCAAAACTTGATGGCATAGTTAGATCTGCTACTGTGTCAGTTCATGTTGCGTATGGATCCTTGATAAAGCCCTCTTTTGAGAAACTTACAGTTGAAAATGGCGTTGACATGAGCTTGAATATGTCTAAGGAGGGTGTTCTTTTTCCTATCAGTCAGTCTGACATCTCTAAGAAAGGACAAGTGGTTAATGCTGCAGGTATAATGTGACAAAAGCTACACAACTTTGATTGCTAGATTAGATCATTCTTTGTTGTCCACTTCACATAAGATTTCTTCCATTAAAGCAGATTAAATGGACAAAACATTTAAAAGTAATAAATTTGAACATGAAGTGTAACCAGGATAGCTTGGGTTCTTAGAGAATCAAAATAGAATGGATTTTCCCACTGATGAGCTTCTTTTTTTGCAATTTCTTTCATTATTTTTATGTCAATGAATGAGTTCCGAAATGACCCTAACATGGAAATGCCACTTTATTGTTGCAATAGTTACTACTCTAGACCGTGCCAATGCTGAAGATGCTATTCTTCCAATTGCAAAGCTACATGTTAATGAAAAAAAGAGAAAGTATAGCACACCCTATCCAGCTGTTGATTTTGAGAAAGCAAAGTTTGACCTTGATACAAACAAGAGAAAGAGTTCCTCTTCACCTAACAAAGGTATCTTATGTTTTATGCATGAATCTAAAAGATAACATTTTCTGTCACTTTGAATTGGTTTATTTAGTCCCTGGCAATTTGGCAAACATTTGTTACTTTGAACAGTTTTATTTGCACCATAATTTTCTAAACCACTAAGTCTGTCTACTTTTTTTGCTTTATGTAGTTCCAATGCAAAGAGCGGAAGTGGATGAACCAATGTGTATTGAAGATAGGCTTAGAGCAGCAGGGCTTATCGATGGTGAAGAAAAACTTGAGGGTAAAGATTTTTCTAATGGCTTTGATGATGTCATCATGTATGAAAAACTTGACGTCACCATTGATGTTAACTTGCCAAGAAGAAAGGTTTGTCTTATTATGAATAGATAAATACAGCATCAATTAATACAATATAGTGCATTTTATCATTGTTCATTGTTTTCTCCAAAAAAAAGAGTTTTTATTGGAGGATATTTCAATGGACATGTTGGTAGTGTTAAAATATTTTAAAAATATTTATGGTGGCTATGGATTTGAAGCGATTAATGAAGGTAGTAGGACCATATTAAATTTTATCCAAACTTATAATTTTATAATTGTTAATATCTTATTTAAAAAAAGAGATATGCATCTTATCACTTATAAAAATGGATATAGTAAAATCAAGAGTAATTATTATTTTATTAGAAAAAATAGATCGTTTAGATTGCAAAAATTATAAAGTCATTTTGGGTGAAATTTTATGTATTCAACCTTATTAGTTTTTGATTTTAAAAGGAAGGGACAAAGTATAAAAAACAAAGTAAAATATTATCCTAGGATTAGATGAGACTTTTAAATAAATACTAATAAAAATATTTTTGAAAGTAAAATTCAATATCTCACAATTTTGATTGTGCATGATGAAGCAATTATTATATGGAAAAAATTAGTTAGTGACATTTAGAATGTTATAAAATATGTGCTTAGAGTATCAAAAGAAAAAAACTCTTAATAATAAAAACAGTAGTTGGTGTAATAAAAAAGTGCATGTATAGATAATAAACAAGAAGTTTTATTATAAAAAATTTGTTTATATGTAAAATCTTAGAAAATTGGGAAAGATATAGAATGGTCCGAAAGGTGTATGGAAAAAATAATGCGATGCAAATATAATTTCACTTTTATCTATTTATATAATAAATTAGATACTATGGAGGGTGAAAGATGTATGTAGAAGTTAACTGAGCAAAGTGATAAGAGAAGTAGGGATTTAGTTCAAGTGAAGTGTATTAAGGAGGAAGATCAAAAGTGCTTTTTTTTATGAGATGATATTTAATAAAGATGGATGAAATATTTTGATAGGCATTTCAATCAGGATTGTGAGAATATGATTGACTTTTGTGACTTTCACACTAAACCAAAATATAGATTTTTATTTTTATATTCCTGTTAATAAAACTGAAGTTAGAGAGACTTTGAAGAAAAAAAAGTGTAAAAAAAGTGGTTGGACCTACAATATTTCAATAGAGGTGTGGAAATGCTTGGGAGATGAAGGAATTTATTGGTTTATTAAACTTTTCAATATTATTTTGAAGACTAAAAATATGCTAGATGAGTGGAGAAAGAGTACATTGTTTCTTTTTTTTTTTAATAAATGTGATGAACAAGAGTGCACAAATTATAGAAGAATTAAGTTAATGTGTCATACATTAAAACTATGGAGAGATTAATTGAGGATAGGTTATGACGCAATACTAATGTTTCTCAAAATCAATTTGGATTCATGCCGGGTAGGTATATGGGAGCTATACATTTATTGAGAGGTTTGATGGAGAAATATAGGGAGAATAAGGAGAATTTACATATGATATTTATTGATTAAGAGAAAATATGATAAAGTTCCTAAGAAGTGCTCTAGAGAGTTCTAGAAAGAAAGGTGTTAATAATGCTTATATTCAAGTCATTAAGTATATATATGCATGAGCTATTACTTGTGTTTATACACAAGATGGTTTGACCAAAGGTTTCCTATTTTAATTGAATCACATCTAGGATCTGCTTTAAGGCCATATCTTTTTTATGCTTTAGTCATGGATGTTCTTACTAGACATTTGCAAGAGGATGTACTTTGGTGTATGCTTTTTGCTGATGGTATAAGAAAAACTTAAATTATGGAGGTTAACCTTAGAGTCCAAAGCTTTTTGTTTGAGAAGATCTAAAGCTAAATAGATGAAGTGTAATTTTAGTTGTAGTAGATGTAGTGGGCAAAATCAATTTGGATTCATGTAGGGGAGGTCAACTATGGGAAGCTATGCATTTATTGAGAGGTTTGATGTAGAAGTATAGAGAAAATAAGGAGGATCTACATATGATATTTATTGATTTTGAGAAAATATATGATAAAGTTTCTAGAGAAGTGCTCAAGCGAGTTCTAGAAAAGAAAGGATTTAATAATGATTATATTCAAGTCATTAAGGATATGCATGCAACAATTGTTGTATTTAAACACGAGGTGGTTTGATCAAAGATTTCCTATTTCAATTGGATTACACCAAGGATCAGCTTTAAACTCATATATTTTTTTCTTTAGTCATGGATATTCTTACTAGATATTTGCAAGAGGATGTACCTTAGTGTATGCTTTTTACTCATGATATTCTTCTTGTTGATAAGACTAGAGAGAGTTGAACGAAAACTTGAATTATGGAGGTCAACTTTAGAGTCCAAAGCTTTTTCATTTGAGTAGATCTAAAATCGTATATATGGAGTGTAATTTTAGTTCTGTTAGATCAAGTCATTAAAAAGAGTATAGTTTTTAGATATCTCTGATCTATTGTTCAAACTGATGGTGAAATAGATGGGATATTATTATTAGAATTTAAGTTTGATGGTTGAAGTAGAGGAATGCATCGAGCTTGTTGTGTGATAGAAAAGTGTCCTTCGAACTTAATGAAAAATTCTATAACATGGTGGTGAGACCAACATTGCTTTATGGCGCAAAATGTTGTCCATTAAAGGGAAGCATAAAATTAAGTGTTGCAGAGATGAGGATGCTTAGGTGGAGTGGCTTTACTCTTAGAGATAGAATGCGAAACAAATATATATGGGAAATGTTGGAGTAGCTCTAGTTGCAGATAAAATTAGAGAGTCGCCTTAGATAGTTTGGTCACATAAAATATTGGCCTTCTAATAACCCGATTAGGAGAGTAGATGTATTAGATCTAGTTTATGTTAAGAAAGGTAGAGGTAGACCTAAAAAGACATGATAAGAAATTATTAGAAATGAC
Source organism: Dendrobium huoshanense (assembly GCA_016618105.1). Taxonomy (NCBI): domain Eukaryota; kingdom Viridiplantae; phylum Streptophyta; class Magnoliopsida; order Asparagales; family Orchidaceae; genus Dendrobium; species Dendrobium huoshanense. The sequence continues at coordinate 11,801,870 of CM028360.1, forward strand.
TTTTTTTATTAGATTTAAATGAGAATTTGTCTCTTAATACGATGCAATGGAGAAAAAGGATTCATATAGCCGATTGCATGTAGTTGGATAAAGGCTTCTTCTTCTTGTTGTTATCTAGATAAATTTTGTTTTCATTTGTTTTGTTGAGATAATTAATTGAGATAAGTATATCTTCAATGGTTTTTAATCATAAAAAGCATAATTGAGAACCATGCTAATTTCGACTTGGCATGCATTAAGATGAAGTGTGTATGCATGCTATAAATATTAAGTTATCAAGATATGCTTGTAGACTAGGGAATTGCATAAGCAGTTGCAGAAAAGTCAAAGAAGTTTTCAAAGGACGAACCAAAAGTTTAAGATGTATTTTGGCGTATGCTTTTCTAATTTAACAATTTCTGTAATTGATGATTTAGATTTCCTTCTGAATAGTGCAAGGCAGAAACAATGTTGTGAATCTTTTAAAAGATCAGAGAACTAGCATTAAAAAAAAAAAGCTACATATGCAGTTTTGTTTGTTGTGAAATTGTTATTTATTTAGTAATATTCTTGAAAAATTAAGTAATACTTCAGTAGGCAAAATCGTGTGGTTTAGTTGTTATGATGCTATAAGAGCATAGCATAAAACTCTAAAGATCTTTTACAAATCTACATTCCTATCTTAATGTATGATGGATTTTTTTCGATGTGAGAAATGAGGGTTTTATTGTGGATCAGTTGGTGAAATGATTTTTTTTTGGGGAAGAGATGGAGGAAATAACACTTATTAGCGATAGTGAAAAATGGATTAAGTAATTTAGAAAGATATGTAGACTAGAAAATGCACCAATAAAGCTGTAAATAAATTACTGTGATAGAAATTGGAAGGTGATTGGGTCTAATTCCTGACTCGATTAAAAATTTGGGTTTTGTCCAGGTCAACCCGCAAATCTGAAAACTACCGAATTTGATTCGCATATCGTAACCTGCAGTCCTGCACCCCATCACACTCGCTTGCCTTGCCCTCGTGTCCCTCAACATGCAATCCCGCACTACATCCCTCGCTCACTGCCTCACATCCATGCTCACACAGTAGCGCCGCTCGCTCCCTAGCCTGCTCGCGCAGTTACTCACCACGCAGTCCTGCTGACCCTCGCCCGCAGTTGCGCAGATCCACCTGCACTGCGACCCACACATGACGCTCGCCTGCTAATCGCACTCGCGGGTTAGCGGGTCGGGTCTGAATTTCTGACCTGTTTGTCTAATTAGGTTGGGTTCGGGCTGGATTAGTTGAAGCAACGGGTCAGTTTTGAGTTGGACCCGAATCCGGCACGAAAGTCCATTTTGACACCCTTACTAGAAGACTTTTGTTAGTTGAAGTTAATTTTGTATTTCTTAGCAGAAATGAATAGAAGAGGATTCATCATGATGTTATGACGAGGCAAATAATAATAATAATTATAGCAGCTTTTTTAATTTTATTTTGCAGTAATTTCTTTTTTTTATTCTATGCCTTAGTTTCGTTGATTGCACTAATTGAACTAAGATGGAAATTGCCTAAATTTGTATCCAACAGATGACAAGATTTAAATCAGCTGCCATTCATCCATTGTTAAAGCTATCAGGCCGTCTTCAACTAATAATGACTCAGGTAAACACATCAGAATGTGAACTACGAATAATGATGACCTTTGATAAAATGAGTGCTTTAAACAGTCCAAACAAACTTCTAGATCTTTTTAGAGCTACCGTTTTTTTTTTTGTAATATATATTTTTGCTTAACTTTTTATTCTGTAATTCTATTTTTTTTGAACCATTAATGAGAAGGAATTCCCCAACTTTCAATGACCAACTTTCCAAAATTTTAGCTTGAAAAGTTCCAAACAAAATAAAAAATTTCCCCAAAACTCAAATTTAGCTCATTACTATATGTGAGTGCAGAACAGTTTCTTAGGACAAAAAATTTGTCTTAGTATTCTCCTTTGGCTATAATAATTGGTTTAATGCATTGCCTTCTTTTTCCAGATTGACAAGGCCTGGACTAGCCTACCTGCAATGCCATCAGTAAAGAAATTTGTTGATGTTAATGAAGATGGGGAGGATGATGAAGATGATGATGGAGACATTGATGAGGTGATTTATGATGAGGATAGTGAAAGTGGCTGTGATGATTAAGTAAAGATTGGGCTATTAAATTTACTGGCACAAATGAAGATCAGGTAGATGGCACTGAAGATATATATATCAGGAGGGCTGATAAATTTATAACAGAATAAAAATTTTATTCTATTTGCTAGCTTTGTGGCTAAGTCATGGCTCCATTTTTGTTAGTCAGGTTCTTCTCTTTATTGCTAGCTAGGATTCCTTTGTTGAATTTGTAAAAGAAAAGCAAAGTTTCAAAATGCCACTATTGATCCATTTTATGGGTTAATTTTATTATTTTATGAATAACTTTTAGAAGCCCATTATTTTATGATATATATATATATATATATATATATATATATATATATGTTTGTTCATTCGGATAATCTTAATGTGACAAATTTTTAAAGTTGGTAATATTTAAGTGATTAGTCATTAAAAAAAAATAATTAAGATTAGGTCCAACCGTCTAATTGTCTGTAAGACAGGTGATTGGCAACTTTACTTAGCAGCTCGTCAAAAAAAAAAAAAAAAAAAAAAAAAAAATCGAAATTTATTTTATTATTTCGTTGTAACTCAATCTTCGTCGGTTGATGGGGGCAATTGGTTCTGAATTTTCTTATATCAAAAGTATAATTATTGTTATGGGCTAGAATCTATATAGTGATAGAGTTGGCAATTTTTCTCTTAGTGTTGAGCGGATGTCCAGCGCATAAACATAGAATTTAGAAACATAAAAATTTTAATATGAAAAATTCTGAAAAAGGAAAAAAATATGAGGTCATCTTCAACTGAAATGATTTCACTAGTGTTTGAATAGATTATAAATAATTGATCTGTCCTATTGAGAATGATCAGATTATAACAATCAATTGTCAGGTTAAAACTTAATAATGAGTGGAGATCAGATGAAAATTTGATGATGTTCGGTGGTCGGGCAGAAGTTTGGTTTCAGTCGGCGATCAAATGGAAGTCTGGCGTCAGTTGGTGATTGGACGGATGTCCTACATCACTCAGTGGCTGGGTGGAATCCCTACGTCAGTCGGTGATCGGGAAGAAGTTTGATGTTAGTTGGTGACCGAATAGAAGTTCGACATCAGTTGATGGCCGGGCAGAAGTTTGGTTAAATTTGGTGCCTGGATGGCAGTCTGTTGGTGGTCAAAGTGTTTGGTGGTAAGAGAACTCTAGTTTCTCTCTTTCTTCCCTTGCTTCTCTTCCTTTCTTGAGTCCCTTCTATGAAGAATGACAGGTATGTTTATAATTTTTTAAGAGGCATGACCAATAAATAAGATGGAGATCAAGGTTAAGTTGGGAGTAATTTGAATGGATGATTGTAAGTTTGCTAAAATCAAAGTTTGGATAGTCCCAAATTTAATTTCAGAAGTATCCAACTTGATTTTGCCTTGATATTCGTGCCTGATCAAAATAATTTGTTGATGATATAGAAGTTGCTCTCCTATTTTCGAACGTTGAAGCCAACAAAGTTCAAAAATATATGTTGTAGCTCTACAAATTCTTGCAATGTAAAATTATAATTTCTGAATAATTACGAGACGTGAAAGCACCCTTGACGTCAATGTGGATATCCTCTTGGGGCCATGAACAAGTTAAATATTTTTAATTGTAAATTGAGGATGTCCAAGAGTTGGTGTGTTGATTGAAGAAAAATTATTGAAAAATTGCGCTCCAAGACATTTGAAATTTCTTGAAATTCATTATAGAAGCACCATTGAGCTCCAAAAGTGTGAAAATTGGATATGGAATGTAAAAACGATTATGTGGATCCCAAAAAATATTCAATTCGGATTGTTGGCAAAAAATCGAGCCTATACGTGCATTGGCGGCCGAATCGGTAGGCCGGCTGCCGGCGCGTTCGGAAAGATGTGTCCTTTGGGGTGCGCAGTTCTGACCACCTAGTTACAGTTAGATATTTTTTAATTTTTCTTGTGAGCCTTATTTTTTTTTTATTTTAGCGGGTGGCGGCTACAGTGCTTCTAGTATATATATATATTTTTTAAATTAAAAAAATTTCGTAATGCGGCCCAAAAAATTCTAAAAAAATCCTAGAACAATTTCAAAAAATTTTAAACAAATTTGGAGGCAAATTTCCCCTCATTTTTTTGAACCATTTCCCCCCTTTTTATCCTATAAATACCCCCCCTACGGCAAGAGAAAATTTGCTCATCTTCTCGTATTCATTCTTCCTCAAACTTTCTTACAGTTGAGGCATTTCACTGCCTTGAATAGGTGGCATCCCCTATCAAGTACAAGTGCCACTCTCTTGTGTAGAAGTTATAGTTTTTAGCCTTCCCATTTCTTTCTCCCCCATTGTTCTTCTTACTATAGAGGATTTTCATTATTTTTGATAGGTGACATTCCCTATCCAAATTAAGTGCATCTCTTTAGTGCAGAAGTTCAAATGAGTGACCACGCCTCCACCAAAATTCCCCTAGCTAAAGGATATCATCCTGTTGGCCAACATGAAGGTCTGAAGAAATCTCACAAGGCTGACGATGTTTCCTCCACCATAACCAGCGACTCCTTAATCATTTTTAGGAAGAAGTTTCATTTTCCCAATAATCTTGTGATGAAGGTGCCTGAAAAGTTAGATTATGCTAGTCGCCCTCTAGGATTTTTGATTGTTTATGAGTTCAGTTTACTAGTAGGGCTACGATTTCTATCTCCCCCGAAATTGATTGATATTTCAACAATGACATGTGGAGTGAGGTTGTCTCAGTTTTCTTCACTTTGGGGGGGGGGGGGGGGGGGGGGGGTTGGAGTGATGTTTACTAGCATTTAATATGAAAAACTGGAGATCTCATTCCATGCAAAAAATTTTGAAACACCCTAGGCTTTGAAATAATTGGCAACTTTCCAATGTTTTGTTGTTTATTTGCAAAGAGAGAGCATTTGGTTTTTTGACCTTAATAGGTGCATATTATTTCTATTATTTAGAGAGTTGCTGGAGATGATTTGTTCATATAAAACATCTGGTTTTGATGATTCGGATAGGAAAACATATGTATTAGATATGCTTTATATTAAGAAAGCCCTAGATGTAGCTTGAGCTTGACTCGTCTCACGAAATAAGTCGAGTCGAGCAGCTCGTCAAGATTCTGCTCTCGCAGTGAAGCTTGCTCCCGCTCTTGCGGCGAAGCCCACTGCTGCGACCTGCTCTTTTGGCGAAGCCTGCTTTTGCTCTCACCGCAAAGTCCACTGCCACAACCTGTGACATGCTCTCACGACGAAGCCCGCTGCCACCCGCTCTCTCGGCGAAGTCCACACCTGTTCTCGCGGCGAAGCCCATTACCACGACACGCGATCTGCTCTCACGGCGAAGCCCGCTACCGCGACCCACTCTAACGGCGAAGCCCGCTGTCGCGACCTGCTCTCACAGTGAAGTCCGCTACTGTGACCCGCGACCAGCTTTTATGGAGAACCCCGCTCCTGCTCTCGAGGTGAAGCCCGCTGCTGTGAGCCACTCTCACGGTGAAGCCCACTACCGTGACCCGCACCCCACTTTTGCGGTTAAGCCCGTTTACGCTCTCGCTCTTGTGGAAAAGCCTACTGCCGCAACCCGCTCTCACGGCGAAGTTTGCTCCCACTCTCATGTTCGAGCTACACAATGAGCTATCGAGTGTTTGAGGTCGAGCTCAATTAGGCGTCGAGCTAGAACTCGTGTTTGATCTCGACTCATGAGCTCGATAAGCTTGACTCATTGAGCTCGTTAACGAGTTGAGCCAAAGACAGCTCGTGAGCTAGTTTTACTCGGTTGCACCCCTACTCGTGGCATATATTTATGTATTCTAAGCTCTAAGGGCCATGTTATTTGCATTCTTAGTTTTAATCTTATAGCTCCTCTTGACACTGGTAATGAGATGATAAACATTAATTTAGGCCCCAAGTGAATAAAATTTATGGCTCCGCCACTAGTTTTATTATAGAGCCATGTCGATCATAATGGTATTGATCATATTTTTTAGATATTATGGTGCGGTGTTGTCTCCATAGTGTTTTTCTCGGTTGAGTCAACTTACTTATGATACACAAGGTCGTATCACTTTCAGATCCATCTGGCTTGATATTCACACTCAAAACCCATCAAAAAGCTAGATTAATGGATTCTTCTTTGTGCAGAATGACTGGAATCTATTGGAAAAATGGGGAAAGCTGAAGGATTTACTCATTCCCCTTCATATTGGATTAAAATATATACTAAATATGCTCAACCTTCTGATGTAAACACCCCTCACTATGAGGTACATTATTTGAGCAAATATATAGATGAGGAGTATTTGTTTAAGGTGAGACTATCTACTCAGGTAGGGAGATCTCATGCACATATGTTAGAGAAGGCAACTATCTACACTTCAAAGTTTCTCTCTAAATGATTAGGGAATGATGGTGATCCAAAGGTATCATCCAAGAAGAAAAGGATGAAGGAGATTTTGATTGTTACTAGCGACTGTCATAATTCTTCTCTATCCAAGTTACACATTCCAGAAGATGTTTTGAAATATCAATGTGTTGGACATCGATGAGCTAATGAATTGGTGAATTCTCATTTCTTTTTTGTTTTTATTTTTATACTTTTATGAAGACATGTCCCTTACAAACTCTTTCTTATTGTTTCAGTTGCTGCAATGCATTGTTCTTAAAATTAAATTAACCAAAGCCTTGAATGATTAGAACAATGATTTTGTGAAGGTCAAGTATCTTCAATGAGAGTATAAGATGAAGTATTATGACAAGATCAGGGAGATGAAGGCAGTGGAGGAGTAGCTAGCAGAATGCATAGTAGAATTGGTTACTACTTCAGTCTCTTTGTAGACATAACATATGGATCACATTTATATTGAGTTGGTGGATACATAATCGGCAATGAATCAGCATGTGAAAGATCAACTGATCCTTGAGGAGAAGATAATAAACCTTGAATATGAGAACATGAGACTCTAGAGTTTGTTATATGAGGAAGAAACTAAGTCTAATTAGTACTTTCACCTTCCAGAGTCATAGAAGAATTCAAGAAGTCTGTTGCCTTTAAGATGATAATTCAATATCTTATCATGAAGCTTGTGATCACATATATGATGTGAATGTGAAGACCTTAGAGCTGGAGTGTATGGAGGAAGGTTTCATTCGAGGTTTTCTAAAAGGGGTCCATCTAGTGCAGTGCAAGATTGGAGATGAAGTTGAGGGGTTGACATCTAGCCAGACTTCTGATAACTCTTCTATAAATTCAGATGGTGATGAGATTGAAAGTGAGTTGTAGAAGGTCTTTGCCTTTGAGGATGATGATGTTGAGATTATGTAGTATTTCTATATTGTTAGTTGTATCACTTTATATTTTTTTTAGTAATTTTTGCTTGTATTAGGAGTTATTATTGTCATATAATATATGTGATATGTTTAGTGATATATTAAGAAGTTGTTGATATCTTTTCTTTTCTTTCTCATATGTGTATGAAATTTACTTATTTTCATTTCAATCTGGATGATGATAAATATTTTAGTGTCTCATTTAGCATGAGCGAATGTGAGTGACATCCTCTTATGATGTTTGACCTATCTGAGATTATTTGTCAAAACATTTGCTTGATTATATTAACATATATAGAAGAGGTCAGATCAAATCTCCTTGGGATTAATCTAGTAATTGAGATATAATATGGATTGTCTAATTCTCGAATTATGGATAAAGATATTAAATTCGATGTTAGTTTTTTATTATCATTTTTATCCTTTTTTAAAAAAAGAAGGAGATAATATCAGAATGGAGCAAACAACACATTACTGCATTATGTAAGACAATACAATAATTCCTTAGTATGACTTACACCATACTCAACATAGAAGGGATACATATGAGGACTATACAATAACTTGGGAGAAAATACATGACACAAGATAATTAGTACTATTAAAACATACTGATAATACTTATGACAGTTTCAAATATTTTAGGTTCAAGGGAGCATCTTTCCATTGACATCCTTTAGTTTGAAGGTGCTAGGTTTAACCACAGCTGCCACCAAATAAGGACTCTCCTAGAGGGGAGAGAGTTTGTTGCAATGGGGGCCCTTTCTAGCCGCCTTGATGATGCGCAGAATTAGGTCCCCAATTGAGATACATCGAGGTTTTACTCTCCGATTATAGTGATGGGAAACTCTTTGGTTGTATGAAATGACTCTAAGTGAGGTTATATCTCATGATTCCAGGAGGAGATCCAAGTTATTTCTAAACTTCTCCTCATTGTTATTGAAGTCAAAAGTTTAAACTCTATGTCTTGGGATTCCAATATTAATTGGTATGACTACTTTTGTACCAAAGAAAAGGTTTAATGAGGTTTCTTCTATAAGGGTTTTGGCAGTGGTTCGATAATCCTATAGGATATTTAGGATTTCTTCATCCCATTACCCCCACAACCTTCCCTAAGTATGTCTTCAATCCTTTCAGAATTGTGTGGTTTGTCTGTTTACCCGAGGATGTGCCACAACTGTGTGCACTAGTTGAATATGAAAATCCTTACAGAAAGATGTAAATATTTTTCCAGTAAACTGAGTCCCATTGTTAGAGATGACCCTTGCAAGAATGCCAAAATGATAGATTATATTATTCCATAAGAGTGTTTGGCATTGGCTTCATAATCTTCACCAGAGATTCTGCATCCACCCATTTGGTGAAGTAATTTACAGTCAAGATGATCAAATTTTTTCTATCCTGTAGTTATAGGGAAGGGTCCAATTATATCAATCCCATATTGGGTGAACGGCAAGGGGCTTTAAAGTGATGCAAGCTATAGAGCAGGTATATGGGTGAGATTGGAATGCAATTGATAATTTTCACACTTTTGAGTAAATTCAATTGCGTCCTATTTCATTATAGGCTAATAGAATACCTACCGCATGATTATGCCGGCTAATGTTCTTGCTCTTATATATTCTCCCTATATTCCTGAATAAACTTCTCAAAGTGCATAATCAACTTTTGAAGGTGGGAGACATTTGAGGTATGATCAGGTGAAGGCTCGTTTGTACAACTCGCCACAAATAATAGTGAAATTCACTACTTGTCTATGAAGTCATGTTGTAACTATGGGATCTTCAAGCATCACACCATCTTGTAAGAAAGACAAGATATGATCGATCCAAGAAGCCTCTTTTGGTTCATCGATCGATTATACGACCCACGAACCATATATATTCGGGAAGTGGATCTCCTTGGTACACTTTCACTTGTAGACATCCCTAGTTATTGATGTAGCAAGTTTGGAAAGAGCATCTGCTCATGCATTCTACTCAGAAGGACATGGATGATTATATAATATCCTATATGGGCCAAAAGTGACTTCACTATCTTGTAGTACTAGGCTAGTGGCAGGTTATGAGAGTCAAATTCCCCCTCCACTTGAGAGGAGACTAATTTTGAATCAGTGTGGAACACTAAGTTTTGTACTTTGTAATGGATTGCTGGTCTCAATCCAGTAATAAGGGCCTTTTACTCTATAATGTTATTCATTACAGGGAACTTAAGCTAGAGCCCGTACTTAAGGGTAACATGCTACAGAGAGATCAAGAATATTCCTGCCCTGACGTCATAACTTTCATAAGCTCCATTGACATATAACGTCCAACGTGAGGAAGAAGGAGAAGTAGTTAGTGGTTTGTTAGAGAAGGGAATAGTTCACTCGAACACAAAATCTGCCAATATCTGAGGCTTGATATAATGCCTAGGCAAGTAATGGATGTCAAATTCTCCTAGCTTCACTGACCATTTAATTAATCTATCGGATGCTTCTAACTTTTGTAGGATATTTCTCAATAGTAGATTTGTATAAGCCCTGATTATATGGGCTTGAAAAGTATAGGCATAGTTTTTTGTCAGAGTAGACTAATGCCAAAGCTATTTTATCAGCTAATGGATAACGTCCATTATTTTAGATATAATTTTACTGACATAATTGATGGGATATTGTACAATATTTTCCTCTCGTAGCAAGTTTGAACTAATAGCATAGTTTGAGACATCCTGGTATAAATACAACATTTCTTTAGGTATTGGTTCTGAAAGTAATGATAGAGATGCCAAATACTTTCATAGATATTTGAAAGCTTCTTGACATTCATCGATCCATTAGAATCCTAAGCTACGAGCACCTCTAAGTGAAATTGCTCTGATACCAATTGAAATTGCTAGATGCGCCAAGAGGGGGGTGAATTGGATGATTAAAAACTTCTTTAATTAAAAGAAATATCTTTTTATGACTTTATGCGGAAGCAAATTTCATTCACAATAAAAAGATAGATAATCAATTTCATCCACGCAATTAATCATAATAAAAATAAATGCGGAAATAAAGTGCAGAAAAATAAAGGAAAGAACATACCAATTTATAGTGGTTCGGTCAAACCATGACCTACGTCCACTCCCCGGAGGCACCCTCCGAGTATTACACTAAACCTTTAGTGATTCTCCTTTAGCCCCCACAGCTAGGCGGAGAAGCCCTTACACAATCACTTCCACCTTCCCCGGTGCGGCAGAGGAGCCGGGTCCTTTGACACCAATGAGATCTTCTTCTTCCCAAAACTTCCTTCAAGACAAACCTTGAATCCGATGGTACTGAGGTGCAAGCTCGCCGGAGCAACCGTGTGAACTCTCCTTCACACTCCCTTGAAACCCCCTCCAAGGTTCTTCTCCCTCTCTCAAACTTCACCCTTTCCTCTCTTCCTTTCAAGTCCTCTCTTCAAGTTTTCTCCAAAAGAATGAAGACACAATGACTGCCAAAAGACTCTTACAAAGTCTTATGAGAGTGCTTAAATAGAGGGCTCAAAAACCCTAAAAATACTCAATTCAGCGTCAAATATCGTACCGTACGATCTCAAGATCGTCCAGTACGATGTGCAGAAATTGACCTGTTAGTACTGTACGATCCAGTTAGTACAGTACAATCCAGTTCGTACAGTACGATCCAGTTCGTACAGTACGATCCAAATGACAAATTTCAGCCGTTTTGATTGCATAATCTCAGGATTAACTTAGGCAATATTTCAAACATCGTACAGTACGATTATGATCGTACAGTACGATTATACAACTGTTCAAATTCAAATTTTTGCCTAATTTAATGGACGGCGATCTTTCTAATTATAACAGATCGTATAGTACGATGTGGTGATCGTACAGTACGATTAGTTATATTCAAAATTAATTTTTTTTAGGAAAAATAAATATTTTAATTTATTTCTGTTACACCAGATCGTACAGTACGAAATAAATTCGTACAGTACGATGAACAGAAAAGTTAAAATATTTATAATCATTTTTTGCTCCCTCTGTGTGTGTGCATGATCAACAAACTATCATACATCATTATAAGACTTGACTCAATAAATAAAAATTACAGACTCATTTAATACGACCAATTCTACGCAATCTTGAGCCTTGAATCTTCACAGAACGGTGCATGATGTACCTGAAATATTAGTTAACATAGAAAGAAATATGCACTGCAAATACTAGGAGAAATAAAAGAATAATAAATATTATTTGTTATCATCAAAATCATAAACTCGGAAGCCCGAGTTGCAACAATCTCCCCCTTTTTGATGATGTCAAATAATATAGGTTGACTTTGCAAATTAAAAAAATTTCTCCTAAACTCCCCCTCAGTAAAAGAATTACATTAAAAATTAGGGAAAAGTTTTCATTTTTTTTAATTTTTTGTTTTTTTTTGGATTAAATTAAATAACAGCAAAAATTAAATAAAATGCAACAAACTACAATACTTTCTCCTCCTTTGACATTATCAAAAAGAAGAGATAAAATAAAATATAAAATAACAACATAATAACGAAACAAAAACATACAATTAAAAAAAAGTTAAACATACAAAATAGATAAAAAAAAACATACAAAACACATAAAAAAAACACACAAACAAACCTTAACATACCTATACCTCATCATCTTGCTCCTGATCTGATGATTCAGAAACTAAGTCTGCCCAGGAGACTTTTTGCTTTTTATCTTTTCCCCATATTACAAACGGTTTATTTTTACTATTTTCCTTTGTAGGAAGAGTTTTTAAGTTGGGGCATTCACGCTTCAAATGTCCGGGTTTCCTACACCCAAAGCAAATTATGTTAGAACAAAACTTAACATTTTTATAATATTTACCTCTACTCCGCTTTTGTTGATGTTCATGCTTATGGTTCAATAGAATTTCAAATTTATTTGTTATCGATGATATCTCCTTGCTTTCATCGTCTACTAAGCCATATTCATCTGTGTGTTTGGCTTTTAGCACAATTGTCTTCTCATCACCTGCATCCAAAAATCTTTGACTCACACTTTGCTCGTAGGCAATGAGTGAGCCGATTAGATTATCTATAGAATAAGCATTCAAATCTTTTGATTCACATATTGCCATGACTTTGGCATCAAATTTATCAAGTAAAGAACGTAGAATTTTACTAATTTTTTCAAAGTTTGAAATTTCTCTACCTAAATCATGCAATGACATCACAATTTGATTAAATCTAGTAAACATGTCTAAGATAGTCTCATATGGATTCATGCTGAAAAGTTCATAATCACGCATTAGAATATTCAATTTAGACTGTTTGACTTCACTAGTACCTTCATACGAAATGCATAATCTATCCTAAATTTCTTTCCCAGTAGTACATGTAGAGATTCTCATGCAATCGTCAGAATTTAATGCACAGAAAAAACAATTCAAACATTTAGCATTTAGTTGTGCATTGAATAGTTCTATTCTACTCCATCCAGTAAAAGGAATATTAATTTTGACTCCATCTATCATACGTGAAGGTACAGAATAGCCAGTTTGAATCATATTCCACATTCGATAATCAATTGATTGCAAAAATGTTGACATGCGAACTTTCCAAAAATTAAAAGAAATATTTTCAAATAAAGGTGGTCGTGTGATACAATAGCCTTCCGCAATGTTACGATTTCCAAAATATGCCATGATTGATTTTTTCAAGGTTTTCTAAAACACTATTTTTGAAACCCACTCTGATACCAATTGAAATTGCTCTGATACCAATTGAAATTGCTAGATGCGCCAAGAGGGGGGTGAATTGGATGATTAAAAACTTCTATAATTAAAAGAAATATCTTTTTATGACTTTATGCGGAAGCGAATTTCATTCACAATAAAAAGATAGATAATCAATTTCATCCACGCAATTAATCATAATAAAAATAAATGCGGAAATAAAGTGCAGAAAAATAAAGGAAAGAACACACCAATTTATAGTGGTTCGGTCAAACCATGACCTACGTCCACTCCCCGGAGGCACCCTCCGAGTATTACACTAAACCTTTAGTGATTCTCCTTTAGCCCCCACAGCTAGGCGGAGAAGCCCTTACACAATCACTTCCACCTTCCCCGGTGCGGCGGAGGAGCCGGGTCCTTTGACACCAATGAGATCTTCTTCTTCCCAAAACTTCCTTCAAGACAAACCTTGAATCCGATGGTACTAAGGTGCAAGATCGCCGGAGCAACCGTGTGAACTCTCCTTCACACTCCCTTGAAACCCCCTCCAAGGTTCTTCTCCCTCTCTCAAACTTCACCCTTTCCTCTCTTCCTTTCAAGTCCTCTCTTCAAGTTTTCTCCAAAAGAATGAAGACACAATGACTGCCAAAAGACTCTTACAAAGTCTTATGAGAGTGCTTAAATAGAGGGCTCAAAAAACCCTAAAAATACTCAATTCAGCGTCAAATATCGTACCGTACGATCTCAAGATCGTCCAGTACGATGTGCAGAAATTGACCTGTTAGTACTGTACGATCCAGTTAGTACAGTACGATCCAGTTCGTACAGTACGATCCAGTTCGTACAGTACGATCCAAATGACAAATTTCAGCCGTTTTGATTGCATAATCTCAGGATTAACTTAGGCAATATTTCAAACATCGTACAGTACGATTATGATCGTACAGTACGATTATACAACTGTTCAAATTCAAATTTTTGCCTAATTTAATGGACGGCGATCTTTCTAATTATAACAGATCGTATAGTACGATGTGGTGATCGTACAGTACGATTAGTTATATTCAAAATTAATTTTTTTTAGGAAAAATAAATATTTTAATTTATTTCTGTTACACCAGATCGTACAGTACAAAATAAATTCGTACAGTACGATGAACAGAAAAGTTAAAATATTTATAATCATTTTTTGCTCCCTCTGTGTGTGTGCATGATCAACAAACTATCATACATCATTATAAGACTTGACTCAATAAATAAAAATTACAGACTCATTTAATACGACCAATTCTACGCAATCTTGAGCCTTGAATCTTCACAGAACGGTGCATGATGTACCTGAAATATTAGTTAACATAGAAAGAAATATGCACTGCAAATACTAGGTGAAATAAAAGAATAATAAATATTATTTGTTATCATCAAAATCATAAACTCGGAAGCCCGAGTTGCAACACTAAGTATCTTGAAGAAGGGCAAATATTTGTCTCCTAAGTAAGATAGAAAACTATACAGTGCTGTAATCCTTCCTTTCAGTCTCCGAACTTAATATTTCTAGGGGGCACCATATCCCTTAGTGCTTTAATTATCTCATGATTTGCCTCAATCCCTCGATGGGTACCATGAACCTTAAGAAATTTCTGGAAGCAACTCCAAAAGCACACTTGGTAGTGTTGAGCCACATGTTATAACATTGTAGCAGGTGGAAGCACTATTCCAAGTCAGATATATGTTGATATTTTTTTAGTCTTTAGACCAATATATCATCGACATATACTTTTATAGTGTGCCCATTAAGGTATTTGATAACCTTATTCATAAGGCACTGATATGTGTCTCCAACATTTTTGAGGACGAATGACATGACTAGATAACAATATAACCCCTTATCTGTCTGAAAAGCCGTTGCCTCCTCATCCACAAGATCCATCTTTATTTGATTTTAACTGGATTAGGTATCCATTAAGCTTAACATTTGATGTTCTAAGGTGGAATTGACCAACTAGTCAATACGAGGTAGCAAAAAACTATCCCTCAAACAGGCTTTATTGTGATCTGTATAGTTTATGCACATTCGCCAAGCTCCATCAGCCTTTTGAATAATGTCAATATTTTCCAGCAAGGTGGGATAGCATAACTCCAATATAAATCCAACATCCAAAAGTTTATCAACTTCATGTTATATTTCTTGCTGGCGATTTGGTGCAAAATTTTATTTCTTCTAGATTACTGGCCTACACATCGGGTTTACTTTGAGGGAGTGCACGATCACTTCAACCACAATTTCAGGCACATCAGCTAGACTTCATGTAAAAACATCTTAGTTCTTATGTAGGAAATCTACATATTTTTTTTCTCTTCCGCTAAGAGAAGAGAACCAATCTGCACAACCCTTGAAGGGTATATTTTTTGATATAGATACATAAGTGAGGTCTTCTATGAGAGAAGCCCTTTGAGGGATATCCTCATTATCCTTGATACTTAGGGTAATTGATCGACATGGTTGAGCCTTTCTAAGATAACAGGATTGTGCTATTTGTTGATCTCCGCATACTACTGACTACATTTAGGGAAATTCTCCAAGTACAATTGGGTGGTTGATTGTTTTTTCCATCCATATAGGTCGATTATCTAACCCATATAGTGGACCTATGGTGGGTTAAAGTTTTTCTCTAGTGAGACCCATATTAGAGTAGAATAAGACATTCATGGAGCTCCCAGTGTCCAAAAAAATTCTTTTAATATTGTAACATAGGTCATTTATCCTCGCATTAATCATGACACCCTCCAAATTAAGAATAATCGAAAGCAATATAATAATCGATACTTGACTTCTTTGGTGTTGGCATTTTTATCTACATTAAATAAGACTTGATTAGTCAATAAGGGTCCCCTTTAATGATTTTAATCTCATCAACCGTTTGATAATTATTCACTGGTTATCTTTGTTATTGTTGATTTCCCCCCCAAGTGGGATGAGCATCATCTCGAGCTTGTGAATTTTGAATAAACTATTGAAGGTTGCATTGTATCATTGGGTTACTTACAGGCTTCAATAGTGTGCCCACAACTATGATGGAAATGATAGTATTGATCCTTATTTCCTGTATTCAACTTCAAAGGATTAGGCCACTTAATATTTTCTTCATTTTGATTGGCCATCAGTACATTTGCTCGAAATGCATTGAGTTGTGTGTACTCCTCTTATCGAGGCTCATGTTGTGGCAATGGGGGTCTAGGAGGCAGGTTATTATTCTTCCTTTTTTTGATGTAAGAATGAATTATCTATTATAGGAGCATTTTTGCGTTTGCTAAAAAATTGCTCAAATTGTTCCCTATGAGCATTGATGGCTTCATTTGTTGATCTTTATGCCTCCAAATGATGAATTAGATCAACATACGAATGAACTGTGTCTCACATAAGTGTTAAGTAAAAGGGGGCAAGGATAGAGGCCTCCAAGGAAAACTCCTCTCAGTAATTCAAAAGCCACTCCCAAAATTTATCAAGCCTCGATGGAAAATCATTGAAAAACACTCCTTAAGTGATTCTCCTTTATCATGATAAATCCCAAAGAGGTGAGAAGAATCCTTAGCAATTATTTGATTGATTATGAATTATTTGACGAACACTTTGGACAATTTGATGAATGTGGGGATAGTTTCAGCTGGAAGTGCATATAACCATGTCTGAGCTTATTCTTTAAGGGTGACAGGAAAAACGTGATAGAGGAACACATCTGAGGCTCGCTGGATATGCATGATGGTTCTATAGTGATCAATATGCTCGTACGAGTTGGATGTCCTGTCATAAGTATTGATGGTTGGTAGTTTGAATCCTGCCAGAATGGAGTGTTGAAGGATGGCATTAGTTAGGGGTGATGACTCCTAGAAGTCCTAACTGATGAAGCGATTATCTTCCTCCTCTCATTAGGAATTCATCTCGAACTAGTTACCATAGTTTATGATTTAAAGCATTGTGTGGGAGATTAACAACACGAGGTTAGGCCAAATCTTTGGCGACAATGAGAGGAATGTAAGGTTCAAACATGTGTGCGAAGGATGGATAGAGCTTGTTGTGTTAGTAAGTTTGTTGTCTTGACGTTATGGGGGATGCATCCTTGACTGAGGAAGAGAAATATCTTCATGAAGATATTTAGGTTAAACACCTTTAGCCAATGGTAGATCTCGAGGGAGAAGCACTTCCTCTTTTTATGCTAGGGCCGGTTGCTGAGTCTCTCGCAGAAGTTGAAGGATCTCATTCTTCTATCTTTCAAATATGGTATTCTAAGCAAGGTCTTGAAGTTCCTTCTCTAACAAAATTTCATCCACCATGATAAAAAGAGGCAGATGCTTGACATCCATGATTCATAGATTGATTCCTGGATTGATGTGTGTTAGAGTGGGAGGCTCCCAAGAAGCAATTGATATGCCTAATGGCCATTAAAGTAGTTCTTAGGATACTAGGACTAATTTCCCATAAATGACACCAAACTATTATGGGTTAGAATATACGTGACAATAGAGTTAGAATTTTTTGTCTCAGTGTTGTACGAATATTTAGCACACAAATAGAAATTTCAGAAACACAAGATTTTTAACGTAGGAAACTCTAAAAAAAGGAATAACTACAGGGCCATACCTAGTTGAAATAATTCCACTAGTGTTTGAATAGATTACAAATGACTAATTCATCCTATTAAGGACAATCATATTACAACAATCAAATGTCGGGTTGAAATATAGTGATGAGAAGAGATTAGATGGAAATCTGACGATGTTTGGTGGTCAAGTGGAAGTCTGTAGTTATTCGATGGCTGGGTGGAAGTTTGACGTCAGTTAGTGACTAGGGAGAAATCCGGCGTTAGTTTGTGGCCGGGCGAAAGTTCGATGTTAGTCGGTGGCCAGGCGAAAGTCTTGTGTCAATTATTGATCGTGTGGAAGTTTGACATTAGTCGGTTGACCAGGCGGAAGTTCGGCATTAGTAGGTGGCCGAGCAGAAGTCTAACGCAATAGGTGGCCGGGTGAAAGCCTAGCTTCAATCGGTGGCAGGGTGGAAGTCTGGAGGAGACTGGTGGCAAGAGAACTCTAGTTTCTCTCTCTTCTTTGCTTTAGTCCCTTTCCATGATGAATAAGGGGTCTGTTTATAGTTTTCTAGAAGTGACATGGTTAGTAAATAGGAGGGAGATTAAATGTAAGTTGGGAGTGGTTTGAACGGATCGTTGATGCTGGCACCTTCATTCAATTACATAATCATTTTTAGTGAATATTAGAAATTCAAGGAGGGTGTGCATCAATTAAGATTGGTTTTAGTAAAATGCATAATAAATAAATATTAATTAAAACTAATTCCTTAAATTTTAATGAGTAACATCACTTGAATCTCCTTTTTAAGGAGCTCATGGACTTTTGTAAAGAGACAATCAACCTAATTGCATTTCCTCCTCTTAACTTTTTGTTATCATATATGTTCCCTTGAAATTTCCTTATTTTCTTTGTCAAGATTTGATAGTGGTGAGACATGCTTTATAAAATATCTAAGAAAAATGGCTTGCTATAAGGATCACACGATTGATGGAATGTGTTGTTAGGTTGCCTAATACTCTATTGGAGCTGAAGGCAAAGTTTAATGAAGTTTCTCAGTGTTTGACACTTGTTTGGAGATTAGACCTTGAGGATTTACTATGGAGACTCCATGTTAAATTTATGAGAATCTTATGAATAAATTTTTACCGAAAGGTAATAGGCAAAATTTTTAAGCACTTTGGACTAATAAGAGCTTCAAGATTAGTTTGAGTATTTTGTTTTATATTACCTCACATAAACTAAACTCCAAAGTTGTTTGTATATGTTGCTTATTGTGAGAAAGCTTAAGCCTTACCATCATAGTTGTTTATGCATTTTTGTAATGTATTGTCTAGTTTATTTCCAAATTCTTTATGGTTGAAATTTCATTGTGTTATCATGTTAGGATATAAGAATGTCATATTATTTATATTATGATTACACAAAAATAAGTAATAGTAGCTTAGTAGATGTCACTTAGAAGGGGCTTTAGGATATTCAATATTGAGACGTCCAAAATGTGTCGTAAGCAGGTACAGTGTGGCCTATGACCTATACCACCACATGTAATAGTTTAGATCACTTTCCCTTGCCTCTCCACCTCGCTCACACATATACAAGTGATCATCTTATGCTATCCCACATGGCAATGTAAGCATAATGGTACATCACTGATAAGTTTAAATTTATGAACTATTTATCATTTTTGAGTTTCAGTAAAAATATATTATTTTATTTATTTTTGTATAGAAGAAACTCAGAAATGATGAAAAATGCAAAGGAATAGGTAACACTGCGGTACCAGAGGAAACACTTCTGCCACGCTCCAATAAACATTGCCGGCACGTTACTTTTGGACATTGCAGTGCCATGCTCCCTATTTGAGAACACTATAGTAGCGTTAAAATCATCATCACAACATTTGAGGCATCACTACATTAAAAAATCAACTTAGAGACACCTTGTTAGAACAAATTGTATCAAGCAAATAGCTCAATGTCTCTCTGCGCTGATTCCAGCGTGACTTTAGGGCTTCTCCCGTGTGCGGTGGATCTCGGCCTCCTGGCTCGGATTTTCTTCTATTTTTGGTTGTTCTTATTCGCTTTTCACGAATGTTGGCTTTTTCGCATCTTGATTTGCGTTTTTCTTTTATTTTTTGCATGGGTGGATGACGACTCCTTCGTCATCAAACCTCGTGTCTTCTTCTCCTTTGGAGGGGAAGACACGATCCTTTAAAGATGTTGTTGCTGGATCCTCTTCCTCTTAAAGGAAAGTTAACTTCGTTCATTCTTCTTTGAAGGGATGTCTGACTATCCTTTTTGAGGACTTGGTTGTTGAACAGCTAGTCGCACCTTATGTTTTTACTTTGGTTGGTAAATTTGTGTTGAGGAGACCGAATCTGGATGTTATAAGGATGTTTTTTCTTAATTGTCTTGATCTTTTCAAATTGGTCTTCTAGATCAACGCCATTTTGCTGTCCAGCTCTCAAACGACCTTGACTATAATCATATATTTTCTCGTAGATCTTATTAAATTCAAGCTTGTCAAATGCGTCTTCTGAAATGGATGTCGGATTTTGACGTTAAGGAGGAATCCCCTATTACCCTGGTTTGGATTTCCTTTCCCAACTTGTGTTTGCATTTTTTTAATCATCAAATACTCTTTGGTATGGCATCTATCTTTGGCCTCCCTTTACAAACTGATCAAGCAACAGCTGCGGTGTCCAGACCGTCTATTGCTAGGGTTTTGGTTGAGTTGGATGTCTCAAAGAAATATCCTAGCAAAATCTGGATCAGATCTGAGGTTAAAGGTTATTTCCAAAAGGTGGATTTTGAGGATTTCTGATATTTTGCTCCTTTTGTAAAATGCATGGACATGGTGTGAATGATTGCTTTCGGAAACACTCTAACCTTCGTACTGCTAAGAACTCTGTGAAACAATTGAATGAAGTTGTGCAGCAGGATGTGTCAATTCCAGTTTTGGTGTGCAATCCATCACAACAATTGGAGGAGGATCCTACTCCTCTTGTTCACATTGATGCTATCAATTCTGATACTTTGAACCACGAACAAGAAGTTTATAATAACACTTTAATTATTCCTAATAGTGATTGTGTTCATAATGTGATAGATAATTCTCTTATTATTGAAATTCAAAAGGATGCTAATGATGGTTCTTTTATATCTTACATTAATAATTAAAATGTGTCTGATTCATATGCTGATATGCCTTCTCATGAGGTTTCGAATTCTTTAAAGGAACAAGATGGATCTTTTGGAGCAATTGATGATATACAACTAGTCTCTAAAGAGGTTGAAAGGAATGACATGCCATTAGAGGAAGGTGAGATTGTTTCTATGGATCATGTTTCTTCTTTACCTAAATGTACTATGGATCTATTGAGGAGGAACAATAATAAATGGGAGGAGGATGGTATGTTTATGGAGGAAGAATGTCCTAAAACTCATACTACTTCTAATTACAATAGTGATGCTTTTACTGATACTGAGGATATGTATTTTAATGCTAAATGTTATGCCAGGGATGATAATGATACTAGCTTTATTAAAGTCCATATTAGAAGAGGGAGGAAGCCAAAGCATATTTCCTTACAACCTCATAGAAATACTCACTGAACTACTTCTCATTAAGTCTTTCTTTATGTTTAGTACAGTTATTTGGAATGTTAGGGGCATTGGTTGCTCATCTTCCCGTACTCGTGTTAAAAATTTATGTCGAGTGCACAATATTTCTATTCTTGTTCTGCTTGAACCTCTTATTGCATCCTCTAGACTATTAAACACATCTCATTTTTTGGTTTTTAACCATGCTCTTTCTAATGTGTCCAACAAAATTTGGGTTTTTTTTTTGGAAAAATTCGGTTATCGTAGATGTTATTGGTAACTTTTCTAAAGTGTTACATTGCAAAATTGAGGCTTTCAATTTTTACTGCTATGCTTCTTTTATTTATGCTGTGTCTTCTCTTTACATTAGAAAAGTCTTATGGGATTCTCTCATTAATTTTCATAGTCTTTGTAACTTGCCTTGGTTTGTTGGTGGTGATTTTAATGCTATTAATAGTCGTACTGAAAGGATTGGTGGTTCTAATCCTTCTTATTGTTCTATGGAAGACTTTAATAACATGATTTTGGTTTGCAATTTGATTGATATTGGCTTTGTGGGTGATAACTTTACTTGGAATAGGGGTCACGTATGGAAAAGGCTTGATCGTGTCCTTTTTAATGATTCTTGGATCAACTCCTTTAGCTCTACTAATGTGCATCACCTTAGTAGAACTTTATCTGATCATTCGCCTTTACCTATTACTATTAACTATAGGCAGTTTAATACTCCTACTCAATTCAGATTCCAAAATATGTGGTTGCTTAATAATTCCTTTTTGAGGTTGTTCAAAACAATTGGCATGCTCCTCTTCATCTTGATAATGATATCTCTGGTATGAGGAGATTTTGGCTTAAGCTTAAAAGATTAAAACAAGTTCTTAATTGGTGAAATCACCATGTTTTTAGAAACATTTTTTCTAACATTATTCAAGATGAGCAACTTGTTAATTCGACTGAGATATTGTATCAAAATGACTCTTTTGATTTTAATTTTGATCTCTTAAAGAAGCATAAAGTTGAGCTTTTTAAATTTCAAACTCAGGAAGAGGTTTATTGGAAACAAAAAGCGGCTGCTAAATATTTGGTTGAAGGGGATAATAATGCTTAGTATTTTCATGCACTTGCTAAGAGAAAAAGAGTTAAAATTACTATCAATAAAATTCAAAGGGATGATGGAACGTTTACTAATAACAATATGGAGATTGGTAGTTCGGCTGTCCGTTATTTTCAAGCTCATTTCAACAAAGATTTCACTCCTATTCAAGTTTTGGATCATTCCTTTATTCCTAGTCTTATATCCCTTGAGGATAATATTGCTCTTTATAGGCCCCCGACTTTGGAATAGGTTAAGGAGACTCTTATGGGTATGAATTGTGATTATGTCGCTGGCTCTTATGGTTTTACCACCCTTTTCTTTCAAAAAACTTGGCAGATTATTTCTATTGATATCTATGATGCGGTTTTGGATTTTTTTGTTGGCAACCATATTCCTAAATTTTTTGCCTCTATGTCTTTAGTGCTTATTCCCAAGAACAACTCTACCAACACTTGGAATGATTTTTGTCCTATTAGTCTTTGCTCATTCTTTAACAAATTGCTTTCTAAGATTATTATGAATCATCTTTCTATGTTTTTACCCAAAATTATCTCCCCATCTCAGATGGGCTTTGTGAAAGGTAGAGCCATCACTGATAACATTTTGTTGGCTCAAGAATTTGTTCAAGATTTGGATGTTAATGTAAGAGGGTTCAACTTGATTTTGAAACTGGATATAGCCAAGGCATATGATAATATTGATTGGAACTTTATTTATTTCGCCCTTGAACTTTTTAGTTTTTATTTTGTGTTTATTAAACAAATTAAGAATTGCATTGAAAATGTATAATTCACTGTCATTGTTAATGGTTCTAATCACGGTTTCTTTAAGTCTTCTCATGGCTTGAGGTAAGGTGATCCTATTTCTCCCGCCCTTTTTATTATTGCTGCTCAATTGCTGTTTAGGGGCCTTTCCAATTTATTTGAGAATCATCCTGGTCTTTATTTTAAAACTTTAGGAGGCTTTCATATTTCTCATTTATGCTTTGTAGACGATTTTATTGTGTTTACTAATGCTACAATCAATAAAGTTCAAAAAATTATGGAATTTTTTTTTATCAATTTGAGATGATTAGTGGTCTTTCTTTTAGCAAAAAAAAAAAAAAAGTTGTTTTATTGCTTCTAAGAGGATCTCTAATGTTCGATTTTATCTTAGCTTTAAGGTCACATTCGCAATGTTATTCCTTCCCTTATTATGTGGTTTCTTTGGTTGGAAAGGAACAACTCCCTTTTCAATGGTGTTAGGATGTGCCATCATAATGTCATTTAGAAAGTTAAATATAAGGTTGCTTCTCTTATGGCTATCAATTTGATCTCTATTAGTAATTTTAAAAATTGTTACTTGTGTATAATGCCTTGGATTGTAACCTGGAGAGTACTACTTTTGTTGTGCATACTATTCATTGGACCAAGCCCCCTAGCAATTTCTTTATATTAAATAATAATGTTGTTGTTTCTAATACAGCTGTTGGTTTTGGTGGGGTTATTAGGGATAGCAATGGGTATTTTATTGCTAGCTTTGTGGGGCCTTTGAGCAAATGTGACTATACTTATGCTATGCAAATGGTTATTCTTTATGGTATTCAAATATGCATCACCATTAACGTTATTAACCTGTATATTAAAGTTAATTATGGTTTCCACTTTACCCCTCTTGTAGCTCATGTGAACTTATGTTGCAACCCTAATAGTTTCTATCACATTAGAGATATTAAACAACAGAATTTGGGTTTGAATTGCTCTTTTCATCATACTAAAAATGAAAGTAATGCATGTGCTTCTTAATTAGCTAAGTGGGGCTGTGATCTCAATGGTATCTCTGATTTTATTTGGTCCAATAGTCTTGATCCTCTTCAGGGCTTGCTTAAGCTGGATGAGAGTGGGGTGCCTTATGTTTATGATTAATTACTTTATTTATTGGTGTTTGCTTTGTTTGTCTAACTATTACTGGATCATGTATTTCATGTCTGTTTGGTTTTTGTGGGCTCTTTGGTTTTATAAGTTTACATACTGGGGTAAGTTGCTCCATCTTTGGAAGCGTCTCTGGTGGCCTCTCAAAGGTTTTTTTCTGCTGGCATCTTATTCCTTTGAATGGGTTTTTGTTGGCTGATAATTAATCTAGTCTTTGGGCTTATTATCTGTATCTTGGTAGCTGCCATGGTGTTTCTGTTGTTTGGTTCCAGATTTTGTGCTACAGGCATTTTCTTGTGATCACTGGTTTAGCTAAATTAGTTTTGAATTTTGACTTGAGCTATGATCTTAATGGTTATAATGCTGATGGTCCTACCCTTTGTTGCTCTTCTACCTTCATTTTCTGGAGTGCTGGGGGTAACTGTGGGAATGTGGCTAGGCTTTATGTTGTTGCTATTGTGGTTATATGGTGGATTTTGCTGTTGTGGTTATATGACAGGTCTTCTCAGTTTAACCTGCAGTTATCCTTTTTCTATTGGCCTATTTTTGATTGGTAATATGATATTATTATTGTGGTCTCTGTCTCTATTTTCTATTGGCTGGGGGCACCCTTGGTGTTATAGCTGGAGTAGGTATTTGTACTTCTGGCAGCTGCTTCCTATGAGCATTTGTATGGGTTGTATTTTGAACTATATCAGTAAACAGAGGTGTTTTCCTTCTGATGGTTGGTTGGGCTTATTTAAGATGGTTTTTGGGTTATATGAATGTAGGATTGAGTGGCTTGGGGATGTTCCAAATGAGGCTCTTCATAATAATTTTTTTCTGAGCTCTTTAAGTCTTAATTCAAAGTTTGGCTTCACTGGACACAATTTTTATTGCACCTACTACATTCATATTTTCTCTTTATACTTGTGTGATTATTTAACCTATTTCTTGTGGTGGTGTAGTTTCTCTTTGCAACTATTTCCTTTTGTAGGTGAAGCTCCTTCTGGATCAGTCCAAGGATTTTTTTAGAAAGATTGGGGTTTATTGCTTTACTATTATCTTTCTTTTTTGGATGCTAGTCTATAGCATTAGTAGCTAGTTACTAGGTTTCATTGTAATTTTTGTTAGGGGAGTTAATTGGCTTTTAAGTTTTCTTTTGAATTTTTTGTGGATTTTTTGAGCATTAGTGAGCCGATGAACTCCTTTAAGGACCTTGTATTTATTTTGATTATTAATGCGTAAGCCCTAGTGGGTTTTAATTATTAAAAAAAACTTAGAGACACCTTGTTCTCAATAAAATAAATATAGCAGTGCCATCAACATCTCAACACCATTTTGTCCACTTAGACTCCATAGCTTTCCAATTTCCACAGTACCGTGAGGCTACAATTATAACTTAAAATAGATACATCATTGAAGTGAAAATACATGTCTGTTCACTTGATAACTATTCCACATCATTAAGTGTCGCGACGGAGAAACCATATTAGTGCCGATGTACTAGTTCACTTTCGAGTGCTGTAGCTCCACACTTTTAAGCGTCATAGTGCTAGTTATCTTTTTTTTTTTGTTTTCTTATAAATAGATGTTATGTTCTGTTTGTGAAGAGTTCAATCACTAGAGTAAAACTTAGTACTTTTCAATGTGCTTCTTCAGTACTATCTTAAAGTAAAATCTAAGGGAGGCTAAGAAAGTACATTATATAATTTATTAGAGTGTTTAGCCTGTGTTTGTTGAAGTAACTTTGTAACTGAAGGAAGAAGGAGTGTATACGAGATACTTTGATCCTACTTGATGATAAAGTTTTATTATTTCTCTTATATTTTGATTCTTCTATGAAGATAATGAAAATGAGTTTGCTTGTCAATTGTTTTATTTTTGGTTAGATCTCTTATTTTAAATTGATGATATAAAGATCATATTAAATACTAATGAAGATTCTTATACTTTAAGGATTTAATGATGTTCTCAATTATCTCTCATTTTTCATTTAATGCATATAGTGGTCATGTGTATAGTTAAAACCTAGTGTGATGTATAGCCATAAGGTGATGTATGCAAGAATAATATAGAATATTGAGATAGAATGTTAGCATGCCTATACATGGGATGTTTACATATTTTAGGTTCTAAAAAGGATATTATACTTGTAGGAGCTTAGTAAATATCCTTTTCACCCCAAAAATCTTGATAGAGATCTAAGGATGTATGTGCTCTGAGTCACATCTACAATTAAGAGTTTCATAAGAAAAATATGATACTTTGCATTCATCAATCCAAAATATTTTATTAAACATTAGTATTAGCTATTTTACTATTTTTATACAGTGATAGAAACTCCAAAAATTTCGTTTTTATTTCAGTAGGATAACTTATGTATTTAAAGTAAAAAGTAGTAATTTTTGTTGCAAGTATAACACTACATCATTGGTTTGACGCTCTATTTCATCACTTTATTACTAGATCTGGCATGCATACTTATGTACATTAAGTGGGCTTTCATTATTGACATATCAAAGAAAATCTAAGTATTACTCAACATTGATACAATAAGCATTAATTATACAATCTATAACAATTCCTTGCTTGCCTACATGCATAAGTCCACCCATCAAGATTTTGGCTCTATTACTGTGGTAATTTGCTTATTGTAAATTTGACTAAATTATTAAAATAAGTGCATATTTAGACCTACTTGCATATTGTATCCTATTTTTCTTATTATTATTATTATTTTTTTTGTTATTTTGTATCCATTGTTGCACGCATTGTAGATCTAGAAAGGAACATTTATTATTTGATTCTGAGATAGAAATGTACATTGGAATGTTTGAGTTAATTTTAGAGGTTTAATATTTTTAATAAATACTAGACCTTAAATGGAGTTTAATGTCTTTGAGTTTGCTTTATGTGAATTTTTCTGGAATTAGTTATGAATTTTTAAAGTTTGACAAATTTATTGAATTTTGAAATTATTTAATTAAGGAGGGTTTTAGTGATTTTGATCTAAATTGATTCCAAACTTCTTAAAATCACTCCCAAAAGTCAGTAATGGCATAAGGAAGTGATTTCAAGTGTTTGTGATTTTTTTTGAATTTTTTTAATTAGTTTAACCAATTACAAGGTTCTTCTATGTTATCAAAGATTGACCTTCATTATGGGTAGCATCAGTTAAAGGTCAAGATTGAAGATTTTTCAAAGACTATTGTTCAATCTCGACATGTGAACTTTACATTTTTATTCACGCCTTTCGAGTTGTCTAACGCCCCTACTACTTTTATGAATTTAATGAACATGGTTTTTAAGTCATGCTTTATATTGATTTTTGATATTATTCATTGAAGATATTTTGATATAAAAGTTATGAGGAGCAAGCTCGACATCTCAAGATAGCATTGAATATTCTTCAAAGAATAAGCTTTATGTAAAATTCTTGAAGTGCAAGTTTTGGCTTCGAGAGGTGGCATTCCTTGGTCACATTTTTATTAAAGCTAGAATTTTTATGGGATCTTGTTAAGGTTAAAGATAATATGGATTGACCAACACTAAGAACCATCATCAAGATTCTTAGTTTTATTGGCCCAGCTATTAGATGATTCATGGATGGATTTTCCAATATTGCTGCACCACTATATAGGCTATCCCAGAATTCTGTTAAGTTTACATAGTATAATGCCTGTGAAAAGAGTTTTTAAAATTTTAAGAACTTCTTAATGTTTGCTCCTATTATCACAATTACTTCTGGTATTGATATATTTCAAATTTAAAGTGATTATTTGAAAGTTTGAGGAGGTAATAAGGCATCATTGAGCTAACTTTAGGAGCACCAAGAGGGGGTAGGGGGGTGGGTGAATTGGTACTTTTAAAAAATACTACAATGACCCTTCTTTTTTATTTTATTTAGGATAAAAACTTTAAAAAATATAGATGAGTAACTAACACAAGAGAAAGCTGTTTAAAACTTGATAATAATTTTAATTTTTTATTTAATTTTGAAGCACAAATAAATTAAGCAGAATAAGAAGTTACTTGCTTACAAAAATTAAACTATTTGCAGCTTGCAATGAGAAATAAAATTGATGCAGGAAATTTGAAGTTTATAAACTAAAAATATCAAAAAAGAAAATTAGAAAGAGTACACCAAAAATTTTATAGTGGTTTGATTAATCTTGACCTACGTTCACTCCCTATAGTCATCATATATGAGAATTGAACTAACACTATAGTGACTCTCTTTTGGCTCCCAAGGCAAGGTAGATAACCCCTTACAAATATCACTTTCACGAAGCCTAGTGTGACAGAGAACCAAAAGCTTTGTCACCCTCTTAGTGACAATAACAAATCTTCAATCCTATTTCACCCTCTTAGTGAAGGCAGAGTACCCACAAAATCTTTCTCACCCACCCTCCTAGTTATGGAAGAGAATTGTTAATCCCTTTTCACCCTCTTGGTGAAGATAGAAAACCTTGGACCCTGACGTTGCGGATTCTCTCCCAAGAGAAACTCCGAGAACTCACCAAAGCCACAAGAGGAAGCAAGGTGCAAGCTTGCCTGGAGCAATTGTGTAAACACCCCTCACACTCCACCCTCATGCATAACCTTACCTACCTTCTCCCTCTCTAAGCCCAAACTCTCTTAAGAATTCTCCCTCAAAGTTCTTTGAACAGTCAAAAGTCTTTGTCAAAGACTTTATCGAGTTACTTAAGTACAAAGCTTTTAAAAAACCCTAATTTTTTATTTTACAAGAAATATTCATACAATATAATATGGGTTCATATAATATGATTAGTTCAAAAATAGATGTTCGTCTAGTATGATAAAATAGTTGTTCAAACAAATTGTTCAAATTTTGCATACTTATCATACAACATGATCATAAATTCATACGGTATGATTAGTTTAATTTGTACAGGATGATTGGAAATCATCTATATCAATTATCTAGTACAATTAGCATCATATAATACATTTAGTTCAAATATTAACCATTCCTATAGTATGATATACATCAAATAATACGATTAGTTTAAAATTTAAGGTTTTTGACTAGTATGATATTTAGGATGGCCGAATTTTGTTTATGTCAATCATACAGTATGATCTTAATCTTACAATATGATTATCTATATTTAATAAACCTTGATTTAATTGACTAATCAGGGGAGATAATTTAAGTAAGAATTCAATGTATGGTATGATTAGTTTAACATCTAATTTTTAAAATACTTAAATTATCTGGCGGCTAGGGTTTACTGATGGAAATAAATCTTATAGTATGATTTACATCATATATTATGATTAATTCATTAGCATTAATGACAAAATTAGCTGCTAACCTTAGTTTATTGCATAGCTGATCGTACAATGCGATTTGTTAAAAAACTTTCATCTCAATTTTTTTTCACTACCCAATGTATGTATGCATAATCACCAATTTAGCATGCACCTTTATATGGCCAAACTCAAGAAATATAAAATAAAAGATAGTAAAAAAATATAGACTCTTTTGAATGACATCTTATTCTACCCAAATTTGAGTATTGTTCAATCTTGAGCGGTATATAATGTACCTGAAATGTTAGTATAAAATAAATCTAATATATATGCTAGGATAAGTAAATATTTTAATTAATAATATTTGTTATCATCAAAATCATAAGCTAAGGATCCTAAATTATAACAACCTCTCCCTTTTTTTATGATGACAAATATTTTTAGTTGAAACAATAAGTTAGTGTTATTCTCTTAATCTACCCCTTACTAGGTGATGGATTTGAAAATAGGGGTAAGATTATTTTTAATTTAAAGTCATTTTTTTAATTTAATGTTAAAAAAATAGAAAAAAAAAAGAAATGAAATAACACTGTAAATAGAAAATGAATAAGATGAACTGTTTAATAAAGATGAATAGACATACAAACAACCAATTAATTTTTCTAATTATCTAAAATGTTTCATGACCTTGATTAATTTTTCTTGTCTATGTTATACTTTAATTTAAATGTTTTGAATCTTTATTTTTATTTAATGTATAGTAATAATAATCTTTCTATTGCAATTATAGTTCAATCTCTTTAAAGATTAATTATTAAGATTTCTCATATGACTTCTTTCATTTCAACTTTCCTTTCTTCCTTCTTTTTGTTGTAGTCAAAAGGGAGAGAAATATTATTTGTGTTTAATTATTTAGTGTGTTAATGTTGTTTTTGTTTGTTATTTTGTGTTTTGCTTATGTGCTTTATCATTTTTTAAAATTAAAAAAAAAATTGATTTACTCTTAAAGGAATTCCCTTTTATTCACATATTTATTCACTTAGCGAGAGTTAAGGAGAAATTTAGGGTATTCAATTTCTTTCAAATAATAATTATTTTGCCATCATCAAAAAGGGGAAGATTGTTGAGATAGTTGCTACTTAGTTCTTGTTTGTTCATATTCTTGCAACTTGTATATTTTTTATGATTCTAAATATTATTACTTTAATTGTTGTTTCTCCTAACATATTTTGGAAGAATTGTTTTGCTTTTGTGTGTACTAACATTTCAGGAAAATCATACTCTGGATTATTGACAATTTCAAATCAAGATTAGTTTATAGTTTATTGTAATTGAAGTCTGTATCTTTCATTTTATTGAGTCTAAGAGAGTGTGATTGTAATTGAGTAACTGAGAACACACACATCAGGGGAGAGTTTAAAATCTAAATTTTTTAAACTGATGTACAATACAATATTGATTTATACGAGTCAATCTGATCAATTATTCTCCCCAACGAGCAGTCAAATGAACAAAAATAAAATATTTTCTAAGTATTAATCGTACTGTACGATCACAATTCATACATGCCATCAAGTGTATGAAATGGATGGGTCCCTTTTCGCTCAAAAATATATTTTTTAAGTATGGATCCTACTGTATAGCTATAGTTCGTACATGACTTCCAGAGTACAAAATTGTGAAGTCCCTTCTTGACCTAACTCTTCGTATTGATGAACTTAAAAATTTTCATAACTAATCGTACCGGACGATGTCGTCTTTGTACGTACCCCGTACAGGGTATGAAATTGTGGGGTCCCTCTTCGTCCCGATGAAGATGAAAACTTTTCTAACTATTCATATCAGATTAACTTGGTTTGTATCGGATGATGATCGTGTATGAAAGGGTTTCATACCGATTCATAATAGATTTGTATGCGACAGTTTTTGAACTGTTCATACGTACAAAATCTGATCATACTGTACGAGCGAGTATGCTCAAAATAAAAATTTTTAATTTTCTAAATAGTTTTTCGTGTCTTTGGTATATAAGGTCTACTAAAACTAATGTGAAAAAGTCTTGTTTTCATGATTTTCAAGGGAAATTGAAAGAGGGAGCGTGAGAGAGTATTTGAGAGATATTTCTTATAAGTGGAGTGTGAATGGTTCATAAGATTACTCAAAGTTAATGATCTTTTTGTAATTTTGGTTATCACTCTTCCTCTAGTCTTTCTAGATTGCTCGTGAGAAGATCTTTGAAGAAGATCCAATACTCTACCGACACTTGGAGAGTATAAAAGGATGACAATTCTCTGCTGACACTTGGAGAGTATAAAAGGATGACAGTTCTTTGCCGACACTTTGAGGGTTGGAATAAACGATAGTTCTCTGCCGACACTTGGAGAGTATGAAAGAATGATAGTTCTCTGCCAACACTTGGAGAGCGTGAAAGGATGACGGTTCTCTGTCGATAGTTAGAGGGTGTGAATAGACGATGGTTCTTTGTCAATACTTGGAGAGTATGAAAGTATGATGGTTCTCTA
Organism: Dendrobium huoshanense; assembly: GCA_016618105.1. Taxonomy (NCBI): domain Eukaryota; kingdom Viridiplantae; phylum Streptophyta; class Magnoliopsida; order Asparagales; family Orchidaceae; genus Dendrobium; species Dendrobium huoshanense. The sequence continues at coordinate 11,833,997 of CM028360.1, forward strand.
CCACACTGAGGATTGATGGAAGAGAGGTTTTGTAAAGGCTTCTCCACCTTGCTATTGGGGAAAAAGAAGAGACACTTTGGTAGTAGTGCAATACCTGAAGAGGGAGTCTTCAATGAGTGGATGTAGTTCATGTTTGACCAAACCACTATAAATCTTTGTGTCCTTTAAATTTCTGCATTTATTTACTGTAAGTTATTTTTCTGTGGTTGAAAAGTTATTTTGAAACTTTAATTAACTTTCTATGAGAATCAATAATATTTAAATTTTAAATATGAGAGTAAATTTTTAAAATTACCAATTCACCCCCCTCTTGGTTAGCCTTGGGACAATAGCTTAGGTTTAACAACCTATTCAAGAATCAATAAGTGGTATCAAAACTTTATTTCAAAATCATAAGTTTAGACTACTTTTTAAAAAATGAGAATGACTACTTTTGGAAATTGAAATATACCAGAAGATTACTCGATCATAAGACCTCCGTTATTTGATAATATCTCTTTTGATTTTTGAAAAACATGCATGTCTATATTTTTACAATCATTAGATTATCACATATGGATTTTAGTTCAAGAAGGGTATACTAGGCTAACTAGATTAGTTGATGGCATTAGAGTTGAAACACCCTTTACTGATTGGACTGTAGAAGAACATGACTTAGCACAACAAAATACAAAATATTTAAACAGTTTCTTTTGTGCACTTAAGTCAGAATATTACATGCGGATTTTCACGTGTAAAAGTGGAAATGACATATGTGATAGACTTTGTATTACTTTTGAAGGGATTAATAAAGTAAAATAATATAAACGAAACATCTTATTACATGATTATGAATTATTTTGCATGAAACAAATGAATCCATCTCTGAAATATATACAAGATTCACTCAGATAGTTACTTCTTTACATGTATTAGGCAGGGAATTAACGAATGCTAAAATAGTCAATAAAATACTTCATTATTTTCCTACTGCTTATGATGCTAAAATAACTATGATTACAGAGTCTAAATGTTTACTCTATTGACAATCTTCTAGGATCACTAATTACTTATGAGTAAGAAGTGAGTCAAAGAAAGATTGATGTAGGAGAACTACGAATGGAGAAAAATATAGCACTAAAAGTGGAGGACGCGGAGAGTGATCAGTTTTAACCTGAGGATGATGATGCCATTTCTTTGATGACTAAGAAATTTAGAAGTTTTCTTAAAAGGAAGAGAGGACCCGCCAGTAGTGAAATAGAGATAAGTTCAATAAAAATGTTAAGATTTCTAATAATGTGATTTGATATGAATGCAGGAAACCTAGACATATACAATTAAATTGCCCAAATCTAAAAGCCACTCATAGCATGATCGATAATCTTGATCAGTCATATCAAGAAGAGGTATGTGACTTAACATATGCTGAATTATTAAAAGTTTATGAAAGAATTCATGATGCATATAAAAAACTTAAGAAAATACATGTTAGTCTAAACCTAGAAATACAAGAATTGTAAAAATAACATGAAATCCTTAGAAAAAATCACATTTTGATAAATAAAAATCACATGAGCTTACTTAATGAATTCGATGACTTGAATAAGAAGAATGATCTTTTAAAATTATCCTATACTCAATTAGATAAAGAATTCAAAGATTTTAACGATGAATCTAAAAGTAGAGAGCACTATTTAAATTTTGACAAGAATGTTTTAGAAGACTTAAACACATTTCTTAAATTAAAAGTGCAAGCTCTTAAGAAAAATATGAAACCCCAAACACTTGAAGATTTTATGAATCCTATTTTGAGATCCAAAATTTTAGAACCCAAGAAGAGAAAGTAATTATAGAAGATTAAGAAACTCGTTTCCTGGAGTTAAATGTTATTCTTGTGGGATGATAAGACATATTGCACACACTTGTACCTTATATAGAAAATATCATTTAGTATGGAGACCTAAGATACATAAATCTAGTCATGTCATATATGTATCTAATTTTATTTTGCTAAAAGGAGAACCCAAACTTATTTGAGTACCCAAGTCTAACATTAGATTATTTTGCCAAAAAGCTCTCATACAAGGCCTCATGAGAGCATTTGGTACATGGATAGTGGTTTCTCAAAGCATATGACTGAAGACACTACACATTATATCGTTGGAAGCCAAGAATAAATGCAGGGTTACACTGGGAGTTAACACCACTAGAAAAGTGGTTGGCATAAGTATGATCGAAAACTTACAAAATTTTTTCATAGAAAATGTGTTTCTTGTCGAAGGCTTAAAGCATAATTTTTTAAGTATTTGTCAGCTATGTGATAAAGGGTATAGTATAATTTTTTTTCCTACTAGCTGCATATTAAGCCTAAATGGAAATGATGTTTTGTATGGAATTAGGGTAAATAATTTTTATATGCTAGATTTGAATTATATTAAAACTCCTAATGTTTTTTGTTTGAAAACTAATTCTGATGAATCTTAGTTATAACATAGGAGACTTTGTCACGCTAGCATGAAAAATCTTAGAAAAATTACCAAAAAAAAATTGGTTAGAGGTATACCTAAACTAGACTTTACAAAGGATCATCTTTGCGAGGTTTATTAATTAGAAAAATAGGTGAAGTCCTCATTTAATTCCAATAAGGTTCTTAGAACTAGTAAACCTTTGGAGATTTTGCATATGGATCTTTTTGGACCGGTTAGCACTGTAAGTTACAGATTTGTGATTGTTGATGATTTCTCTAGATTCACATGAGTTAAATTCTTATTTCATAAGAGTGAATCATTTGAGAAATTTAGAGATTTTTCAACTTGAATTCAGAGGAAATTAGGGTGTGAGTTTTTAACAATTTAAAGTGATCACGAGGGAGAATTTAAAAATGAAAAATTTGAGGATTTTTATAAAGAAAAAGGAATTGATCATAATTTTTCTGCACCTAGAACACTTAGCAGAATGGGATAGTCAAAAGAAATGATATAACATTAATTGAAGTTGCTAGAGCCATATTAGCAGAATATTCACTTCCTAAATATTTTTAGGCTGAAGTGGTTAATACTGTATGCTATGTTCTGAATAGTATAATTATTAGATTAAAATTAAACAAAATATCTTATGAGCTTCTTAAGGGGAGAACACCTAATTTGTCACATTTATATGTTTTTGAATGTAAGGTATTCATACAAAATAATGTAAAATATACCGTAGGAAAATTTGATCCAAAATTAGATGAAAGAAATTTTCTTGGATACTTTAGTATTGAAAAATCATATATAGTATTTAACAAAAAAAACTTTGGTAGTTAAGGGGACCATATATGTTGAATTTAATGAATTTGGAAGTTTGGAAGAGGATGAAATAGAAAATAACTCCCAAAATATTAAAAAGATTGATTTTGAAAGAAAATTTAGAGAAAGAAAACCCTTTGTCTATAGATTTGAAATTTTCTAAAACCCATCATAAGGAATTGATTTTAGGTGAACCTAGTGAGGGTGTTAGGACTAAGCATGAACTTAACAAAGAAGTCAATCATTCTGCCTTTATTTCAACAATAAAACTCACAAATATAAATCAAGTACTTTCGGATGAATTTTAGATTTTGAAAATGCAAGAAGAATTAAATCAATTTGTAAGAAATAAAGTTTGGAAATTAATTGCAATGCCAAATGACCAAAGTGTATTTAGAACTAAGTGAATATTTAAAAATGAAATGAATGACTCAGGAGTTGTTGTAAGAAATAATGCTAGATTGGTGGCTAAGGGATATAAACAAATTGAAGGGATTGATTTTGAGGAGACTTTTGCTCCTGTAATAAGATTTGAAGTAATTAGGATTTTGTTAGCCTTTGCCTATTTTAGAGGATTTAAATTATATCAAATGGATATAAAAAGTACCTTTTTAAATTGGGTGATTCAAGAGGATGTTTATGTTGAACAACCTCCTGGTTTTAAAAATTTTAAGTATCAAAATTATGTTTTTAAATTGAAAAAGACATTATATGGATTGAAACTAGCACCTAGGGCTTGATATGAAAGGTTGAGTACTTTCCTACTTGAGAGATCTTTTGAAAAAGGAAGTGTGGACAACACTCTCTTTCTATAAAAAATTGGGATACAATATACTCATTGTACAAATTTATGTTGATGATATCATCTTTTGATCTACAAATAAAAATCTTTGAGATGGTTTTTTTTTTAAAATAATTAGTAGTGAATTTAAGATGAGCCTAATGAAAGATCTTAGTTACTTTCTAGGATTTAGTATTAAGCAAATTGAAGAGAGAATATTTCTTAGTCAGTCAAATTATGTTAAGGATATTCTCAAGAAGTATGAAATGGACAATACTAAACTAGTTAGTACACCTATGAGTTCCTCAGTTCAATTGGAATAGGACCCTAAGGGAAAATCTATTGATAAAAAAAATTTACAAGAATTATTGGATCTTTTCTTTATTTAACAGCTAGCTGACTCGGTATTATATTTAGTGTTTGTTTATGTGCTAGATTTCAATCGGATCCAAAAAAATCACATTTGATAATAGTAAAAATGATTTTTATATATATATTGGGAACTCATAACATAGGGATTTGGTATCTTAAGTACAACTCTTTATTTGAAATTGTTGGATATTCAAATTCAGACTTTGCAGGTTATAGGATTGATTGAAAGAGTACATATGAAACTTGTTAATTTATAGGAAATTATTTAGTTTCTTGGTCTAATAGAAAACAAAATTCTATAGCCCTATCTACTACTGAAGCTGAATACATTTTCTTAGTTGTGTGCATAAGTTCTTTGGTTGAAATAACAGTTGATTAATTTATAATTTACAATAAGCATAATTCTAATTTATTATGATAACACCAGTGCCATTTATATATATATATATATATAAAATCATATTTAACATTCTAGAACCAAACATACAGATGATATAAGGCATCATTTCATTAGAGATAATGTATCCAAAGGTTAAATTAAATTGAACTATGTTTCAACTGAAAATCAACTTGCAGATATTTTTACAAAATCACTAGCCTTTGATACTTTTAGCTCATTAAGAACAAGGCTAAGTGTGATCGATCTTAATACTTAAATAAACTTTTCTACAAACTTTATATATTTTATTATGTATTTTCGATTTTGTTTTCAATATTTTTGTTTGTATGAGTGTTTTTCAATCTTTAGTTTTATTTTTGTTTTTATGTTTTGTGTGTTGCACCACTTATCATAATTTTTGTTCTAATCATTCGTGCTAAATTTTCCAAGTGTTGTATTCATACTATAAAAAATTATTTTCATCATGTACAAATTCTGTAGCATGTCAATCATTATTTTGGACTGAATGCATAAAGTCTTATTTTTCCAATACATATCGAACTGTACAATATTTATATCATTCCGAACGATTTGTATTAATTCGTATGTACGCACCTAAATAGTTATCCGGGGAAAATCATTTATCATAATTAATTGTACATACAAAATTATATTTTATACATATGAACCACTTGTCATTCGATGTGACGTACGAACCTAACCGTCATTAAAATGATCTTAAATAACCATTTATTCCAGATGAACACCTGTTTGTCTGTACGATCGTCTAGTCAAAAAGTCTATACAAAAGGATGCTTCATAACTTACGTGATTATAAAAATTCATTTTGTTTCAAACGTATTCGTTCGTACATATAAAATATTTTTTATCATGTACACTATAGTACTGTACGAATCCTTTTTCATACATACGAATTTTCATTTTTCTTTAAATAGGAGGGATTTAGAATTCATTTTCATTCACTTCAATAGCCTCTTCCAATCCTTCTCATCTTAAGAAATGGCCAGTTCTAGCAAGCGTGGTAGAGTCACTAAGGGTTTGTCTTCCAGGAGTGGAGATGAAAACTTTCTATCTAGAGAAAATGAGAATTCTTACTTTAGGTTTCTCTCTGCTAAAATCACTCATTCTAGACTCTTACTCCAAGAAGATATCCACTTTCAAGTAATTCCTCTTTTTTCCTCAACCTAATTTTCCTTCATTCCGACTTTAATCCATGCCTATATAAAAGAAACCTTTCACTAGTTCTTGGCAAATAGAACTTTTAGTGAGGATGAGAGTGGGATAAGATCATATGTTCTAAAGAAACGGGTAGAAATCATGAAATAAGATCTAGGAACTTTTCTATATTTAAGGACCCAAGGAATTAGAGCACACACTATGACCTCCAAATCTAACTTTGATTGGTCTGAAATAAATAAAATTCTTAGAGGGGTAGCTCAAGTTGGTCACTTGCCTAGGGTCTATACTTTGAATCAAAATGTCAGAGTCATCCAGCATGTCCTTAGAACCTCAATTATTCATAAGGCTGGTGATCGTATAAACATTACTCCTCTTCTATCCACTGTCACCTATCTAATCATGATTGGACAACCAATAGATGAAGCCCAACTCATTTTAGATTATATTCATAGCCTTTTTGAAATTAGGCATGTTTCTCATAAGAGGAATAAAAATATTGCTCTAGGACATCTAGTGCCTATGTATTAGAAAAGCAATACAATATTGTTAATCCTGAGTCCACTTGAATTACCAATATACATCACCGATGCTTCATTTCGAGCACTTTTTGGGAAGAATGACAATTCAAGTGAGGATACTGAGGAAGAAGGGGGAGCACCTACACCTGCTCATGAACTTAACTTTTAGGAGATGGTTTAGCGCTTTGACCAGTTGTAGAGTCATTTTGATTAATATTTCGATAAAATTCAGACACCTAAATCAGCAAGATGCACAGTACCAGACAAATATGGGTTGGATTCAAGGATAGTTTGAATCCGTGAACACTAATGTAGCTATGATGAATATTTATTTTTCTATCTTTAACCAGCCTCCTCCTCTAGACCATAGCCCCTTAGAGTTTTAAATGTACTTCTTTTATGTTATCTTTACCAGTCCTTTCAAATGTGATGATGTTAGTGATGATTTCAGTGGTTTGTGTACTTATGTTTATTCAGTGATTTATGTACTTGTCCATGTTTAGATTTTATTTGTTGTTATATTATTTTGTTACTATGATTTGATATCAATTGTGCTTCAATGTATTTCATTTTTAAATTGATATTAATAAAAAAAATATGTCTTATTTTGATTAGTTACTTTTGTTCGTTGTGTGAAATATAAGTTTACTTATATACTAATCATATTATAATTGATCTAAAAAGTGTTATAAATTAAACTGTAATATAAAAATTAATTTCAATATTAAATCTATTTTTTAAAAAATTTAAGTTAACTTATAACTAGATCAAGTTAAGGCTATCAATTTCATATTCTTTTTAGAAAAAACACAATTTAAATATCCTTGTTACAATTTTGATGTCTTATTATTTTTTATTTTCTTTTTAATATAATTATCTTTGTAATTAGAGAAATTTGATTTTTTTTTAGATTATTATTTTTGGAAAGATCAATTAAAAAAATGGGTGTATAAAAATATATATAAAATGTACAAAAATTGGAAGAATGCGTAATTGTTCGCAAATTGAAAAGAGGCACAAAATTAGCCCAAATACAAAAAGATGCACAAAGTATGCCACATATATTTGAAAAGATACGTAACATCGCCAATTAAATATGTTCTTTTCTCTATCATTTAATCTTCTAATTTAAATCAATCTAATCTTCAATTATGGTTTATATTGAAAATTTAATTTTAAATAATCTTCATTTTGTCACTTTTGCAATAATTCTCCTTATTTAATTGTCTAAAATGTTTCATGACCTTGATTAAATTTTCTTGTCTATGTTATACTTTAATTTAAATATTTTAAATCTTTATTTTTATCTAATGATCATTAATCTTGTTATTGTAATTATAATATAATTCAATCTCTTTCAAGATCAATTATTAAGGTTTCTCATATGATGTCTTTCATTTCAACAGTCCTTTCTTTCTTCTTTTTGTTGTTGTCTAAAGGAGGGGGGGGGGGGGGGGGGGTGAGGGGGGATATTATTTGTGTTTGATTATTTAGTGTGTTAATGTTGTTTGTGTTTGTTGTTTTGCTTTTGTGCTTTATTATTTTTAAAAATTTAAAAAAAATTATTTGCTCTTAAAGGAATTCCCCTTTATTCACATGTTTATTCACATAGGGAGAGTTAAGGAGAAATTTAGGGTATTTAATTTTATTTAAATAATAATTATTTTGCCATCATAAAAAAGAGGAAGATTGTTGAGATAGTTGCTACTTAATTCTTGTTTGTTCATATTCTTTCAACTTATATGTTTTTTATGATTACAAATATTATTTGTTTGATTATTATTTCTCCTAACATATTTTATAAGAATTGTTTTCTCTTGTGCGTACTAACATTTCAGGGAAATCGTATTTTGGATTGTTGAAGACTTCAAATCAAGATCAATTTAGAGTTTATTGTAATTGACGTTTGTATCTTTCATTTTATTGAGTATGAGAGAGTGTGATTGTAATTGAATAATTGAGCACAAACACACACCGGGGGAGAGTTTAAAATCTAAAAATTTTAAACTGACCGTACTATACTATATCCATTCGTACGGGATAATCTGATCAGCTATTTTCCCCGACGATCAATCAAATGAATAGAAATGTAAAATTTTCTAAGTATTAATTATACTATACGATCGTAATTTGTACATGCCTTCTAGAGTACAAAATGGATGGTTCCCTTTTTGCTCAAAAAATATTTTTTTTTAAGTATGGATCGTACTGTACAATCACAGTGTACTTGGCTTCTAGAGTACAAAGTTGTGAGGTCTCTTCTCATCCAAACTCTTCGTACCGACGAACTTGAAAATTTTTTTAACTGATCATACCGGACGATGTCATCATCATACGAATGCCGTACTGGGTATAAAATTGTGGGGTCCCTCTTCGTCCTGATGAAGATGATATTTTTTCTAAATGTTCATACCGGACGAACTTGGTTCGTACTGGATGATGATCATGTATGAAATGGTTTTATACATATTTATAATAGGTTCGTACGTAATACTTTTTGAATTGTTCATACGTACAAAATCTGATAGTATTGTACGATCGAGTATGCTCAAAATTGAAATTTTCAGTTGTTTGTATGATTTTTCATGTCTTTGATATAAAAGGTCCACTAAAACTAACATGAAAAAGTCTTATATTCGTGATTTTTTAAGGGCAATTGAAAGAGAGAGTGTAAAAAAGTGTTTGAGAGAGATTTCTTGCAAGTGGAATGTGAAGGGTTTACAAGGTTACTCAAAGTTAAGGATCTCTTTATAATTTTGGTTATCACTCTTCCTCTTATCTTTCTAAATTACTTGTGATAAGATCTTTGAAGAAGATCAGGTACTCTGCCGACACTTGGAGAGTATGAAAGGATGATGATTCTTTACTGATACTTGGAGAGTGTGAAAGGATGACGATTCTCTGCCGACACTTGGAGGGTGTGAACAGACGACGATTCTCTGCCGACACTTGGAGAGTGTGAAAGGATGATGGTTCTCTGCCATCACTTGGAGAGTGTGAAATGATGATGGTTCTCTGCTGACACTTGGAGGGTTTGAACAGACGACGGTTCTCTACTGACACTTGGAGAGTGTGAAAGGACGACGATTGTCTACCGCACTGGGGATTGGTGGAAGAGAGGTTTTGTAAAGGCTTCTTAGCCTTTTTGTGGGGAAAAAAGGAGAGACACTTTGGTAATAGTGCAATACCTGAATAGGGAGTCTTTAGGGAGTGTATGTAGGTCATGTTTAACGGAACCACTATAAATATTTGTGTTTTAAATTTTCGCATTTATTTACTGCAAGTTATTTTTCTATGGTTGAAAAGTTTTTTTTTGAAATTTTAATTAACTTGTTATGAGAATCAATGATTTTTAAATTTTAAATAGAAGAGTAAATTTTTAAAATTACCAATTTACCCACCCTGTTGGTTAACCTTGGGACAATAGCTTAGGTTTAACAACCTATTCAAGAATCAACAAGTATAGGTGGTGGCACTAGTGCTGGTGCAACTGCATGACCATCCCCCCTTTCTTATCAAAATATGGTTCTTCTTGCTCTTGCCCCCGGTGATGATAAAAAGAATGAGAAAGGAACCAATAGTGTAGAAAATAAAAAATTGATTGATAGTTGTAGGGTACGTAAGCTCATACTTTTTGTCTAAAATATAAGCAATGATATGTCCAAGAGCAATGTTTTGCATCCTCTTAGTGGAAGAAAGGCGAATGGGAGTCAGGTTTTGAATATAAATAATGATCATTTGGGATTCATCAAATTGAGTTTCATACATAATAAAGTAGGTGACCAAGAAAAGAAGTGTAATATTTAAACAATCTCTATCTTTAGAAATAATTGAGGTTCAAAGCACATGCTGGATAATACCCATATTTTGATTTAAGGAGTGAATAAGGGGTTGATGTTGATTTTAGGTAACATTTTTTATGGTTAGATTGACCACACTCCAATAAAAATCACCCCTAGAGGCTAGTGATTGGGGTCGAGGTCCTTCTGTACAAAGATGGAGGTACCCTCCTTTATAATTTTTATGGGATGCCGACATACATAGGATCTTGTGTTAGGGACAACAACATTATTCCTAAGATTGGAAAAAAATTCATAAAGAAGCTCGAAGTTGAAAGGAAAAGCAATTGTAAGGAATAATTGCAGAGTAGTGGATGCAAAGAGGTTCACACCTCATTATTTAGTGCATGTTGATTAAGTATCTTGGGTGGAGTGATGTGGGCATCTTTATACCTATAGTATGCAACCTCATCTTAAGTAGACTGGAAGCGGTCATTGATAGGATGACGGGAGGAAGAACCTCCTTGGATTAAACGAGCACGCTTGTTACCTCCTTCATTTTAGGAATTGAAGGGTCGATTCAAGAGGGAAGAAAATATTTTAAAAATTGGTTGATTTAAGGTTTATAGTTCCTTCCAATTTTTAAGGTTTTTAGTAGATTATATATTATGATCATACTAATTTAATTCATCCCAAAAACTTATCAAAAAAAGATATCAAATTGTATAGTACGATCAGTATCGTATTGGACGATCTTAAGGAAATATGTTCTTCCCAAAGAGCCGTCTGTATGACTTTTGACTAAATTGATCGTATAGTACAAACAGACATTCATTTTGCATGATAGGATAATTATTATTGTATTGACTGATTTGAATTCATCAAATGGATTTTGACAAATGTATTGTATAGTACAATGATGTGTTCGTATGGTTTGATCTCCAATAATTAAATAGATTTATACCATTGATTTAATTAAGGGAAAATATTTGTATAGAGATCTATAGATTATACAGTATGAAGGAAATCAAAAAGTACGATGTGAACAAATTTTAATTTTCATTTTTTTAAAATTTAAAGTGAAAGGTGTGTGATGATTAGAAAACATATACCAAATACTTAAATGAAAACAAATGAAATATTAAAAAAAATAGAAAATACATAATGAATGGTTGATTTTAAATGATAGAGAGTTTGAAATTTATCCTAAATTCAAGCATGAATGTCTATAACACCTAGTCTAGTTTTAAATGTGTCATAAGCAAGGGGTTTATAAAGATGTATGTCAATTGATCTCCAGTAGCTATATGTATAGTTCTATATCTCCCTTGGCAACATGATCTCTAATGAAATGATGCATAATACAATATGTTTAGTTTGAGAATGTTGAATTGGATTTTTGGAAATGTAAATGGCATTAATGTTGTCACACATAATAGGAATGGTGCCTACATATAGTCTAAGATCTAAGATTTATTACTTTATCCATAAGACTTGAGCAATATAGCTTTATATGATAATGTATTCCACCTTAGCGATAGTTAGGGCCGTTGAATTCTATTTTTACTATACTAAGTAACTAATGATTGGCCTATAAATTGATAGATTCATGAGGTGCTTTTTCTATCTATCATATATCCTATAAATTTAAAGTCTAAAAATCTTATGGTTTCGAAGGATGAGCTATATCTAGTGTATTAGATACCTAGGTTTTGGTTGCCTAATAGGTATCCAAGGATTCTCTGAATGATAATCATATGAGATTCTTTGGGATCAACCTAAAATCTAGCATAGAGATATATACTAAATATTATATATGGTTTACTAAATATCAAATAAAGGAGTGATATAATTATACCTCTATATTTCTTCTAATCAACTAATTTTATAGTGGGCTCCTATTCTAACTGAATAATAGAGCTCATGGGAGTATTTATTATCTTAGCTTTATCTATCTCATATTTCTTAAAGATATCTTTGATATATTTTGATTGACTGAGGAAGATTCTATCATCACTTTCCTTCACATTAAATCCAAGGAAATAGGTAAGCTCTCACATCATACTCATCTCAAACTCTTCACTCATTATCTTTTAAAATTCATTACATATAATTTTTATTTATAGATATAAATAGTATATCATTAACATAAATCTAAACAATGAGTAAATCTTCTCCTATTTTCTTAAAGAATAAGGTGGTGTCTATACAACCCTTAATAAAAGATCTATCTAGGTGGAATGTGCTTAGTCTCTCAAATCTAGCTTTGGGTGCTTACTTTAACCTATATAATGCCTTCTTTAATTTGAATACATGATTGAGAAATTAAGAATTCCCAAAGCACGGGGGTTGCTCAACATATACATCTTCTTTAATCACCCTATTTAGGAAGGCGCTCTTAACGTCCTTCTGATACAATTTAAATACTTTAAAGCATCAAAGGTTGGTAACACTCCATTGGATTTTAGTCTAGTTACAGGGGCAATGGTTTCCTCAAAATAAATTCCTTCAATATAATTATACCCCTTAGCTACTATTCTAGCCTTATTCCTAACTGCTATGTCAGAGTCATTCATTTTATTCTTAAAAACCCACTTAGTTCCTACAAAACTCTTGTCCTTAGGTCTTATAACCAGTTCCTACACATCATTCCTAACCAATTGCTTTAGTTCTTCTTATACTACTAGGATCCAGAATTTATTGGTTAGGGCTTGATCTATGTTGGTGGGTTCTACCATTGAGATAAATATTGAATGACTAACCTCCTTTTTAAATCCATGCCTAGTTTTAACAACTTTAGATGGATCTCCTAGGATAAGTTACCTAGGGTTACTAGATGAGTATCTCCATTCTCTAAGAAAAGGCTCCTGAGATTCTACTCTATCTCCTATATCAATTAATTATATCCATTGGGTAATCTCTACTTCTTCTTCCTCTAACCTAGGCTTAGAGGTTTTAACCTATTCATCAAATACGACATGGGTAGACATTTTTACTTCTGAGGCCCACTTATTTAAAATCCTGCAAACTTTACCTATACATGAATATCCTAAGAAGACTCCTTCATTGGATTTGGGATTAAACTTTCCTAGAGGTGATTTTCTATTAATGAGGAAAAAACATCTACAACCAAAGTCATGCAAGTGAGACAGATTGGGTGTCCTACCCTTAAGGAGCTCAGAAGGTGTCTTATTTAACTTGGATCTAACATTGATCATATTCAACATATAAAAAGCAATATTTACTACTTCTACCTAAAAGTATATTGAGAGAAAATATTCAGCTAACATGGCCCTAGCAACATCTACTAACATCCTATTCTTTCTCGTAGCTATTCCATTCTACTAAGGAGTCATATGGGTAGAAATGTTACACTCTATCCCTATCGCCTGATAGAAGGATTCAAACTTATCATTTTCAAACTCTCCACCATGATCACTATGAATAGTAATCTTTTGTAGCATATGTGATTACTTAAGAGCAACAGTTAGTATATGAAATAAAGCATCTTTTTCTTGAGATAGTACCATCAGGAGGAAACTCGATTATTTATTACATGTATATTCAGTTAATGATTATTGATCAGATTCATAAACCTTAGATGGAATAACAATATTTTAATTTATGCACATTATCTCCGTTAAGTGTAATAACTAGTATTTTGCAAGTCATATTGCTTATAAAATTCCTAAATTGCCATAGTAATTATATAATGCCCAGGAAAATGTGCTTATTAAAAATAGAAAACTATATGCATGTGTGTAAATGTATGTAGGTTGATATAACCCTATTGGATATTGGTTAGTAGGACTGACTCTCCCCCATATTGATAACCTTATAAAAAATAATTTGGATTTTATTGGGTGTATATATATATATATATATATATATATATATATATTGAATATGAATTGAAATAATGAATGACTGATAAGACATTTTGAGATATGATGACACTTAATCAATTTGCATTTAAAAGCATTGAAATGATTTTGCTTTAGTTGTAGTTGTCTTATATACCTGCAGCACCAGTATGTTAGTTATAGGAATTATGGAATATAACATTATTATAGTGAATATAGGTTGCTACTTGCATCTTTTGGCTATTCATATTTTACCCCTATCCCTTTACCATTTATGCTTTGATATATATGAAATATTTGTTGAGTTTGATTTCTAACTCACCCATTTTCTCTTTTTATAGCTAATCTTGTTGGTGTATTTAGCGTACAATCACCTCAGGGGTAGATTTATCGGCAATAGATTATATTTGATACTTTATATTTTGTAGTAGGTTATTATGCATTTGATTTTGAGGGTTGGGTAATTTCATTCCTATTGTTATTATTTTAGACTTATTTTTCTTGTAATAGTCAAATTACTTTGGTGTACTATTATTTATGTTGAGTCCAGTAATTAGGTTGTTAAGCCTAAGTAAATGTCCCACGGCTACCAAGAGGGGGGTGAATTGGTAGTTTTAAAAATTTTAAACCCTCTTAATGATAAAGTTGAACCGAAATAAAATTTTCTTTTAAAGTTTGTAGAAAAATGTTTTTCAACCACAGAGTTGTTAAAACTGAAATTTAAAGTGCGGAAACGTAAAAGCAATAAAGTAAATGACACCAGATTTATAGTGGTTCGGTCTATAACCAGACCTACATCCACTCCTCAGAGGCACCCTCTGAGTATTGCACTAATACCACAAAGTGACTCTCCTTTAGCACCCACAGCAAGGCGGAGAAGCCTGTACAAAACACTCTTTTCACCACTACCCGGTGCGGCAGAGAACCGTCGTCCTTTTACACAATCCACAGTGCTGGCAGAGAACCGTCGTCCTTTTACACTCTCCTAGTGTGGGCAGAGAACCCTACGGCTGTTCACACTCTCCAAGTGTAGGCAGAGAACCTTCATCCTTTTACACTCTCCTAGTGTGGGCAGAGAACCCTTCGTCCTTTTACACTCTCCTAGTGTGGGCAGAGAACCCTTCGTCTGTTCACACTTTCCAAGTGTCGGCAGAGAACCGGATCTCCTTGACTGATCTTCTCACAAGAATCTAGAAGGAAGAAGGAAAAGAGTGAAGAAATCCAATTTCACAAGTAGAGACTCTTACCTTAGTAATCCAAGTGAAGCCTTCTCGCTCCAGTGGTAGGAATCCTCCTTTAAATGCTCTCTTCCACTCTCTCCTTGGCTATTCTCTCAAGAGGCACGAAGATCAAATGACAAAAAGATTGGGTGGCAGTCTAATTTGGACTATTTATACAAAAGACATGAAAAACCGCCCAAAAACTGCAAGTTTTCAATTCTGTACGCAGTGGATCGTCCTGTACGATCCTGGATCGTCCTGGACGATTTTACTTAAACGATCTGAAACGACCCAATTTGTATATGTGTACGAAATGACTTCGTACAGCTGATCGTCCTGTACGAACTAGGTTCGTCCAGTACGAACGGTTATTACAAGGTCGGTTCTAGAAACTGCTGAAAACTGTTCTAAGTCGGTTCAATCTTTTGGACGAAAATATGTTCGTCTGGACGAAAATTTTCCAGAGAGCCGATCGTCCTGGACGATTATTTATTTCGTATGGACGAAAATTTTCCAGAGCACCAATCGCCGCGGACGATAATTTGTTTTCGTCTGGACGAAAATTTTCCAGAGAGCTGATCGTCCGGTACGATATTTATTTTCGTCTGGACGAAAATTTTCCAGAGGACTGGTCGCCTCGTACGATGATAAAATTCGTCTGGACGAAAATTTTACAGAGAACCCATCGTCCGGGACGATAATAAAATTCTTCCTGGACGAATAGGACTTAGAAAAATTTTTCAAGCAAGTTCCTATTCGTTCCAAGTGCTCTATAGGAGATAACTGACAGATCGTCCAATACGATAAATATCGTCCTGTACGATAAGTATAGAATTTTAAGATCTCCTTATTTGTGTGTGTGAGATTTTATTCACTCAATTACAATCACTCCCTTTCAAAATTAATTCAAAGAAAAGGCAAACTTCAAATAAACAAAATATCTCATGTTGAATTTGATTTGAAGTTTTCGTAGTCTGGAGTCTGATTTTCCTGAAATGTTAGTACACACAAGAGCAAATGCAAATCTTCTAAAATTGTTAGGAGATAACTATACATCTGAACAATAATGTTTGGAATCATCAAAACTACATAAGTTGCACAAATATAAATCATTCAAATAGCAACTATTCAAACAATCTCCCCCTTTTTGATGATGGCAAAACAATTTTTATTAGTATGGTTTCAAGTTAAAACAAATCTCTTTTCTCCTAAACTCCCCCTGAATTTATGAGTACATTAAAATAAGGAGGCATTAAAGAACAATATTTTTGTTTTTCAAATTTTTTTTAACACAAACAAAAAAAACTTGTAAACAGAACAATAAAAAATAGAAAACACAAACCACACAAACACAAAACACAAACATAATAATTTCTCCCCCTTTTTGACAGCAACAAAAAGTGAAGAAGAAAAAAACAAGAAATGTAAATAATTATATGAAATTCATTTTTAAAATTTAATCTAAATTGTGTTTTGACATAGGGTATGCAATTTTAAACTAAAGATATTAGGTCAATCATAGAAATTCATAAAATTTAAGAAATGATATAACATTGTAAGTAAGAAGAATTTATCAAAGACATGATTCAATTTAGATATTTGACTATTGAAGATCATTACAAGAGAGATGTAAAAAAAATTCTATATTTCAAAGTTCAATAGAATATAAATGAACATAAGATCAATTTGAATTAAGAGATTGAATGAATTTGGAAAGAAGAGAATTACCTCATGTGGCGCTTTGCGCATCTTTTCAAAGTTTTGGAGCACATTTTTGTGTATTTTTCTTTGGTTGGGCTTATTTTGTGCCTCTTTTTCACTTTGCAAATTTTTTGCGAATTCCTTTTGATTTTTGTACATTTGTACAATGTTCAAGAGTAATTTGACCAATTCTTTCCAAAATCTATAATCTAAAATTTCAAATATTTCTAGGTGCATAAATATCATTTGAGCATAGAAATACAAAATAAGAAAACATCAAAATTGCAATAATAATATTAAATTTTATGTAGTCTAAATGAATAGACATGAATTTAAAAGTTCTAATTACAACAAGTTATAAACAAATTATAAATTTAGAAAGTCTAGATTTTCTAATATAGATAATCTCAAATTACAATCGAATTTAAGCACTATGTAGATTAAATAATACTAATGAAATTCACAAACATTAATCACATTTCAAAATAAATCTAATAGAAACAAACTTTCATTGATATTAAAGAAACAGAAAAAAAAATAAATTGAACTTAAAAAACATAAAAACAAACACATTACACTAAAACAGATAAGATAAAAACAAAACAAACAAAAACAAACAAAAAATACAACAGACATAGACATAAAAACAATTCTACTGTTCTGGAGGAGGAGGAGGAATGCCGCCAAAGAGGTTGAAGTAGGAGGCCATCAACATTACATTGGTATTAATTTCATGAACTTCATCTTTAATATTACCAATGTCTTGTTGCTGCTGCGTAAGTTGAGCATCAAATTGATCAAATCTTTGATCAATGTGAGTCTCTAGTCTATCAAATCTCTCAATCAGATTCTGGTAATCTGATTGAGAAGTAGAAGCTTGCACTCCTTCTTCTTCTTCTTCTTCTGAAGCACTAGCATGTGCTTTTTCTTTTTCCTCCTTGAAGAGCAATCTGAATGATGCATCGTTATAGTAAACTGGCTCTTCATATTCTTCATCAGGATGCATTATATTGTACTTCTTCTCCAAAATATAAGTAATTAAGTGCTCTAATGAAATGTTTTCTTCCTCTTCTGATCAGCATGTCCTATTTCTGAAAGCCCATAGATATGATCTATGATGAGTTGGGCTTCATCAATAGGATGTCTTTGCATGATTAAAAAAGTTAGACAAGAAAGGAGAGGAGTAATGTTAATCCTATCACCAGCTTTAGGAATAATTGAGGATCTAAGGATATGCTGGATGATTCGGGCATCTTGGGTCATACCGGAGACTCTAGCAACATGATTGTCAATTGCATTTTCTCTAATTACCCTATTGATTTGAAACCATTTGAAGGAGGTTTCTGACATTAGGGTGTGGGCTCTATATCCCTCAGTTCTTAAGTTTAAAAATGCACCAAGGTCGTGCTTGGTGATCTCAACTTTTTTCTTAAAAACAAAAGAACTAATGATAGAGTGGTCAGAATTGAAACTCATGTTGGCTAGAAAGTAGTGGTAGGTTTGCTTATTGTAGAAGTGGACGAGAGAAAGAATGAACTGAAATTGGGTTGAGGCGAAGAGGTGCAATACCCGAAATTTCAACTCTGTTTGGATAAGAATGCGAGACGGAGTGATTTTTGCAGATGCAAAACGAGGAAAAGATTCCTCATTTGCCTTGGAAAGAAAGTTGTCTGAGGCATTCTATTTGGTTTCCTCACCAAAACCTTTTGTCTTTTGCTAGAGGAGGCCATTGTTGATTTGATGTAGAAAGGGATTGAAAAAGAAGTTTGAAAGTGTGATTGTCAAGTTTGAAAGCCTTCATATTTAAAGAAAAACAATACGTTCGTCCTGGACGAAAATATTCGTCCTGGACGAAAAATTATCGTTCGTCTGGACGAAGTAATTTCGTACAGACGATCCAATTCGTCCAAAATGTAACGGCTTTTCGTATTCAACACAACTTACGATGCGTCCCTTCGTACAGGCTTTTTGACTTGACCGATCGTACAGACGAAAAAATTTCGTACAGACGATCAAAAAGTGAATCGTTTTAATGACACTTGAAAACCGTCCCCTACAATGAACCGACACATGTTCGTACAGACGAAAAAAAAAATTCGTACAGACGAAGTTCGTATTAAAAACTGTCTTATCCACTCAAGCGCTGCATTCAATCGTCCCGACGTTTGAGAGAGAAAAAATTCATCCTGGACGATTACATATCGTACAGACGATCTAATTAAAAACTACTCTCAAAACGGTTTAAATTCGCGCAAACTGTTCCTTCACCCATCGTCCCGTACGAAAACAATTTCGTCCTGGACGATTTTCTCCAAAAAAAAATTTAATTTTGATTTTTTAAATTAACAAAAACATTCAAAAAACACAGAAAACATAAAACAAAATCATAAATCCAAAAACAATTCATTCAAAAACACACAAAATTCACAAAATCACAAAAAAAAAAAAAAAAAAAACACAACAAGTATCAATGTTGCAAAGACATTTTGGTTAAGCATTCAAATCAATAACACCAAGCCTTGTTCTTAAAGTACTGAAGGTATCAAAGGCTAAAGGTTTTGTAAAAATGTCTGCAAGTTGATTTTCAGTTGAAACATGTATGAGTTCAATTTCTCCTTTTGATACATGATCCCTTATGAAATGATGCCTTATATCAATGTGTTTGGTTCTAGAATGTTGAATAGGATTTTTGGAAATGCAAATAGCACTAGTATTGTCACAATAAATTGGAATAGTGCCTATAGTTAATCCTAAGTCAATCAACTGTTGTTTTAACCAAAGTACTTGTGCCACACAACTTCCTAATGCAATGTATTCTGCTTCTGCAGTAGATAGTGCCACTGAATTTTGTTTTCTACTAGACCATGAAACTAATGAATTTCCAATGAATTGATATGTTCCAGAAGTGCTTTTCCTATCCACTCTACAGCCTGCAAAGTCAGAATCTGAGTAACCAATAATTTCAAATGAAGAGCTAAACTTAGGATACCAAATTCCTAAGTTTTGAGTTCCTAGTAGATATCTTAAAATCCTTTTTACTGCTGTCAAATGTGATTCTTTTGGATCTGATTGAAATCTAGCACATAAGCAAACACTAAACATAATATCTGGTCGGCTAGCAGTCAAGTAAAGTAAAGATCCAATTATCCCTCTAAATTTCTTTTGATCAACAGATTTTCCCTTAAGGTCTTTATCCAACTGAACTGAAGAACTCATTGGTGTACTAACAGGTTTAGCATTGTCCATTTCATATTTTTTGAGGATGTCCTTAATATATTTGGTTTGACTAAGAAAAGTACCTTCCTCAAGTTGCTTAATGCTAAATCCTAGAAAGTAATTTAAATCTCCCATTAGACTCATTTCAAATTCACTACTCATTGTTTTAGAAAAATCATCACAAAGATGTTTATTTGAAGATCCAAAGATGATGTCATCCACATAAATTTGAACAATAAGTATATCCTTTCCAATTTTCCTTAAAAAGAGAGTTGTATCCACACTTCCTTTTTCAAAAGATCTTTCAAGTAGGAAGGTGCTTAACCTCTCATACCAAGCCCTAGGTGCCTGTTTCAATCCATATAATGCCTTTTTTAATTTGAAAACATGATTTGGAAATTTAGAATTTTCAAAACCTGGAGGTTGTTCTACAAAAACATCTTCCTCAATTACCCCATTTAAAAAGGCACTTTTGACATCCATTTGAAACAATTTAAAACCTTTAAAACAGGCAAAGGCTAGTAAAACCCTAATTGCTTCAAGTCTAGCTACAGGGGCAAAAGTTTCCTCAAAATCAATTCCTTCAATTTGATTATACCCCTTAGCTACTAATCTAGCCTTATTTCTAATGACTACTCCTGAGTCATTCATTTTATTTTTGAACACCCACTTGGTTCCAACAACACTTTGATCTTTTGGCCTTGTAGTTAGTTCCCAAACTTTATTTCTTACAAATTGATTTAACTCTTCTTGCATGGCCAATATCCAAAATTCATCTGAAAGTGCTTGATCAATGTTAGTGGGTTCAATAGTTGAAATAAAGGCTGAATGATTGACTTCCTTGTTTAATCCACGCCTAGTTCTAACACCCTCACTTGGTTCACCTATAATCAATTCCTTTGGATGGTTTTTAGAAAATCTCAAATCTCTAGGCAAAGGGTCTTCTCTTTCTAAATTTTCTTCCACATTTTCTTCCAAATTTAATCTATCAATCTTTTGGGAGTTTTCTTCAATTTCTTCTTCAACAACTTTTGGCTCTTCCATGTTTCCATTTTCATCAAAAACAACATGTGTGGTTTCTTCAATGACTAAAGTTCTTTTGTTGAATACTCTATAAGATTTTCCAACACTTGAATATCCAACAAAAATTCCTTCATCTGATTTTGGATCAAATTTTCCTAAGGCAGATTTTCCATTATTATGTATGAACACCTTGCAACCAAATACATGCAAATGAGACAAATTTGGTGTTCTACCTTTTAGCAACTCATAGGGTGTTTTATTCAAATTTGATCTCACATTCACCCTATTCAGAACATAGCATGCAGTGCTAACCGCCTCAGCCCAAAAATATCTAGGAAGCGAGTATTCTGCTAACATTGCTCGGGCGGCTTCTATTAATGTTCTGTTCTTTCTTTCAACTACTCCATTTTGTTGAGGAGTTCTAGGTGCAGAAAAATTGTGATCAATCCCCTTTTCTTTACAGAAATCTTCAAATCTTTCATTTTCAAATTCTCCTCCATGATCACTTTGTATAGAAATTATTTCACATCCTAGTTTTCTTTGTATCCAAGTTGAAAAATTTCTGAATTCCTCAAATGATTCACTCTTATGAAAAAAAATTTAACCCAGGTGAATCTTGAAAAATCATCTACTATAACAAATCCATATACCTTTCCTCCTAGACTTACCGTGCTTACAGGTCCAAAAAGATCCATGTGAAGAATTTCTAATGGTTTACTGGTCCTAAGATCTTTATTGGACTTAAAAGAGGACTTCACTTGTTTTCCTAAGTTGACATGCATCACACAGATGGTCCTTAGTAAAGTCTAGTTTAGGTATTCCTCTCACCAAATTCTTTTGGGTAATTTTTCTAAGATTTTTCATACTAGAATGACAAAGTCTCCTATGCCAAAGCCATGATTCATCAGAAACAGTTTTCAAACAAAAAGCAGTAGGAGATTGAATACAATTTAAATCTAGCATGTAGACATTGTTCACCCTTTTTCCATTTAAAACAATTTTTCCATTTAGGCTAATTATGCAGCTAGTAGGTAAAAATTTTACATTATAGCCCTTATCACATAGCTGACTTATGCTAAGCAAATTATGTTTTAAGCCTTCAACTAATAAAACATTGTCTATGAAAAAGTTTTTCAAATTTCCAATCATACCTGATCCAACCACTTTCTTTGTGGTATTATCTCCAAGTGTAACCTTGCCTCCACTCCTGGCTTCCAGCGTTATGAATTGAGCAGTATCTCCAGTCATGTGCTTAGAACATCCGCTGTCCAGGTACCATATACTCTCACGAGGTCTTGTGTGAGAGTATTCCTGCAAAATTCTCAAATGTTAGACCTGGGAACCCAAACTAGTTTGGGTTCACCTTTATGAAATTTATAATCAGATGCATGTGTGATATGTCTAGGTTTATGCATCTTAGTTCTCCACACCAAATTAGGTTTCATCTTTAAAGTGCAGGTGTGAGATATATGTCCCAAAAATCCACAATTGTTACATTTAACATTAGGAAAAATATTCCTATGTTTTCTTTCATATGATTGTCTTCTAAGGGATTTCATGAATTTAGGATAATATTTAGGATTTGTAAAATCTTCAAGTTTAGGGGGGTTCCTATTATCCTCGAGAGCTCTTATAGTAAGTTTGTAAAATGAATTCATATCCTCCAAGATTCGATTTGTATAATTGATTCTATATGTCTTGCTCTCAGATTCATCCTTAAATTTCTTAAATTCTTTTTCAAGTTCAGCATAGGATGATTTTAAATTCTCAAAATTTTTATTCAAGTCATCATATTCATCAAGTAGTTTCATGTGGTTGCTATCAATTAAAGCATGATCTTTCCTAAGGATTTTGTGTTCCTTATTAAGCTCTTCCAATTCTAAAACTAAACTAGCATGCATCTTTTTCGTTTTCCTATATGCATCATGCATGTGTTCAGAAACTTCAAACAATTCATTATAAGTTAAATCACATACCTCTTCTTGATCTGATTGTTCAGATTTATCTGCCATCAAGCAAAGGTTGGTGACTTCTTCTTCTTTTTCAGTCTCAGATGAGTCTGAAGCTGAGTCCGCCCAAAAAGCCTTTTGAAACTTCTTCTTGCCCTTCTTTACCATTGGTTTCTCCTCTACCTTCTCCTTGCTAGGAGTGGCTTTGAGTTTTGGACAATCAGTCTTTATATGACCTGGTTTCCTGCATTCATAACAAATCACTTCATTAGAAACCTTGCCATTTCTGTTATACTTACCTCTATTCCATTGCTGGCGTCTCTTCTGCTTCCTCTTTAAAAAGCTTCTGAATTGTCTAGTCATCAGTGCAATATCGTCTTCATCCTCAGGTTGTGAGTGTTCACTTTCTGACTCTTCCACATTTAGTGCAATATTCTTGTCCTTTCTTGGTTCACCTGCATCAATCTTTCTTTGACTTACTCCTTGCTCGTAAGCAATGAGTGAACCAAGAAGATTGTCAATTGAATAAATGTTCAGATCTTTAGACTCTGTAATTGCAGTAATTTTAGCATCATATGCAGTAGGTAAACAACGAAGAATCTTATTAACCATTTCAGCATTTGTTAATTCCCTACCAAGTGCATGCAAAGAGGTGACAATTTGAGTGAATCTTGTGTACATGTCAGATATAGATTCATTAGGTTTCATGCGAAATAATTCGTAGTCATGTAACAAGATATTGAGTCTTGATTGCTTAACCTCATTTGTCCCTTCATAAGTAATACAAAGTCTATCCCATATGTCTTTTCCGCTTTTACAAGTGGAAACTCGCATGTAGTCTTCAGATTTTAAAGCACAAAAGAAACTATTTAAACATTTCGCATTTAATTGTGCTAAGTCACGTTCTTCTATAGTCCAATCTGCATAAGGTATTTCTACCCTAATTCCATCAACTAATCTAGTTGGTTTTGTGTAACCTTCCTGGACTAGCATCCACATGCGATAATCAAGTGACTGTAAGAAAGTAGACATGCGTGTTTTCCAAAAATCAAAAGGAATATTGTCAAACAGTGGAGGTCTAGTGATAGAGTAACCCTCAGGTGTGTTTCGGTTTCCAAATGTAGCCATCTACGTTAATCAAAAAGTAGTTCAAACTTATGATTTTGAAACAATGCTCTGATACCACTTGTTGAGTCCAGTAATTAGGTTTTTAAGCCTAAGTAAATGTCCCACGGCTACCAAGAGGGGGGTGAATTGGTAGTTTTAAAAATTTTAAACCCTCTTAATGATAAAGTGGAACCGAAATAAAATTTTCTTTTAAAGTTTGTAGAAAAATGTTTTTCAACCACAGAGTTGTTAAAACTGAAATTTAAAGTGCGGAAACGTAAAAGCAATAAAGTAAATGACACCAGATTTATAGTGGTTCGGTGTATAACCAGACCTACATCCACTCCTCAGAGGCACCCTCTGAGTATTGCACTAATACCACAAAGTGACTCTCCTTTAGCACCCACAGCAAGGCGGAGAAGCCTGTACAAAACACTCTTTTCACCACTACCCGGTGCGGCAGAGAACCGTCGTCCTTTTACACAATCCACAGTGCTGGCAGAGAACCGTCGTCCTTTTACACTCTCCTAGTGTGGGCAGAGAACCCTACGGCTGTTCACACTCTCCAAGTGTAGGCAGAGAACCTTCGTCCTTTTACACTCTCCTAGTGTGGGCAGAGAACCCTTCGTCCTTTTACACTCTCCTAGTGTGGGCAGAGAACCCTTCGTCTGTTCACACTTTCCAAGTGTCGGTAGAGAACCGGATCTTCTTGACTGATCTTCTTACAAGAATCTAGAAGGAAGAAGGAAAAGAGTGAAGAAATCCAATTTCACAAGTAGAGACTCTTACCTTAGTAATCCAAGTGAAGCCTTCTCGCTCCAGTGGTAGGAATCCTCCTTTGAATGCTCTCTTCCACTCTCTCCTTGGCTATTCTCTCAAGAGGCACGAAGGTCAAATGACAAAAAGATTGGGTGTCAGTCTAATTTGGACTATTTATACAAAAGACATGAAAAACCGCCCAAAAACTGTAAGTTTTCAATTCTGTACGCAGTGGATCGTCCTGTACGATCCTGGATCGTCCTGGACGATTTTACTTAAACGATCTGAAACGACCCAATTTGTATATGTGTACGAAATGACTTCGTACAGCTGATCGTCCTGTACGAACTAGGTTCGTCCAGTACGAACGGTTATTACAAGGTCGGTTCTAGAAACTGCTGAAAACTGTTCTAAGCCGGTTCATCGTTTGGACGAAAATATGTTCGTCTGGACGAAAATTTTCCAGAGAGCCGATCGTTCTGGACGATTATTTATTTCGTCTGGACGAAAATTTTCCAGAGCACCAATCGCCGCGGACGATAATTTGTTTTCGTCTGGACGAAAATTTTCCAGAGAGCTGATCGTCCGGTACGATATTTATTTTCGTCTGGACGAAAATTTTCCAGAGGACTGGTCGCCTCGTACGATGATAAAATTTGTCTGGACGAAAATTTTACAGAGAACCCATCGTCCGGGACGATAATAAAATTCGTTCTGGACGAATAGGACTTAGAAAAATTTTTCAAGCAAGTTCCTATTCGTTCCAAGTGCTCTATAGGAGATAACTAACAGATCGTCCTGTACGATAAATATCGTCCTGTACGATAAGTATAGAATTTTAAGATCTCCTTATTTGTGTGTGTGAGATTTTATTCACTCAATTACAATCACTCCCTTTCAAAATTAATTCAAAGAAAAGGCAAACTTCAAATAAACAAAATATCTCATGTTGAATTTGATTTGAAGTTTTCGTAGTCTGGAGTCTGATTTTCCTGAAATGTTAGTACACACAAGAGCAAATGCAAATCTTCTAAAATTGTTAGGAGATAACTATACATCTGAACAATAATGTTTGGAATCATCAAAACTACATAAGTTGCACAAATATAAATCATTCAAATAGCAACTATTCAAACAATTTAAATTCATATTAATGAAATGAATATTTATTTTTCTTTTCATTTTTTTCTCTAATATATGTTTACTTATATTAGTGGTTTATACACTTTCCCTTCTTGTGAGTACAAAATAGGACCTTTTATCCCTTCATTGTGTCACGAGTTGTCAGGGTGTATTTCCTTCATGACCTGGGGTGTGACACTATCATCTTTAGAAATATTAAGTCACGGTGTTCTTGTTCCCTTCAAAAACCATCAAAGGTTATCAAGATCAAAGAAGAGTAAGTCAAATCAATAGCTTGAGGCCATATTTTCCTCTGCACTCTTAGTTAATTAGTTTCATATTAAAGATAAAATACTACGACCCATCTAATTATTGGCATAAAAATGTCATTTGTCAATTATCTCTTGATGCTTGAGTTCAACTAGTTCAAGTTGTCTTCAAGGCAGAGTGAGTTACCCATACTTGGTCTAAACATATGAAGTTTATTATATTACAACCCTTTTGTTTGATCTTTCGACCCTTTTTATAGATCATTCAAGTCTTTCCTCTTAATCAAATTCAATTTCTCAGCACATTTATATATCCAACCCTAACTTAGCCTAGCGAAGGACCCTACTCTAACCATAGCTTAAGCTAACTAGTATTAGACCCTAGGATGTCTATAAGATCCCAATGGCCTTAGCAAAGCCCATAGGAGGAATTCATTGACCATTCAATTGCCAACTATCAAATTTTATTCACTCTTTGATATATTTGACCTTAGCTTGTCTCAGTATATATAAAATCCTACTTAACACTAATTGGTCATGGTGAACCCATTAGTTGTATGAGCTTTCAATGTCTTCCCAATTGGTTCAATCACATGCTTGTGTACAACCTACGTTAGACATTGGTAGCCTATAAAAATGGCAATGGTAACTCTCTGTTTATTCTTTGATCCTAGGTCAAATGGCTCCACATTGTATAAAATTCCAAAGAATGGTGCTTCACTCTTCTAAATTAACATTTAATGCTAACTTGGATTGTTGTTTGGATAATGGTCATTCAAACTTTCCTTTATCTATTGCTAATATTGATCACAATTAATAAAATGTTATAACCAATCATTTTATTACTACTTACCCTGACAAAATTTCTCAAAAGCAAGAAAATATTTTCCAAAGCTCACAAAGCCATTTTCATTAATTATCATACTTTTGACTAGGTAAACTATATTTATTTTGAAACAACCCTTTTTACTACTTGGAGGAATATTTTCAAGGGCTCAAAACATCTAATAAGCTTTACCATAGATGAATTTTAGTCAACATTATAAGCAAAATTTGTGAGATGCAAGAGAAGATACATTTATATCTTTTTTTCACTTGCTCTTTTTTGGAGGTGCAAACGAGTCGAGTTATGTCTAATTCGAACTCAGCTCGTCAGCCAGATCACAAACTTGAACTCGAGCTCATGCTCAAGGCGAGCTCAGGGCACGAACTCGAGTTCGATTTGTGGCAGTAACCAGGGGCGGAGCCAGGATTTTTTTCATGTGGGGACACAAATCATTGAAGTAAAAAAAAATCCTCACGGTTGACAAGGTTTTTGAACAAGTAATATCTCTGAATACTATTCCTCTTGTTAGAATGATAATCTAGAAATTATTTTCTAAATGCAGGATCTGCAGGGTTATTAGCAAAATTTGTTTTTATACAGCTTTGTTTAATTTGTGTATTATATTCCTCATATAAAATTTTATGATCATCTCCTTCAAATTTCGTTTTGAAATGCCATTCCATATCTAATTTAAATTAAAATGAGGTTGAAAATTTTATGCTTGTAACAAAAAAAAAAAAAAAAAGAAGAAGATTTTTTTGCTAATTAAATGATAAATAACAAAAAATATACTTATCAACTGTTACAAAGCAGTAGAACACTAGAAATTCTTTGCTTTTGAAAATGTTCCTAAATGAAAAAGTAATAACTTTGGCCATGAAGATTTGTAATATCTTAAATGGTTTATCAGAACTGAAACGTTTGATGTATCAAGAACCACATAATGAAGATTATGATGTGATGGTCTCTATGTTGATATATTCTAATAATTCCTATTTACAAATCACAATCACAAAAAATGATTTGTAAATACTAAATTCACCAACCAAGCTTTGTGATTGCCAAATAATGAGTTAGTTCCTAAGTAAAATTCCACCTGCTAAATTTGAAGACTCAGTTTTAGCATCATCCAAATTAGATCAGCTATACATATTCGAGTATTAGATAAATTTTTATGTTGTCTCTAAATTCCTTATTTTCAGATCACACCAGTTAATATATGTTGTGCTCACAAGTACTTAGCTGTATTGGTTCAGGACGCCGCTGCCGGCGGCAAAAATGGCGGTGAAGTGGCGGCGCCACCGCCGCGGATGCGGCAATGGAGGTTGACTTTACAGAGTATTGATGAGGTCGTGGGGAGTTAAATCACTGGAGATTTTTCCGTCACTGCTAAATAAAGCAGAAATACTAAATATTCTAGACTTCTAGCAGTAGAAATGCTGGAAACAATTTATACATTTAATTAAGAATTCATGGAGATGGAAGAGCCTCGTGAATAAGGCAACAAAATAAATATAATTTACTTTACATAATGCTAATTAAGAAACAATTAATACATTTAATTAAGCACTGATTAAATTTTCAGTGGGGGGCCGTGCCCCCAAGGCCCCCATTGTGCATCCGCCCTTGGCAGTAACGACGGACTCCTAAGTTTTTTGGAAAAGAAAAAAAAGAAAAGAAAAGGCAACACATGTGACCGCGGGCGGACTACGAAGGGCCACGGAAGAAGAATAACGTCCAGGTTGCTTGCGTTGCAAAAGAAGAAGAAACATCGCTGTACATTTTAATGCTTTTACATCTTTTTATTAATGTTTTTTTTGAAACCGTGCATGTCCTATAGGAAGAAGAATGAAGGCAGGCATGAAGCTCATAGGTCATGAAGGTGAACCAAAATGCCTTTACAGCTTTTTGTTAATATTTTTTGAAAAACAAGTAAAAGTTCTCAAATAAAAACTGCACTGCTGCAGCTTTGAAAAGATCAATATATATATTAATTTTATTTTAAAATATTTAATTTTTAAAAAATAATAGTTATTTAAAATATTAATAGTGATTCAAACAGCCTTGTAAGCTCACGAGCCAAACCTCACCAAGCTCAACCCTTCCCAGTAGGTTTGATTTTCAGGCTACTTTGCCTCTATTATTGTTAGATAGTGCATTTTTGTTAGCCTTTTTCACAGCCTGAGCCTAGTACCATTCTTTGGCTGGAGTTTTTTATAGTTCATCTGATCATGCCTTCATTGTTGCTTTGTTTACCTTTAGAACTATAATTTAATTTTTATGACTATTTTGCAGTTCTTTTCATTTACTTGCACATGTCATAATAATTTCACTTAATAGAATTATAATATGCCATCATCATTTTTACTACTAATAATAATAATAACAATAATAATCTCATTTCTATTGCTCTCTCCCTCAATCATCTTACCTATAGCTAGAGGTGTAAACGAGTCAAGTCGAGTTTAGGCCTTATCGAGTTCGACTCTTCAGTTGTTCGAGCTAGTCCCACTATTAACGATCTCGAGCCGGCTCACGAGCCAAGGGCAGAAATAGGACTGCAAACGTAGACGAGTTCCATTGTAAAATTCGAGCTCGATGTCTTTTACAACTGCAACAGGAGGAAGAGAGAGAGAGAGAGAGAAAGAGATTGCCATTTATTATTATGTAGTTGTCAGAGAAGAGAGAGAGAGCCAGGCAAGAATTTAAAATACCGGGGTAGAATTTAAAATGCAAACAAAAAATTATTATTAATTATTAAAAAATACTTAAATTTAATAATTTCGAGCCAGCTCGCGAGCTCATGAGCCGAGCCTCGACAAGCTCGAACTCGAGCCCGTTTAATAAACAAGCTCGAGCTCGTGGCTCTGTAAGCTCGGCTCGCGAGCTCGGCAACGAGCCGAGCTCAAGTCCTCCCGTGAGCTGACTCGGCTCACTTACGCCCCTACCTGCAGCATTTAACAGGACAATGAAATCAATAAAACTACAAGAAAGGAAACACAACATACGAGAGTGAAATCAAAAATGAAAATGAGGCGACACAATGAGACTACAAGTAGCAACAAGAGCACAAATAACAAAAAGGATACAAAAGAAAACTGCTTGATCCAAAATTATAACAGGAACAATGGTCAAGCCATTATTAAAGCTCCAGTAGAATAGCAAAGCCATGCAACTACCATAACGAAATTACAACTACCTGACACCGAATAAGAGATTGATACTACAATCTCCTTCTAGGCGTTTCAAGACAAAGAAGGATAACACTAATATGATCCTTCCATGATAGACCTGTTCCAAACTTAATAAAGCATAGACCAAAACGAAGGAATCACCAGAAGAGTGGCTTTCCATTCTTTGATGTGCCCAACCATCAATAAAGAGCAAAGAATATGATGCTGACAGCCAATGAGCACTTCAAGAAGCAGAAAAACAAGCTAACGTGACTCAACCTGCAACTATTTCAGTGTTTAGCAGCTTAGATATAGCTTCTCGATCTCTTCATGTGGATAAATAAAGATCTTCCTAACCATAGCGCAGAATTCCCTGCTTTATATGAAGAGATAAGTTAGAAGACCAAAAGAGTTCTTTGATGGCAGGTTCAATGTATAATTTAGAATGTAGCTTGTATATATAGAGAAATTATTAGGTTCAGACACTGGACAGAAAAATCATTCGGATTTCTCTTTGTCTACAGTAAAACGTAGTAAAAGCAAAGCTGCTACAGTAACTATGCTTTGATTGTGCTTTGACTGACTGTAGACAGAGAGAAATCCGGATAATTCTCTCTGTCCGGTGTCCGCACCTAATAATTTGCCTGCATATATAATATCGGTTTGTTTAAAATTGATATTGTAAAATGAAAGAACGCTAATGACACTTAACTGCCATGGGTAGTCTCCAATCAGCATGGTATCACCCTCATCATCAGTGTATATAACCTGCCAACTAGAACAGCAGTCAACCAATCTTCCTTGAAAGGCAAACATTTGATCGAGCTCATAAATAAGTTCATCATAACCACTAAATCTTGAGAGATCAACTGATCTCCCCAGCGCAGATCCATGTTTACGAACCTGAGGCAAGATAAATTAGCTTACAGAAAAATTGCACAACACAAGAATAATTATGGAGAAAAAAAATTTGGTTATAGTGAATTAATGCTGATACACGACTTTTATGAGATTGTGTTCTTATTTTGCTAATCTTAATGAAAAGGGAATGGCTTTGACGCCGAAGCATCTATTTTATGAAAACTTAAATTTCTGTGTTGCTCTGTTAGTGTGCCGACAGTGTAGCCTGACTTTAGTTGTTGCCTTTTTGTTTTTGTATAAATAGTCCCTCCTAGAGGAAATGTGGCAGATTTTAGATATTCCATTACAGAATAAAGAATTCTCTTTCTTGGCATTTCCTCTGTGATTCTTTCTGTTTCCTGAGGTTTGGTGCAGGTGGTGCAGAACCAGAGCATTTGCGATCAGTAAATGCATAGACGAGCAGGAGTGTGGAGGTGCAGCTGAATCAGACGCCATCGCTAGACGTCCCTTTTCCAGGTACGAGCTCTCGGTGGCGAATTCCGGCCACAGGCTTTCTCGAAACATATTAATTAAACTTAAACTTACAATATGGAGAAAAGGTGTAGATACCTTGGTGCAGCTTCTGATAGGGATTGTGTGGGTAGCGTAGGATTGATCAATTGATGTCCCAGAACCACTGAATTCTGATGGCTTAGAAGAGTTAGACTGTTCTGAAAACTGATCGGAATCGAGGATATAAGATGGAGAATGAGCTGCATGATATGATGCCATTGATTGTTTTATAAATTCAGTATGAGTGGCGACATGTGGTAACACACCATGAGATGAATTCTGTATGAGCGGAACACCAAAGATCTTAGGAACCTTGCAGTAGTTTTCGTTTGCATGTTCTAGCGACCGATATCGGTCTAAGTAAGGATTCCCAGAAGTTCCACACCCAGATGAAGGTGAATGAGATGAGCAATTATTAACAAGAATCTCCTTCCTTATTTCGGGAGATGTAATAGGCAGATGCTTCTGCTGAGATGCTAAAGATGAATGTAAATTGCCGGGTACATCGGAGAAGGAACCTAGTCCTCTTGCCATTCCATCTTGACATTGGAAGAGTCCCTGAAACTTAGGTGCAGGCTCATTGCAAATCTTAGAAAAACCTGGAAATGTATTGAAAAGAAGAGCAAAAGTAATCGACAGATGAATTTAAAAGATACCGCTTAAAAGCAGAAAGCGATGCAAAACGAGTACATCAAAACTAGAATGTTCCAACAATTGAAGTTATTAGTTTAATGAACTATTCAGTGAAACTATAAAACGAAATCCATCTTGCAAACAAGCCAAACTGTAAGAAATCGAATTTTTTCTTTAAGCTTGTTGCGTGCTAGAATATACACGGCGGTAGAGTTTGTAAATTTACGCCCTAGCGTTGTATGAGTATTCAGCACACAAGCAGAAAAGAGAAGATGAACACCGGAATTTATACGTGGAAAACCCAAAAAGGGAAAAAACCGCGGGGCCTTGCCCAGTTGTAAAATTTCACTAGTGTTTTTGTAAATTACAAGAAACTGATTCGTCCCACAAATCGGGACGATTAGATTGTAACTTGAAACAAATTTACAAAGTTTTTTAGAATCCCGTCGTTTCCTGAAAATCCGGCAGAGTTCCGACGTATTCAGGCGGCAGGAAGGGCTCCGGCGGTGGTCAAGGAGGAGAGGATTCGCCTTTTCCCCTTTTCCCCTTTTCCTTCTTCTTCTCTTCTTCTTCTCTCTCTTCACGTGAGTCCCTCTTGTGAAGAATGAGGGCTCTATTTATAGTTTTTCTGGAGTGGCATAGCTCGTAAATAGGTGTGAGATCATGGGCGAATAGGGAGTAGTTTGAATGGACGGCTGATATTGAACCCTTTGATCGTGCACCGTTCGTTGGACATTTGGAGGCCTTAATGATGTCGGAATTTGGCAATCTTGGGTTCGTTGGATTCGTCTTGTCGAGCCGCTCGATTCGAGTATAAGCTCGTCAAAATCGGAGACCGTTTGGTAACTCAAATTGCGGTTTGAACCTTCCAACAGCGCTTTGCGC
Organism: Dendrobium huoshanense; assembly: GCA_016618105.1. Lineage (NCBI taxonomy): Eukaryota > Viridiplantae > Streptophyta > Magnoliopsida > Asparagales > Orchidaceae > Dendrobium > Dendrobium huoshanense. The sequence continues at coordinate 11,867,451 of CM028360.1, forward strand.
CCTTGATTCGGACTTATTTCGGCTCGGATTGGTTTGATCTTGGTGTCGTTGGGTTCGTATTTCCGAGACGCTCAATTTGACTATAAACTCGCTGAAATCGAAGTTTGGGGGCTCCCAAAATTAATTTTTGAAGTTTCCAACTAGCTTTTGTCTAGAGATTCGTGCCCGATCAAGATAATTTTTGGAGTATATATCAGTTGCCCCCCTATTTTTGGACGTCGAAGCTCTAGGAGTCCGAAAATATATGCTTCGAAAATTTGTATCGACCAAAACACAAAAAAAATTGCGTTATGAAAATTAAGTGTTTCTCAAAAATTGATCATAGAGGCTTCGTTGAGCCCCGAAAGTTACAAAATTGAGTCCGGAACGTAGAAAATCGAGTCCGAGGACCCCAAAAACGTCAAATTTGGTCTTTTTGGGGCGAAAAACGGGCTCGGAACAATTTGGGTAGTCGAACCGGCCGAACCAGCCGGCCGGCCGCCAACGTCACCGCCGCCGCCGCCGCTGGCGCGCAGGCGTGCGCAGAGCCTGCCGACCCGCTCCGCGGTCTGCTTTGCGGCCCACCTGGCCCGATGCGCGGCCCGCTGCGGCTGCATCTGCGGCTGCTGTCGCCGGCGGCCAGCCAATGCGCGTGTATACGCTCGCTGCTGCATGGCTGGCCGCGATCCGCGTGAAACGGTCGCGGATTCGTGCGTTGTCCGCGCGGTTTCGAGGAGAGAGAAGAGGCGGTTCAGCCCACCACCTTTGTGGGCCCCATTTTGCCGAAAAGATGCATTTTTTTGGCTTTTTTGGGTCCCAAAAAATTAAAAAATATTCGGAAAAAATTTAGAAAATAGGGTATTCCGAAAATAGCAATTTATTCCCTCCTTTTTTCTTCAAAACCTATAAATAGGCCGCCTAGGCCTTTAGAAAATTTGCAACTTCTCTTTCTTTCTCCCTTTGCTCTCTGGCGGTTGAGGTTTCCGCTATTTTTGAGTGAGAAATTTTCCCTGCTCGAATTAGCTCCCCTCTTCACGTGCAGAAGCTTACGAGATTTCTTCCCCTCCCTCCGGCTTTCTAACGGTTGAGGTTTCCGTTATTTTTGAGTGGAAAATTTCCCCTGCTCGAATTAGCGCCCCTCCTCGCGTGCAGAAGCTTACGGGATTTCTTCCCCTCCCTCTGGCTTTCTAACGGTTGAGGCTTCCATTATTTTTGAGTGAGAAATTTCCCCTGCTCGAATTAGCGCCCCTCCTCGCGTGCAGAAGATTACGTGATTTCTCCCCCTCCCTCCGGTTTTCTAACGGTTGAGGCTTCTACTATTTGCAAGCGGGAAATTTCTCCTGCTCGGATTAGCGCCCTTCTTCTCGTGCGGGCAATCAAAATGGGTGATCGCACTTCTACCAAAAAAGTTTCCGTTGTGAAAGATCATCCTACTGCACGTTCAGAGGGTTCGAAGAAGGCTCCTAAGGACAAAAGCCGACGACGTCATCTCCACCATTACCGAAGACTCTTTCATCTCTTTTAGGAAAAAATTTCATTTTCTTAATGACTTGGTGATGAAGGTGCCAGCGAGATCTGAGCGTGCCTGCTTCCCTCCCCAGGGATACGTGACAGTGTACGAGTTTAGCTTGCGAGCGGGGTTGCGATTTTCGCCGTCGCCTGAACTGGTTGATATCCTGACGGCTTGTGGATTGAGTTTGTCTCAATTCTCCTACCGGGCTATGTCGGTGGTAGTGGGTCTGATCGCATTTTTCAGAGACCACGGAGTGGTATTATCTGTAGAATGCTTATCCCGAATGGGGCGTATCTATACTGATCCACAGGGTCGAATTTCCTTTAGATCCAAGTGGTTGGATGTTCGTACTCGGGATCCATCCAAAGATTGGATAAGCGATTATTTCTTCGTGCAGAATGACTGGGGCCTCCAAGAAAGGTGGGGAAAGTTGAAGGAGCTACTTATCCCCCTTTATATAGGAGCGGAAGACTTGTTGAGTATGTTGAACCTTCCTAATATCGAGGCTCTTCGTTATAAGATGCGCTCTCTTAGCAGATGCTTAGACAAGGAATATTTATTCAAGGTGGGGCTATCCACTCATGCAGGGAGGTCGCATGCACAGAAGTTGAAGATATCCGCAAAAGTCTTGGAGGCCCAAAAAACTCAATCCAAGCGACCTGAGGGCGAGGGAGATTCACATACGCCGAAAAAGAAGAAGTCGAACGAAGTTTTTGCAGTTGCCGGCAAGGGCCCTCGCTTTTTTCCGTCCAGGATATACATTCCAGAGGATGTTCTGAAACATAAGTGCATCGGTCGTCGACGAGCCGAAGAGTTGGTGAGTTCACCTTCTCTCCATTTTTCTTGTATTTGCATCTAATTTCGAAGATATATTTTTCACTTATTGATTATTTTTTGAACAGTTCCTTGAGGTGAATAAAATCTTGGTTGACTGGAACGATGAGTTCGTGAATGTCAAATACCTCCAGGGAGAATACAAGAAGAAATACGATGACAGAGTGAAGGAAATGGAGATGGTGGAGAGTCAACTCGATCAATGCATAACAGAATTGGCGAACAAGATCGCTTCAACCTCTTTCCAGAATGAGCGGATGGATCGTTTGCATATACAGTTGATGGAGGTAGAGGCAACAAACAACCAACAACTGAAAAATATGCGACTCCTTGAGGCCGAGAATAAGAAGCTCCTGAACAAATTGTCGGAGAAGGTAACTCAATTGTCACCATCTGCAGCCGTAGAGGAGTTCAAAAAATCTTATGCTTTTAAGATTTTTATCGAGGATCAAGTCCAGGAAGCTCGCGATTATTTTTATGATGTAGAGGTGAAGGCTTTAGAAGCAGAGCTTATGCAGGATGACTTCATTAAAGGCTTCATGAAGGGCGTTCGTGCAGTGAAACATAAGAATGGAAGGGAGATCGAGGGGTTGACCCCGAGCCAAGCTTCTGGTGATCCTTCTCCAGATTCTGGCGGCGAAGAATTAGAGAATGATTTGCAAAAGATATTCGCGTTGGAAGAGGATGATGATGATGATCTTGAGATTCTGTAGAGTTGTTTTGATGCTTTCCGTGTTGCTTTTATTTTTGTTGTGATGATTGTTCGTATATTCATGTTGTTCGTGTGTTGTTATTTTTGGACGATGTACTTGATATTTGTGGGTTTTTTTATATATAAAAAAAAAACATTTTTCTTTTTCATATATGTTAGCTCGAATGTTAAGGAAGTCTTTTTGACTTGCACGAATGCGAGAGATATCCGCTTTGGGATATTCTGACCTATCCGAGGTTGTTAATCAAAGCACTTGCTTGATGATTTTAACCTGTGTGGAAGAGGTCGGACTAGATCCCCCTGGGATTAGTCGTCTATTGATTGAGATACAACATTAGTTGTGTATTTCTCGAATCATAGGAAAAAGCTCGAATAAGAGGGGCAGTGTAATGACAAAGCAAACATCACATTACTGTATTATATAAAACAGTAAGACAATTCCCTAGTAAACTTAGGGATACAAAAATAAGTGTTCTTCTACAACAACGTACAAAGAGTGAAAAAAAAAACTCAAAGAAAATACAAGGCACATCTACAAAGCAAAATAAACGTCACGAACGACATCACACATAACAGATAGTAACATCAATCTTCTTATGATAGTACTTGCGAAGGTTGCCCACATTCCAAGTTCGGGGAAGCATCTTTGTCACGATCCGACCCGACCCGGGACGGATCCCGCTCGCACCGGGCCGCGACTGGCCAAACAAACCAACTAACCAGGATCTGGCTTTGGAATTTGCTTCAGAACTGATTCTTCCAAACATAAACAGACACAAACAAAGCTACTATGAAACATCAAATGCAGCAGAACAGATTATCTATATTTTTCTTTCTTTTCCTCAAAACAATCATCTACAACTACAGACCATGACTCAGACATAAAGAAACAGAGCAGAAGAGCCATGTCTGTACAAAAATCAAAAGTACAAAACAATACCTACAGATCAGACTCTGAACTCTAGTCCAAAACCTCCTTCCCTTTTCCAGAACCTGAAAACCACCAGAAAACAAGGTTGAGCTCAACAGCTCAGCAAAGCGACAAACCTCCAATCAAAACTTTCAGAATCCAAAACCAAACACTTCAAACCAAATCCATACAGAAACCAGAACAGAATCAGACAGATATCAAAATCATGCAGATCAGAACGAAACAGATCAAATCAGAACAGATACGGACATATATCAAATCATAATCAGACTTGCTTACAAAACAAATACGGAAATCAGAAGTCCTTTCAAATCAGATATCAGCTATTATTTAATTAATAGCTAAATTCCCTGACACTGACAGAATCTCTATGGATTCCGGCCCCTTATGCCTCCCTTTGTGCTCACGGCACCAGACAGATGTGCTTATAGCACCAGAACAGATTTCATCGGATCCAGAACAGAATTGATTTCAGATTTCAGATTTAGCTCATTTCAGATTCAGATTTCCCAGACACTAACCGAATCTCTTAGGATCCGGACCACTTATAACTCTCTTTTTATAGCATATACAGATAGTATATCAATTCAGAAGAAATCCGGACAAAATCAGAAATCACACGAAAATCGAGCAGCACAACGGCTGTATACGGAATTTACACAATTTTCCTGAAAAATCACAGAATACCAAATTTGCACAGAATATAGATAACAACATTGCAAGACTTTAATTCTATTGCTCAGACAATTTTAGACTACACAGAAAAATATAGTCGACGGAAAAAGCCGTCAAATCAAAACTACCCGGACAAAAATCTCCAGAAAATAATCAAAATGTGCACACTCGGCACGTCAACAACATACGGAAAATTACGCGGTAAAAATTGAACCAGACGGGAAATACGGATGAAAATCACTAACAAAAATCAATTCCGAACAGATAATACCGCCAAACACGACGGTTCTGAAAATTGAGAAAGGCGGATTGTGCCTTACCTTGCGTACAACAATATCTTCAACAGTCTCGTCGGACGAAAACGGACCAGCGTCGCCCGAAAATCAACTTTTCCAAACTTTTCTTCGACTTTCTCTCTCCTCAAAAGAATTCAGATATTTTTTTATTTTCTCTCTCTTTAAAATGACTTGAATTCCCTTAAGTAAACTTGAGATCGGCCCGGCCGATCGCACGATCGGCCTGGCCGATCAGACCAAAATCCTATCGTCCTGGGACGATTTTTCAGGACGATAATTAATTTCCTTGGACGAAAAAATCTCTTATTCTCTGACTTGTGCCATGAACTGATCGTCCTGGGCCGATCCCAGATCGGCCTGGACGATCCATACAGGAAATTTTTCCTGGAACTGCAGAACACATTCTGGAACAGATTTTGAACTAATCGTCCCGGGACGATCCAGATCGGCCCGGACGATCCTGGAGCAGAAACAGAACTTCACAATCTTTCCGTTCGCATCTTTCAATTTGAAGGTTCCAGGCTTGACCATAGCCGCCACTAAGTATGGACCTTCCCATAGGGGGAGAGCTTATTGCGTTGAGGGCCTTTCCCAGCAGCTTCGATGTTTCGTAGAACTAAATCCCCAATGGAAATAGTTCGAGGTTTTATTCTCCGATTATAGTGGCGAGCGACCCGCTGGTGGTATGCAGCGATCCTGAGCGAGACTACATCTCTTGCCTCGGGGAGGAGGTCTAGATTCGTCCTGAGTTTTTTCTCATTCTTAGTGAAGTCAAAGGTCTGAACTATATTGCTCGGGACCCCTATATCCACCGGTATGACTGCTTCTGTGCCGAAATAGAGGTTAAATGGAGTCTCTCCTGTAGGTGTTCTGGCTGTGGTGCGGTAAGCCCAGAGGACATTCGGGAGTTCTTCAACCCATTGCCCCCCAGCCTTCCCTAGGCATGTCTTCAGCCCTTTAAGAATTATTCGGTTTGTAACCTCTGTTTGCCCATTTGTTTGAGGATGGGCGACAACTGTGTGGACGAGTTGAATGTGAAAGTCTTTATAAAAAGATGTAAAGATTTTTCCAGTAAACTGAGTTCTATTGTCGGTGATGACCTTTGCTGGAATACCGAAGCGACAAATTATATTCTTCTATAAGAATTGTTTGGCATTTGCTTCAGTAATTTTTGCCAAGGGCTCTGCTTCCACCCATTTCGTAAAGTAGTCTATAACCAGGATGATGAATTTTCGTTGTCCTGTGGCTATAGGGAAGGGCTCCATTATGTCGATTCCCCACTAGGCAAAAGACCAGGGGCTTTGAAGTGATGCAAGTTCTAGAGCTGGAGTATGGGTGAGATTGGAATGTAATTGATAATTTTCGCACTTTCGTATAAACTCAAGTGCGTCCTGTTTCATTGTAGGCCAATAGAATCTCTGCCTCATGATTTTATAAGCCAAAGATCTTCCTCCTAGATGCTCTCCACATACTCCCGAATGAACTTTTCGGAGCGCATAATTAGCTTCTGAAGGTGGGAGACATTTCAGGTATGGTCCGGTGAAAGCGCGTTTATACAACTCACCACCGATGATGGTGAAATTTGCTGCTCGTCTTCGAAGTCTTGTTGCCGCCATGGGTTCTTCGGGCAGCACCCCATCTTGTAAGAAAGACAAGATGGGATTGATCCACGACTCCTCCCTTGTTTCATCGATCGATTATATAACCCATGGCCCCTGGATACTTGGAAAATGGATCTCCTCAACGCACTTTCTCTTGTAGATGTCTCCCGTTGTTGATGTTGCAAGTTTTGAAAGAGCATCTGCTCTTACATTTTGTTCTCGGAGAATATGTACGATCTGATACTCTCATATTCGGGTTAAAAGCAGTTTCGCAATCTTACAATATTGGGTCAGTTGCGGATTATGGATATCGAATTCTCCCTCTACTTGGGAAGAAACTAGTTGTGAATCAGTGTGGACTACCAGGTTCTGCACTTCACAATCAACTGCTAATTTTAGTCCAGCGATAAGAGCTTCATATTCTGTCATGTTGTTTGTTGCTGGGAACTTGAGTCGGAGCCCATACTCAAGAGTAATCTTCTGTGGGGATATTAACATAATTCTAGCCCCCGCGCCAGAACTTCCAGAGGATCCATCAACATACAATGTCCAATGCGGAGGAGAAGGCGAAGTACTTGGTTGAACATCAGAAGCTGGAACGGTGCATTCAACCACGAAATCTGCGAGCGCTTGAGATTTTATATCGGGTCTAGGCAAGTAGTGAATGTCGAATTCGCCAAGTTCTACAGACCACTTAACGAGCCTATCCGATGTTTCTGATTTTTGCAGAATACTTTTCAGTGGCAGATTTGTGTAAACTCCTATTGAGTGGGCTTGGAAGTAAGGACGTAGTTTCCTGGCAGAATAAACTAACGCCAATGCTGTCTTATCTGCTAAGGGATAACGCCCCTCAATTTCAGATAGAATTTTACTGACATAGTAGATGGGGCGTTGCGTAGCAGTTTCTTCCCGTACCAAGACCGAACTGATGGCTTGGTCCGAAACAGCTATGTATAAATACAACTTTTCTCCAGACGTCGGTTTAGAAAGTAGCGACGGGGAAGCCAAATACTTTCGTAGCTGTTCAAAGGCTTCTTGGCATTCGTCCGTCCATTGGAACCCAGAGTTGCGGGCACCTCTGAGTATTTTGAAAAAAGGCAGATATTTGTCTCCGGAACGTGCCAGGAAACGAGACAATGCTGCAATTCTCCCGTTCAGCCTTTGGACTTCCTTGATATTCTTCGGGGGCACCATGTCTCTTAACGCCTTATTTTTTCGGGATTGGCCTCAATTCCTCTGTGGGTTACCATAAAACCTAGAAATTTTCCAGAAGCAACTCTGAAGGCGCATTTGGCGGGGTTGAGTCGCATATTGTAACGTCTCAACAGACAGAAGCACTGTTCCAAGTCGGAGATATGTTGAGATTTTTCGAGACTCTTTACCAACATGTAGTCGATGTACACCTCCATGTTACGCCCAATAAGGGTTTTGAAAATCTTATTCATGAGGCGTTGGTAAGTTGCTCCAGCATTCTTGAGCCCGAAGGGCATTACCCGATAACAATACAGTCCTCTGTCTGTTTGGAATGCTATTTCTTCTTCATCAGTCGGATTCATCTTGATTTGATTGTAACCGGAGTAGGTGTCCATGAAACTCAACATTTGATGCCCAGAAGTGGTATCGACTAACTGGTCGATGCGCGGAAGAGGGAAACTGTCTTTTGGGCAGGCCTTGTTGAGATCAGTATAGTCTATGCACATTCTCCATGCACCGCTTCCCTTTCGAACCAAGACGACATTTGCCAGCCAAGTAGGATGATGCACTTCTCGTATAAATCCGGCTTTCAGAAGTTTGTCCACCTTTTATTCGATTGCCTGCTGACGATCTGGTGCAAAATTTCATTTCTTTTAGATGATTGGTTTGTTCGTCGGATTGACCTTAAGGGAATGTACAATTACTTCAGGGACAATCCCGGGCATATCCGCCGGACTCCATGCAAAAATATCCTGATTTTCTCGTATAAAATCTGTGAATATTTTCTTCTCGTCTTCTAAGAGAAGTGACCCAATTTGCACCGTCTTTAGAGGATGTTCTTCAGAGATAGATACAGTGGTGAGTTCTTCTACTGGAGAGGCTCTTTGAGGTATGCGATTTGAGGTATGTCTTCGCTCCAGAGATCAAAATCCTCAATGTTTAGAGTATCGGTCGGGCGTGTTTTGACCTGCCTGAGATAACAGGTTTGTGCTGCTTGTTGATCTCCGCACACCACACTAACTCCTGTCGTAGTGTAGAACTTCAGCTTGAGGTGAGGGATAGATGTGACAATCCCAAAAATCGATTGGAGTGGCCTCCCAAATATAACGTTGTAAGCCGATTCGGACTTTACAACAACAAACTGGACAGAGTGTGTAGATTGCCGGGGGAATTCTCCAAGTACAACTGGGAGACTGATTATCCCTTCTACTCGCACAGGTCGATTATCAAATCCGTATAAAGGACCTGCTGCTGGTTGAAGCTTTTCTCTGACGAGACCCAAATTGAGGAAGGTAGAGTAGAATAGGATGTCTACAGAACTACCGTTGTCCACGAGAATTCTCTTAACATTGTAGCATGGGTCTCCTATGCCTGCACTGACAACAGGGGGATCTTGGTGAGGGGTTTTTACTTCCTCCAAGTCGGAATCATCAAAGGTGATGGTGTGATTTATACGAGCTTTCTTTGGAGTTGGAATTTCGTCCATAGCCAAAAAGACTTTATCGGATAGCAGAGGGCCTCCAGCTATTGTCTCAATTTCTCCAATTGCTATTCGATTATTTACTTGTGGCCTATGTTGTCGATCTTGCCCCCCAGCGGGACGAGTTTCTTCTTGGGTAGGTGGATCCCGAATAAACTACCGAAGATATCCTTGGCGGATAAGCCTTTCAATTTCCTCTTTCAGTTGTCTACAGGCTTCTGTAGTGTGGCCACGACTGCGATGGAAATGACAGTATTGGTCCTGATTTCCTGTGTTTGGTTTCAAGGGATGTGGCCACTTTACCGTATCTTGATCTCGAACAGCCATTAACACAATTGCTCGAGACGTATTGAGAGGAGTGCTCCAGACGTATTGAGAGGAGTGTACTCTTTCTCCTGTCGAGGTTCTCGTCGTGGCAATGGGGGCCTAGGAGGCAGATTATTTTTCCCTTGCTTCTTTCGTTGCGAGGAAGAATTATCTGTCCTTGGTGCTCCATTTCTCCCTTGCGTTTTCCGGTAGATTGTTCAAACTGTTTCCTATGGGCGTTTATAACCTCATCCGCCGAGATTTGAGCTTCTACTCGGTGAATTAAATCGGCATATGATGGAATTGTGTCGCGCATAAGTGTCGAATAGAAGGGGTCAGGGCGAAGGCCTCCAAGGAAGATTCCTCTCAACAGTTCAGGATCTACTCCTGAAATTTGTCGAGCTTCAGTGGAGAATCGCTGAAAATACTCCTTTAAAGATTCTTCTTCGTTTTGGCGGATTCCAGAGAGGTGAGAGGAATCATTAGCAATTCTTTGGTTGGCTACGAATTGCTCGACAAAAGCTTTTGCTAATTTCATAAATGAAGGGATCGCCCCTGACGGAAGCGAGTAGAACCATGTGCGAGCCTGTCCTTTGAGAGTGGCAGGAAAGACTTGGCATAGGAGAGAGTCCGAGGCTCGCTGAATGTGCATAATGGTTCTGTAGTGGTCGGTATGCTCGTACGGGTCTGACGTTCCGTCGTAAGACTCGATGTTGGGTAGCTTAAATCTAGCCGGAATGGGATGTTGTAGTATGGCCTCAGTTAGAGGTGATGATTCCTAAAAGTCTCTCTGTCAAAGAGTTTGTCTCGCATCCCCTTGGGGGAATTCTTCCCTTACCAATTTTCGCAGTTCGTGACGCAGGGAATCATGAGGGAGCTCCGCTCCATGTGGTTGAGCAGAATCTTCAGGGAGATCTGGGAGGATGTGAGGCTGTCGAATTGAAGGTGGAGGATGTGTAGAATTTGCCGTATCGGCAAGTTCATTATCCTGTCGAGACTGAGGAAATCTTCTAGGTGGGGGGAGATGAACCGCTGCTTGAAGATGTCCAAATTGGACATCCTCAACCAGTGGTGGATTCTGAGGGAGGAAAACTTCCTCCTGTTGTGCTAATGCCGTCTGCCGATTCTCCCGCACGAGTTGAAGAATCTCGTTCTGAGATTCTTCCATTTTCCGGATTCTTTCCAAGGAAGGTCTCGAGGTCCCTTCGACGGCAGCATTCTGCCCCCCAGGATGCAAAGATGCTGCATGGTCGTCTATGGTTAACAGACGGATTTCTGGACTGACGAGAGTTGGAGCAAGAAGCTCCAACTAAACGATTGCTGCGCCTATTCACCATCGTAGCAGTACTAGAAGTTGTGGGATAGCGGGTCCCACAGACGGCGTCAAACTGTTGCGTGCTGGAATATACACGGCGGTAGAGTTTGTAAATTTACGCCCTAGCGTTGTATGAGTATTCAGCACACAAGCAGAAAAGAGAAGATGAACACCAGGATTTATTCGTGGAAAACCCAAAAAGGAAAAAACCACGGGGCCTTGCCCAGTTGTAAAATTCCACTAGTGTTTTTGTAAATTACAAGAAACGGATTCGTCCCACAAATCGGGACAATCAGATTGTAACTTGAAACAAATTTACAAAGTTTTGTAGAATCCCGTCGTTTCCCGAAAATCCGGTAGAGTTTCGGCGTATACAGGCGGCAGGAAGGGCTCCGGCGGTGGTCGAGGAGGAGAGGATTCGCCTTTTCCCCTTTTCCTTCTTCTTCTCTTCTTCTTCTCTCTCTTCACTTGAGTCCCTCTTGTGAAAAATGAGGGCTCTATTTATAGTTTTTCTGGAGTGGCATAGCTCGTAAATAGGTGTGAGATCATGGGCGAATAGGGAGTGGATTGAATGGACGGCCGATATTGAACCCTTTGATCGTGCACTGTTCGTTGGACATTTGGAGGCCTTAATGATGTCGGAATTTGGCGATCTTGGGCTCGTTGGATTCGTCTTGTCGAGCCGCTCGATTCGAGTATAAGCTCGTCAAAATCGGAGACCGTTTGGTAACTCAAATTGCGGTTTGAACCTTCCAACAGCGCTTTGAGCCCTTGATTCGGACTCATTTGGGCTCGGATTGGGTTGATCTTGGTGTCGTTGGGTTTGTATTTCCGAGATGCTCAATTTGACTATAAGCTCGCTGAAATCGGAGTTCGGGGGCTCCCAAAATTAATTTTTGAAGTTTCCAACTAGCTTTTGCCTCGAGATTCGTGCCCGATCAAGATAATTTTTGGAGTATGTATCAAAGCTTTAGAGGTTTTCTCAGCTCAATATATCTGTAGTTAGTATAGACTTCAATAAGCATTTTCACAATCAAGTTAGTTGAGAAAAAAAAAATTCCCAAGGTACATTGAAAGAAGAGGTTGTTTGACCGTAAATTACCATTTTTGTTGGGATCATAAGACTTAGGAGATAGTGAAGATCTACAAGGGCGATTCCTTTTGGTACCAGCCATTTCTGAAGGTTCCACTGCAGCATCAAATGGTGTGACGTCCCATGGGCACACTCTTTCTGGTCTTGGAATGCCAGATGGCTTATCCCATCGAACCTAAATGATAATATAAATTTGTAAACAGATGCTGTATGATATATGAAAGATAGGTCTGATTGCTGAATTCTTTGTCCTACTATTTCTACCATGAATTGAAAAAAATGAAAAAGCAAAACGAAATGGCATAAGTCCATTGTGAACCAAAACGTCATGGGATTTCTAAACTTACAGGATATAACGATAATGTTATGTTTTTGGAACATATGGACTTGAATTTACGTACCTTAAAGCACTTCCACTTTGAATCTGGCCATTTTATTGGTTCAGCATCTTCAATAGCTATGATTGTGCCTGTATGCCTAAATTCCCAGGAGAGCACTAAGAATGGAGTTCACTATTGATATAAGCCGAAGCAAAAGAGATTAAGGCTTTGTTTGGGATGGCTTTCTTATTGCTTCATAAAGCAGCTTTTTAGTTCATAAATTAAAATTTTTTACTAAAAAGCTGATTTCAAAAGTAGAAAAAAAGTCCTCCCAAACTAAGCCTAAAGCTAAACATGATATGTACCTTTCTTCTTCACCATCTTCTCCTTCAAAAGTCATTCGAAACCTCATTCCAATAGAATAATTGTGATTTGCTGAGTCAATGTATCGATGATATGGAACTATAAAATCAGAACTGCTTGTCCTGAATCAAAATTAGATTTAAGGAAGAAAATCAAATGACATGACATACAGTTACCACAATATCCATGCAACGTGCAGATTAAGGCTTCATTTGGGACGGTTTTCTTATTGCTTCTTAAAGCAGCTTTTTAGTAGAAAAAATTAATTTTTTTACTACAAAGCTGCTTTAAGAAGCAGTTAGAAAGCTGTTCTAAACGAAGCCTAAATGTGACATACTAAAGAGACATTTAAATAAATAAATAAATAAGAAATTAGATAGAAAACATGTAATTAACACCTCTAAAGATAATACAAAGCATAATTAGACAATCAAGGGACAGTAAACTCAGGTATCCAAAGTTAGACCTCGTTGTTTACCTTGGCCGGTAATAAACACTAAACATGGTCCGGGTATTAATTGCGTGCATAGCAGATGCAAGTATGCCAATCTGCATGCTTTCAGTTGTTATCACAGATGTAGATGCAACTGTAGGCAACTTCCTTGCTCGGCGAACTCCAACGACGAGCTTCCCATCTCGCCCTCTGAGAAAGAAACAAAAGTAACAAATGGAATTGGATAACTTTTTTTATGTCACAAAATATCTACTTTACTACTGCTGATTTTAAAGTGGAGAGGTTATAAGAAACACGCTCTACTCCCAAACATGCAATATGGTTGAAAGGATTTGAGCACCGAGATAAAAGATGTTTCAATAATCTAAAAAGTTTTTCCTTGATTACTAATTCTGGGGTTACCAGGAGATATAATGTAGGCTAACTAAGAGGGAAAATTGATAGAAATAACTAAAAGCTGACCTGAGAAAAATGAAAGCATCCCCAGTAGACAGCTTTTTAGCATTGAGAAATATGCTCCAGCCAGTTGTAAGCAAATGTCTCTTTGGATGTCCTAAAAATTATAAGCAAATAAGATACTCATCTTGATGTGAAACATGTATGAAAACAAGAATTGTTTTGGAAAATAATAATAATTTGAAAAACTTTGCCAATTGTAAACCTTATGTTTCACCAAATTAGATTCCTGAATGTTCAATTAGAAGTCATGTAATAGCATACGGTTACAAGCTAGATTAATAGGATGCTCACAATATAACAACAAATAATTCAAGTAATACTATGTCAATGATAACAAAAATCCACGACTTTACAATTAGAAATGTTCACCTTGAGTTCCCTCACTCTCGCTCATGAAAGTGGTGCTTTAACGGAGGAAGAAAACAAGCAACCCTACAGAAGCCACCAAAAGACAAGTGATGCTTATGGTATTGTTCTCCGGAGGGGTAGCCAGAGAAGGGAGAGTAGATGGATGGCCGATGATTCGCCAATTTTCGGTCGGATGATGTTCTTCGATGGAAGGCACTAATGTGAAGAGAAATGCGATCCACGTAGTTGTCCACGGTATCGTCAACATTCAAGTTTAAGTAAAAAAAAGGAGATCGAAGAATATCCGTTTGTCCATGATTATCATACACGAATCTGTGATCGTGTTCCGGATCAGCCATTCATGGAGGCGACGTCGGCTTGAAGATAATACTTGTATGTGTAAGGCTTAGGGGAGGAGAGAAGTGGAGGGAGCTTGGAGAAGATGAGAGTTTCGGCTAGGGTTAGGAGAGGGTTGCTCTTTGGAATTAGTGAGGGAAGTGGAGGGGAATAGCTTAAGGAAAATCTGAAATTTAATTCCAGTTTTTCTAGGGAGGGAAGGATTAATTTTGAGTTTCAAAATTATTCCCAAACTTGGACTAGAAAGGGAGGCGGGTAAGGAGCTAAGGGAGGAGATTTAATTAGGAGTTAATGAGCAAATTGGAGAGAGAACATGAGCAGAAGGGGGCAAGCCCTATAGAGAGGAGAGATAGGTGTCTAGGTTCAATGCATGTGGGCTATATGTATTAATTGAAGGTTTGAATTAAATCTGAATTTAACTTCAGAATTAATGTAATTGGGAAGCTTCCTAATTAAGGATTAGCAAAGAGGAATGTATTTGAAATTCAAATGAAGAATTGATTTCAAATGAAGATACTTTCCAAATTGATATGAGTTATTTTAGGAAAGTAATTAAGGGAGGTTTGAATTTTGAAATTCAAAATTCATGGGGGTTTGGAAGGGTGGCCGGTAGCTAGAGATGCCAATGGGAGGCCGGTGGCTATGGGATTGGATGGCCGGCCGACGTCTAGGGGCCAAGGGAGGCCGGCGGTAGGGGTATGTGGGTTTCAGGTAGGGAAGAAGCAAAGGGAAAGGAGGTGAAGGGGAAATCAAGAGGTTGTCAGCGATATGAGGAAGAAAGAAGGAAAAAGAAATTAGAAGATAATAGAAGAAAGATAGAATCGAGAGCCCAAATCTTTTGGCAGCTGTCGAGTATTATGTTGGCCCTCTCCTAGGGTTCTCTCTTCTCTCCGAAGCACACAAGCAACAAGAGCAAAGAAAAGTTGAAAATTTTTTAATTGATTCATCATTAACCTCATACAAAGCAAAAGACATTTATATACAGTCCGCACTAATAAAGAAAAGAAGAAAGACTCAAATACCGTCGGGGCTAAAATAAGACTCACTACCCATAGGGGTAAAATAGGAAAACTAAAATGAAAAATAAACAAAACACATTAAAAGTAAAGGCTCCGAATCGTAATCATCAATCTACGATTCCGTCGATGATACACGTGTCAAAATCTCTGGCTAATGTCCTCATTACATCCAGCTATACGGGTCAAGTTGGTTGAAATTCAAGCAAAGCGAAAGGGAGTGCAAATTCAACATTCAACATAAAACAATGCAACAGGTTTCACTTTCCAACCGAGCAAATTAGGCGTTCATAGGCCAAAATTAAATTTCTAACACTATTGTTTTAAGAAAATAAAAAAACATACTTGGTTTTATGTTGAAATTGCAAAAAGCATCAACACATTAAAATAAGTACTTTGTCAAGTTGCCAAGAGAAAGGCTCTATATGCTGTTGACCTCATTTTTGTATGAGGTCATTAAGGACCCATCCAGATCAATCTTAACCTCCAGACCCTAGATCCTAGGATCTATCTGATCCTTAGGACTATTTCAGATCTAACCCTTGAGATGATCTAATCTAGAGCTCAATACCCTCCTAGAATCTATATTTTAAGACCTATCTAAATTCTAGGATCCTTCTAGACTACAAGCCTTAGGATCTATTCCGGATCTTATGACCCTTCTAGATCCAGACCCTGTGATCTTCTCAGGCCTTAGCAATTGCCTAGACCTTAAGATCAATTTAGATCCCAGATCAATCTAGACCTCAAATCAATCCTGACTCCAATTCAAACCTGATCTCAATTCAATCCAATCCTCAATTAAAATCCAGACTCCAGTCCAGTTCAAGATCTTAATCTTCAGTTCAAACCTTGATCTTATTTTTGATCGAACTTCAACCTTATCCAATCAATTACGATCTTCCAAATGATCATAAATGATTTAGATAACTCAAACTTAATTAATCAAACTCAAAATCTAGACCAAATCCAAAAATCCAGACTCAAATCCAAGGTCCAGAAGCCTTGTCCTAAAGGCCTTTTCCAGGGATTTTTCAAATACTTCAAAACCCTATCAAATGACCTCCGATTCAGAGTCTGTCAGTTGCATATTGATAAGACATGTCTCTGGAGGCAACCCTCCAAATTTGAACCCATTCTGAGGTCTCTAACCTCAGAATCCAAATATAAATCCAAAGCCTGTAAAACCTTCAAATATTCACGGCCTATGCCACTAGACCTGCCATCCAGTGGATTTTGACCTTTGAACTCTCTCCAAAGCCTCTAAGTACTTCCAGACCCTTAATTATAACTCACTGAACAGTAAACTGCATTTTGGTTGACCCACTTTGACCCCCAGTTGACCAGGGGTCAAAATGACCAAAATACCCCTATGGGGCTCAAATGGTGATTTCAAACCAAATGAACTCCGAATTGAACGCAACCACCTCCAGCAAGTTTCAAATGTCATTTCAAACTTGTTGAACCCATTCCCAACCCTTGGGTCAACCCGGTTGACCAAGTCAACAGGTTTGACCAAAGGGGCCCTTTAAGGGTCCAAACAGGTGTTTTGAACCAAATGACCTCCCCAGACCCTAGGACCATATCCAATAAACTCTAAATATCATTTGAAATTTGTTGAACCCATTTCCAGACCTTAGACCAAACTGGTTGACCAAGTCAACCAATTTTAGCTTAAGGGCCCATTAAGCCCTTTTAACCCAAATGACCTACATAAACTTTGGAATGACCCTTACCAACACTCATAACTTTCCCCTAGTCCACATCATTCACCCTATTGACTGTTTGACTAGTCAACCTAGTCAACAAGTTCACTTGAAATAGGCTTAAAAGCCCATTTGGCTTGACTCAAGCTAGCTCAAACCTTACCAATCCACTCCCTTCTATTCCAGCAGCTCTAAGCTCTTTTAGAGACTTCTTAGGCTGATTATTAACCCTTGGATCAATGTCCAATGGTTTGGATGTCTTACACATGGGCAAATGAGGACAAGACCACCTTTCTATGTAGGTGTCCTTGCATTTGTCCTTGGCTCCTGCTCTCACCAATTTCTAGGCCAGATGGCATGCATCAAGAAGGCTCCCAAGTCAATCATGGCCATCCATTTGGCCAAGATATTTTGGAGAAAAAGAAGGGATTAAAAAGAGAGAGATTAATTCTAATAAAAGAATTAACAAAAACTTATCCCTCTCCAGTGCTCTCCCAGCTTTAAGACTTCTCTTAGAGCTGCTCCAGAGAAATTCCTAGCTTTCCCAAACTGTTTTTCATCAAATCCAAGTCTCCCAAACACCCATTAGTGAAGAGAGAGAGGATCAGGAAATTTCTGAATAACTCCAAATCCAGAGAGATCCAGATCCTGGAGTCTTCACCAAAGTTGAAGAGGACTTCTTCATCTTTCCAACAAGCCCAAGAAGTCAAAAATCCATTGGCTAGATTGTAAGTTATTTGAGTTTTAAGTTTAAATTTAAATTTGAAACTGTAGCAAATCTACAGTGCATGGAGCTCTAAAAATCCATGGATTGGAAGATTATGCTAACATCAATCTATGTTTCAAATTTCATCAAGTTTGGTTAAGTATTTTAGAAGATATAGGCATTTAAAAATTTCCAGTTTCGGCCGATCAGGACCGTCCGATCGATCATCGGACGGTCCAGATCAGATCTGGAACCCGCGCGCCTCACCTGGGGTTCGAACCCGGGTCCTCTGGCCAGACCGCGCGGGTGACGTGGCGCCATCTGAGCGCTAGGATCGGATCCTGTTTGATCCGATCGGACGGCGGCTATTCGTGCCGACGTGGTTAAGTGACCACGCGGGATGACGCCACGTGTCAAAGCCGCGGCGCAGCGCCGCCGTCCTGCCAATCATTGCCAATGATTGGTTTGGCGGCGCCGGCGGCCCAATTTGACTAAATGATTTAAAAAAATCATTTAAATGCCCAAAAACTTCTAAAATTCATAGTAAATCTATTTTTCCACCAAAATCAGTGTTTTATGGCTTGTTGGAAAGCTCTTGAGCTCTAGTATTTATTAAAATTAAATTTAAGTTATTTTGATCACTGTATAAGGAGATATTTGGGTTTGTTTAAAATCTTGTTTTCCCAATTTTCTCCCAATCCAGTGGTCAAATCAAGCTCAAATTTTGGAGACAATTTTGGACATCTTAGGCATTATCTGTAATTTTTCTAGGTCAAGATGTCCAGTGGATTGCTGTGGGGTGAATTTACAAAGTATTGGGTCCATTTTGGACCCAAAACTTTAGAAATTCATAACTCTCCAAACTAGTAGAATTAAGCTTCCTGATTTCTGTGGTGTGTTTGTGTATGGTTAAGGGTTAGGTGAACAGAGATTTAGATCCAATTGAATACTAGTGCCACCTAGGAAAAATATTTAAGAAAATGTCTATTTAACTTAGAAAAATCATAGAAAATTCTACACACACCCACTAGGGGTGAAACTTGAACACAGTAAACATAGTGACATTTTACACCTTAGGTTCAAATTTCACCTAATTTTGAGTTCATTAGGTCAGATAATTAAGCAAATCAAAATCAGCCCTATTAAGAACTTTAAAACTTCCAAAAATTACAATAAATCAAATTTAAATCCAAAAAATATAAAAAAGACCTCTAACTGACCAGAATTAGGTCCTTCATCAATGAAAATTAAAACCCCCTTGATCTGAAATCAAATCAAACCTTAATCTAATTTTAATTGAAAACCAATATTTAATTAAAATAAATAATTAATAATAATAAAAAATTCAAAAAAAATTCCCAAACACTTGAGAATCACTTCTTAGGTTATCTCTGACCTTTGGAGTTGATTTCAAGGAGTTTGGAATTCATTTGGAACAAAATCAAGAAAACCCTTCTAATTAAACAATTAAATAAATTCCATAAATACTTCAAACTTTGAAAAATCATAACTAACTCTAGAAAACTCCAAATTGATCAAACTCGCTTGCATTCAACTCAAAATCAAGTCTAGTATTTATCAAAAATTACAAACCTTCAAAAATCAGTCAAAGTCAAAAAGTCAACAAATCGGTCAAACCTAGATCAAATCAACTCAAATCTTCGAACCTTCATAACTAATTGTAGAAAAATCCGATTTCAGCGTACTTACCTTCTAATTGATCGTATTAAGGTCTAGTATTTTAATAAAATATTAACTTTCTAGAAAACACTCATAATTAAAAAAATCAATTTTTGACCCCTTGATTAAGTGATTAGAATAATCCAGAAAATTCCCAAAACTCAAAAATCTCTAAAACTCTTAAAATGTTTATTCAACCTTAAAATTAGCAATCAAACAACAGTTAAAATCAATCTTAAATCATTAATGTTTGAACTCAAATTTAAATCTTTCCCTGAGCCTTTCAACCAACCAGAACTTCAAATAACTTTAACAATTTGCCCTCCTTAGGACATATCAAAACCACACGGCCTATCTCACACACTTTAGATGGTTTGCTAGGACAACCAACTCTAGTTTTAGGATAGGCCGGTGATTACGTTTCTGTTGTGTGCCGGGTTTTTCGAGCTTTCACTGCATGCTGTTTGTTAGCTTAGAATTGATTGAATGTCTGTTTATTTATTTAATTGAATGTCTGTTTATTTATTTACTGCACTCTGTGTTGTGAGTAATTGAGCATTTTAAATTTCAAATATTAAATGCTTGGGATTGATTATATCTTCTGGAGATTAAATATTAACTGCTTGGGATTATTTATATAACTACTGATTATTATGATAACCCTGCAGGATCGAGTCTAGACTTTTCAATTTTGATTAATGTAATTTGATATAATTTGAGTTGTATTTAAAGTGATTTTGAGTTGGGATGTTTAGATCCAACTTGAATTCCAAAGAGGAGAAGACATCCCTAAAGGGGAGAGTTTTCGTCCATTTGGAAGATTAAGTTTGGATGCTCTTCGCTTATCCAAAGAGAAAAGCTAACACCCCGTTCAAGGGGAAGTTTCTTTTCATTTGGATATCCAGAACCGACGAATCAAGACGAAGAAATGGACGACGAGAAGAATCCCAATTCTCAAAGTCAATTGAGTCATAGGATTAGAAATCCGGGTTGTTGGCAGTGGTGCCCGGCCACTTTATTTTCTGCAGACCCTGGTTTGTAATAAGCAAGGCAACTTTGCCTATGGACTTTCAATTTGAATATTAATTTAATTAATTTGATTGAAGTTTGATGTGATTGCGTATAGAATTACCTGCTTTTCGTAGTTTTTTTGGCGTTTGTGTGCCGCTTTTGTTTTTACCTGGACTCGTGAGACTCGTGAGGATGTGAAAATCTTTTATACTCCTAACTTTAAAGTTTAAGATTTTAGCGAGTCTGAACAACATAGAAAGATAACGAATTTAGGAAATTAGCCGGGGATCGACCCCGGGGTCGCATGCATATTTCTGCACTCCTTCTCTCCTTGTTTTAGACCCTTCCCCGCATGCGGGTAGAGTCCGGATAGTCTGACCTATGAGGACGAGGTGCCGGACCTGGGGAAGTCCAGTCTTCTAAAAAATTATTTTCTAAGCCTGTTTTTAACTTTCAAGCATATTTGATTTGGAGTTGTTAACTAGCATGCATTGCATTAGAAACAGATTTAAAAGAGTCAAAATTTTAATTGCATTAGTCCTTAGCATTTTGCACCCAGCATAAGTCAAAGGGGCCAATTAGAAAAATCTCTAGATGTCGGCCCCAACTCTCCAAAACTTTAAATAAAACGTCCCTACCACTCTTTCATAAAAGACTGAATTCATTTATTTTAAATCGATTAGGTGGTTAGCTGGCTCCCCAATCCAGGCCGAGGTAAGTCCAGATTTGCACTACATTAGCTAGGTTCGGGTCACTTTTTAGTACCCAACTTAGACTTAGGTTCTGAGGCTAGCTCGGGCTATAAGATCTCAACCTCCGGGAATCTAATCCCAACTTTCTAATAAAATCAACCATTCAAACTTAAATCATTTTCAATCAAATTCAAGCCCAACACTTAGGATAGGCTGAGGTGTTTCTGAAGTAATTCAGAATCTCAAAACACCTCCTACCTTTCTTCCTTTGACCCCGAAAATAAGTCTTCAATCTTAAACCAATCCCATTTGAAATTCCTACCATTTTCTCCTTTGATATCAATCCTTGAAATTCTTAAATAAAATTTACACCGCTATTTTAATCGAGAGTTTTCGTAGGAAATTCCGATTTCATACGATGTAATTAACTACGAGGGCTTGCGCTCGTAGGAGATTTAGAAACCCAGATCTAATTTTCAAAATTAAAATTTTCAAAAACTCTAATTAATTCTCTTTGGGAAATTTAAAACTTTGAAATTCGAACCCATTAGGGAACGATATGTTCGTCTTTCGAGGCGATATATTGTTCATAATAGAGTGTTCAATTTCAAAATTCCAAAATTTAACATTCCCAAAGAAAATTAATATATTTTCAAAACTATATATATATACCTAAATAAATATTTTTTTTTTTTAATCAAAACATATGCCTATAGAACTCATCCATTAAAGTCATCAATACACCAATAATAATCGCTTACTCATTTAAGAAAATTCACCCAAAAAGTTTGCCAAAGTACGAACTTATTCATCCAAGAAGACTTGCAAAGAGAATTCATCCAATCGAACAACTTAATTACATGGAAAATCATTTGATGAGGATGATTTAGAGAATGCTCGAGCAATTTTCGAGAATTAATCCCAATGCCAAATCATTTCAGGAGCAAGCATTTATTGATTCTCATATTTGTTGACATCAATTGAGACACAATGATCACGTCTCACAATGATCACGTCTATATTGTAGTGATCGATTAAACTTATGTCTGAGGAGAAGTTAATATCAAAAACACAACTTCTTTATTGTCCCATCAAGTGCCAACCTCAAGCTATCAAAGCCTTTTCTATTTAAATAGCAGATGTTTAACCTCCTTCATAGTTAAAAGTCCCAAATCTTGACTCTCATCAAGGGAAGCAAACCAAGCATGTTGCTTAATTTCGAGTTGTTTGCAACTTCTCTCCTCAATATCAATGATACACTCAAGTGCTGACTTCTTTACTAATTCAAATTAGCGGCATTAAGATGGTCCTTGCCTCTTCCATTGAGAAGTATATCACTTTGCATTAAAGAGACAATTTGTGACTCAATTTTTTAGTATCTATTGGAAAAAATTGTAAGCTCTTCTAAATATAACACAAGAGCAGACTAAAGAACTAAGAAATTTCATGGGATGCTTCTAAAGTGAAATGCTAGAATGTAATGACTTTAATTCAGTTATAACCCAAGTTTGATAGACGCAAGCACTTCATGAAGCTACATTTAAATACACATTTGAACTACAATCATTGAGAATGTTTGTCAAGTCACTTGAACTCGCTAGTAGTCATATTAATGTAAAAGAGTAAAAACACAAATCTATATCACTATGAAAATATTATTAGCTAGTAGTCATACTAAGTTATCCTCTTGGCCATATAACACTAGTTCAATGTGGGATCAATGATTAATTGTCCAAGTCTAGCAAAGTCAACTTAAAATAATTATGAAAAGTAAGCTGAAAAGTTGCATATCAACAACAGCAACAACAGTAGTGATTTCAAAATCAAGAACTTCATTTTGAGGGGTAAGATAAAAAAATATGATAAACTTTGAAACTAAAAGCTAGAAAGCTCACCTTAACCACAATAGTAACAGATTTTCACTCCTTATTGTGTCTTGTAGAAATCATGAATGTAATCCATGATAAAGATACATTTGTTGACCAACACTAATTTGTGAGAGGGCTTTCTTGCTATGGAACCATTAAATACTATGTGGTTCATAAAAAACTAAAGGCAAGATACAAAGGACAACCGATGTATTCATAAAACTTTGATGTGTCAAGTTAAGATATTGAATCATGTAGTTAGCTTGGGCATTAGTAGTCACTATTCGATGTTTTCATCCTTACTTCCAAGCGCATTCAATTCAAGTTGTAACGAATCATCCCAAAAAAACTATTTTATCAAAACTTTATCACTTTGTGTGACTCTAAAGAAGTCAATTGAACTCAACAAATTCTAAATTCCTTCTATGAGAAGAATTTCAATTAGAGTGCAAGCACTCGCCAACATTCTAACCAGCTTCACACTTGCTATGCTGAAAAATAAATAACAATAAATGATGTTCTACTTTCAACATTTTTTCATTCATAATGCCTTTTAAAAAAGGAATTAGAAATAGGATTGTGTTGAAAAATTCAGTCCACATTATGGTTTTTTGAGTAATACAATATGCTTTCAAGTTATTAACAAGCAAGATGAGTGTGGGCTATGAAAAGTCGCACCCCTGGCCCTGCCTCCCCTCTTTCCAACAAGTTTTACCGGATTAAGTTCAGAGTAAATTTTCAGAAGGCAGATTGGGTTTGTAGATAAGTCACTACCTAGAGATTTCACCCTCATTTTGTGAGGACTTTATGATCTGAGTTATGGTTCTCTTTATGCACAAGCCCCTATAGTTAATCACCCCTCCCGATAATAAGAGAGAACTTTCAATTGAGGCTAGTCGTCAATCAAATATGCAGAGATACATGGTATTTGACGTATAGTATAAAAAAGGGTTTGTATTTGAAAGTTTGATATTTAAAATTAGAAATGCACCATTTTGTGCTTAAAACAGATGGTGGGGAAAGTGATGATGAGCCCGACCAAGATCCCATAGTTTTGTCATCCCAGACCATCGTGGTCCTTAATCTACTCAGTCAGAAGTGTTAGTTGACTCAACATGGCAAAAAGAATCTTGTGGGCTCCAAAAATTCGGTCCCGGCCTCGGCTCACATTGCTTTTTTACGAGGGAAGGGGGGTGGGAGTTTAACGGATTTAGGTTCTGGTATAAATTTTGAAATGCAGATGAGTTTGTAAATAAGACATTACCTAGAGATTTTGCCCTCACTTTGCGAGGACTTTATGATCTAAGTTCTGGTTTCCTATAAGCGCAAGCCCCTATAGCTAATTACCCCTCCCAATAATGAGATAACACTTTCGAATAAGGCTAGTAGTAAATCAATTATACAGAAATACACGTTATCTAACATATAGTAGCAGCATTGGACTTAGAAAATTTGAATGGAGTTTGATATTTAAAATTAGAAATTTTTACCATCTTGCACTTAAAGCGGATGGTGGGGGAATAGATGATGGACTCAATCAAGATCCCATGGTTCGGTCGCCCTGGGCCATCGTGGTCCCTGGTTTACTTAATCAGAGGAGGTTGTCGAACCAACCTGATAGAAGGATCCTTGTCGGTAACCATGGGTTGCTTCGTCCACGGGTATCTTGTAGACCTAGGGCGAATGCTTGTCTAAGAGGATAAATTTGAATCCAGCTTAACTAACATAGGGCTTAATACCCTATTGATTATATCCTATTGATTTAAATCTCAAGGATTTGATGCCACTAAGTAACATATTGGCTATGGCCATAACCAGTATTTCATATTGCCATTTGGTAACAGAACCACTCGGTTCAGAGAGCTCCGGGTCATAACCTTTTATCATGCGGAGCCATTGGGCGGCAAAACCGTCGGTTAGAGGACATGTACCACGTCCTTACTGGCAGGAGACTGTTTGAGAATGGATCCTAGTAATATTTTTGACTAAGCATTAGCTTTATGTAAGCTGAAGTAAATTTTAATTTGTCCGCCCCGACAAACTGTTGCGAATGGTGAATGGATTTTGCTTTAAGTTAGTCGATGGATTATTTCAATTTTAAACATTTGAGTTTTTGGAATTTTCGGATTTTTGGACTTTAGAATTTGTGGAGTTTCGGATTTTGATGGACATTTGGGTGGAGGTTGAAAGGCATTTGAATACTTGGAATTAACCCCATCGGTTGAGATTTTTTGTCAACACGGCCATCATTTGGGTGTTTGGGGTCATTCCTTGACTAAACCTTATCGACCCTATCAACTTGTCGATAAGAGATTGAGTTTCGGAGACTTTACTTATTATTAATGAATTTTCTTTGTTCATGAGCCTTGGAGGCATTATATTAACGTATAAAAAAATATTCCGGTCGGCACCCAAACCGTATATTTGTTTGATAGTTCGAACTGTGTCAACTCCTATCTATTCATATTGAAGGATCGAGCTTGAACTACGTTCATTTATGGACCCGTGCAGCACCCCTACACGTCACATGTGTATCAATAACACGCTCACCGGGCCCATGTGGGTTTTTATGATTGCACTTGCCCCTTTTGTGTACATATATGTATACAAACTATGGTGCATATGCGGGGGGAAGGGGGCATTTTGGAATATCTGGCGGATGTACTACGACAGCTCGTGGAAACTTGAATTTGTCGTTGTCTCTTAGCCTTTCCATGTGGATGGCATATTGGATGTATGACCATTATTCCTTAAGAAACTTGTAAGCCTTAATAGTATTATCCAACTCAATGTTTTCAATCTGGTTGAACTAAGATTCATTCACTTCATAATGATTTAACCTGTCTTTCTCTCCTAGAATTGGTATAAAGATTGATATGCAATTCTCTAATCATGCTATTAGCATTATTTTATGTTGTTGGCTTAAATAAAGAATCAATCATTTCAACCTTGGATGACTGTGTCTTTACCGATGCCCTATGCTCCGGAATTAGGGGTCATAAACTTGAACTAGCTGTAGCAATTGAATGCACAGGGTTGTCCAAGAGAACCATATGAGTCACCCATTCCTAAAATAACTGTTGCAGCCCTTGGACGATCGAGATAGCAAGTGTATTTTTATTTGTAGTTGTGAAGTTGGGCCACCGAACTTTGCATTAATCTTAACATCACATTTGTCAAACATGGATCATTAACTCCTGTGGGCGCGATGCAGTGTGTGTTGACATTCATTTGAGCGAATCTAGGTGGGTCACATCATCACTTTCACTGTATGTCAAATCCTTCTGGTTGCAACTGACATGTTGATTGAGGTATGGGTCTCTTGTAGTGTCATTGAACTCTTTTGCTTACAAGAAATTGATGTGTCTTTTCTTAGGATTAAATCATTATCACCCACAACTAGGGAGGTATTAGTCATAGCGAGTTGTATCAATCCTTTTTAAATCCTTGGCACATAAGTACAAGCAGAGATTTCTTGATGTTTTGAGTGACTCAGTAAATACATCGATTATACTCTGATCATATCCTTGTAGGTTAAGCATAACGTAAGCAGATTTTCAAACTTTCCAATCTTTCTGGGAACTCTCAAATTGCTAGCTTCAATAGATAAGTGTTGAATCGTATCAAGGATTCTATAACTTTTGCCACCAATGGAGATTTTGAGAGCTTCTTAACTATCCCTTTGGCAACGAGCTTTAATTTGTTATCATCATGGTTCTCCACATTAGCAAATGCATGCTTGTTGTGGAGTCGCAAACAGTTATCATCCTCTAATCCCTCCAACGTCAGCATTTCTCTCTTCTTGTAGGGGATTCGTGTATTTGTTGGATGCCCGATTGACAATGACTATAATAATGCCCCCATAATCATCATAAGTTGTAATGTTATTGTTACTAAAAAAGTGAGTTGAGATATTTGTCTATGAACTATATGATGTTGAAAGTGTATTTGCCATCACAAGGGACCCATTATACTTGCAGAGCATCAATTATTCTTGTTTGCAAACAAGTTAATGTGCTTGTCTATAGTCAAGCAACCTCCATTGTATACAAACTGCCATTACTTAATGTCTCCTTAAATTGATTTTAGTTAGCAACTCATTTCATGTTAGATCTCGTTGCTTGTATAGGTATTGACGTATTTGATCGAGGTCAAATTTCTTGTTGGATCATTGCACTCATCCCCTTCATGGTTGCACCTTCATGTATCTCATACATGTACTCCTTGTTGTGATTACCCTCCTTCATTCGCAATCATGATCAATGTGAGCATGATCGAGATAGATATCTTTCATGGATGAATTAAAGGAATTGCAATCAAACACCTCCATCATTGGTTTCGATTGAAAAATTATTGCATCTGCTTGTACATCAATCTTCATTGTTTATAAGGGATCCACCATCCATGGAGTATATGTACTACAATTTTTTGTAGATAGATTTAGCGTGTTCTCCTATATGTTAACATTGAATATTGGATGGATTGTGTTCATTAATAATCTCCATTCCAATTGAAGTGATCATCACAAGTTGCTTGTTATTATTCAAATAAATTTCATATCTATATTTGAAATGAATTTGTGCATGAGTCCTTCCTGTAGGCTCCGAAAATTCGACCCCAACCTCCCCGTCGCGCGCTGATTGGCATTTTGCTTTTTGCTTTGGCGAGGGGAGTTTTAACAAAATAAGTTCCGGGGTAAATTTTGGAAGGGAGATGGGTTTGTAGATAAGACACTACCCAGAGATTTTGTCCTCATTTTGCGAGGACTTTATGATCTGAGTTCTGGTTTCCTATAGGCGCAAGCCCCTATAGTTAATTACCCCTCCCAATAACGAGAGAGAACTTTCGATTAAGGCTAGTCGTCAATCAGATGCTTAGAATATACGTGTTATCTGGCATATAGTAGCAGCATAGGGCATAGGGAATTGGATGTGGAATTTGAAGGGTTTGGATGTTTGGGATTCAAGGTTTGATATTTAAAATAGAATTTTCACCATCTTGTACTTAAAGTAGATAATGGGGGAATGGATGATAGACCCAATCAACATCCCATGGTTCCGTCGTCCCGGGCCATCGTGGTCCCTGGTCTACTTAGTCAGAGGAGGTAGTCGACCCAACCTGACAGAAGGATCCTTGTTGGCAGCCATGGGTTGCTTCGTCCAAGGGGACCTTATAGACCTGGGTTGGATGTTTATCTAAGGGGACAAATTTGAATCTACCTTAGCTTACAGAGGGCTTTGTGCCCTATCAATCATATCCTATTGATTCATATCTCAAGGATTTGATGTCAATAAGGAACGTATTGGCTCTGGCCATAACCGATATTTCATGATGCCATTTGGCAGCAAAACCACTCGGTTCAGAGGGCCCCGGGTCATAGCCGTTTATCCTGCAGTGCCATTTGGCGGCAAAATCGTCGGTTAGAGGACACGTACCACGTCCTTACTGGCAGGAGATTATTTGAGAATGAATCCTAATGATATTTTCGACTAGGCATTTAGTTCTTTTGTGAGTTAAAGTAAATTTTAATTTGTCCACCTCAACAAACTGTTGCAGAGGGTGGATGGATTTTGCTTTAAGTGTTGATGGATTTTTTTCAATTTTAAATATTTTAGATTTTGGAATGATTTTTGGATTTTGGTATTTTTGTGAAGTTTTGGATTTTGATAGGCATTTGGACTTTTGTGGGTATTTGGGTGGAGCCTTTAGAAATATTTGTAAACCTCTCCGGTTGAGATCTTCGTTCAACACGACCATCATCGGGGTGTTTGGGTGCATTTTTATTTGTAGCTTGAATCTTATCAACTCTGTCTAGCTGCCGATAGAAGATCGAGTTTCATAGGCTTTATGCCATTGATAGTGAATTCTCATTGTTATAGGCCTTGAAGGCCTAATATGAATGTATTAAGATAAATATAACGATCGCCACAACCGTATATTTGTTTGTTGGTTCGAACCCTGTCATCTTCTATTGAGCCGTATAGAACGATCAGGTTCGAACTAGAATTCACTTATTGACCAGCGCAGCATCCCTAGACGTCACATGTGTACCAATAACATGTTCACCGGGGCCCATGCGGGTGTTTGGGGGGCATTTTATGATTATACAGTGTCTACTCCTTTTTACCTTTTTAGGAGAATCGGGTTTAAAATTTGATAACCCGCGCAGCATCTCTAGACGTCGCGTGTGTACCAATAACACGCTCGCCGGGGCCATGCGAGTTGAGATTATATTTTTCTCTTTAGTGTACCTATGTGTATACAAATTACAGTGCACTTGCAAGGGTACTATCATGTGTTGAGTCCAGTAATTAGGTTGTTAAGCCTAAGTAAATGTCCCACGGCTACCAAGAGGGGGGTGAATTGGTAGTTTTAAAAATTTTAAACCCTCTTAATGATAAAGTTGAACCGAAATAAAATTTTCTTTTAAAGTTTGTAGAAAAATGTTTTTCAACCACAGAGTTGTTTAAACTGAAATTTAAAGTGCGGAAACGTAAAAGCAATAAAGTAAATGACACCAGATTTATAGTGGTTCGGTCTATAACCAGACCTACATCCACTCCTCAGAGGCACCCTCTGAGTATTGCACTAATACCACAAAGTGACTCTCCTTTAGCACCCACAGCAAGGCGGAGAAGCCTTTACAACAACTCTTTTCACCACTACCCGGTGCGGCAGAGAACCGTCGTCCTTTTACACAATCCACAGTGCTGGCAGAGAACCGTCGTCCTTTTACACTCTCCTAGTGTGGGCAGAGAACCATACGGCTGTTCACACTCTCCAAGTATAGGCAGAGAACCTTTCCGCTGTTCACACTCTCCAAGTGTAGGCAGAGAACCCTTCGGCTGTTCACACTCTCCAAGTGTCGGCAGAGAACCGGATCTCCTTGACTGATCTTCTCACAAGAATCTAGAAGGAAGAAGGAAAAGAGTAAAGAAATCCAATTTCACAAGTAGAGACTTTTACCTTAGTAATCCAAGTGAAGCCTTCTCGCTCCAGTGGTAGGAATCCTCCTTTGAATACTCTCTTCCACTCTCTCCTTGGCTATTCTCTCAAGAGGCACGAAGATCAAATGACAAAAAGATTGGGTGGCAGTCTAATTTGGACTATTTATACAAAAGACATGAAAAACCGCCCAAAAACTGCATATTTCCAATTCTGTACGCAGTGGATCGTCCTGTACGATCCTGGATCGTCCTGGACGATTTTACTTAAACGATCTGAAACGACCCAATTTGTATATGTGTACGAAATGACTTCGTACAGAGGATCGTCCTGTACGAACTAGGTTCGTCCAGTACGAACGGTTATTACAAGGTCGGTTCTAGAAACTGCTGAAAACTGTTCTAAGTCGGTTAATCGTTTGGACGAAAATATGTTCGTCTGGACGAAAATTTTCCAGAGAGCCGATCGTCCTGTACGAACATTTATTTCGTCTGGACGAAAATTTTCCAGAGGACCAATCGCCACGGACGATAATTTGTTTTTGTCTGGACGAAAATTTTTCAGAGACCCAATCGTCCTGGACGATATTTAATTTCGTCTGTACGAAAATTTTCCAGAGCACTGGTCGCCTCGTACGATGATAAAATTCGTCTGGACGAAAATTTTACAGAGAACCCATCGTCCGGGACGATAATAAATTTCATCCTAGACGAATAGGACTTAGAAAAAATTTTTCGAGCAAATTCCTATTCGTTCCAAGTGCTTTATAGGAGATAACTAACGGATCGTCCAGTACGATAAACATCGTCCCGTACGATCAGTATAAAATTGTATGATCTCCTTATGTGTGTGTGTAAGTTTTTTATTCACTGAATTACAATCACTCACTTTCAAAATTAAATCAAAGAAAATGCAAACTTCAAATAAACAAAATATCTCATGTTGAATTTGATTTGAAGTTATTGTAGTCTGGAGTCGGATTTTCCTGAAATGTTAGTACACACAAGAGCAAGTGCAAATCTTCTAAAATTGTTAGGAGATAACTATACATTTGAACAATAATGTTTGGAATCATCAAAACTACATAAGTTGCACAAATATAAATCATTCAAATAGCAACTATTCAAACATCATGTTCTTTGCTTCAACAACCTTCAGGTGCTTTACATTTGATATAATCACTCGAATTTTGTTTGTAGGCGAAAAGAAGGCTGTTATGCACTCATTCGCAATCATATTACTCATTTAATTGCATATTGATCTAGACTGCATGGAGTTGTATCTATCACCATCTTCCGTATTCGTCAAATTTTGCAATTTGCGGACATCAATATATTTTCTTGTCGTAGGAATGCCACCAAATCTATTACGCTTTCAACTTATGAGCAAATGGCCTTGCACTATCATCCATACATGTTGCTTGTTATATGTATGATGGTTCTCTCATCTTTTGAAGTGACTTCAGAATGCTTTCAACGATCATCGTCTCTTCTAATATCTACATTCCCTTTGGTATAAAAGTTTTGAATGTCTATAGGAAGCTTTACATTGTTGATCACAGGCATGTTATCATATTCTTCATTTGATCGTTGCATGCATACCAATTTGATTCAAGAGTTTAAGTCACTTTGGTTTATTATTCTTTGCTTGAAATCAACATCTCCATCATTAGCTTCAATTGAAGAACTATTGCAATATCTTGTAAATCATTCTTATTTGTTTGTAATTGATGGTTAATGAGATGTAGGGATTTTCCCCAACCTCACCAAGAGTTTGTTATGTGTGAGACTTGGAACATTGTTCACCACCAGTCATTGTAGTTTATTAGATTAGAGTATTTCATGAATCATTTTAGAGAAATAAAAGTTCAAGTTTTTATAAACTCCGGTCCACATTCAAGTTCACCTTTGCTTGTTCAAGCTCAATGTCAAAGTTTTTTGCACTTAGTCAATTTAATTGTCCAAAATAATAGTTTCAAATTCTAGCAATCTTTATGTTTGAGTTCACTTAAGTCATTTGTTGCAAGTCCAAGTTCTTTCAATGCTCAAATCAAGTTTGAGTGTAGTCCTTTGGCAAGTTCAAGTGTTCAATTAGCAAGCTCAAGTCCTTGCTCGAATTGTTCAGGTAAAGTCCCTTGGTCTCTTGAGTTCAAGATCATGTTCTAACTCAAATCTTCGTTATAGTTCATTTGTAAGTTCAAGTTAGCAACCATTCAAGATTGACTTAAGTATTTTGCTCATTAAGATTTAGTTCATTTATTGTCCAAACAATGTCCGAATAATGTTCAAGTAAAGCTCAATATTGTCTCAAGTACAATCTTACGTTTACCCGAAATTTCAGCAGCCTTCCGGCGTCTCCCCCGTTTAGGGGGAAACTACGGAAAACTAGGCCTCCCGCCACGCTAGAGAAAAGTGTGCACGGTAGGTGCCCTCGGACGAGGACACCGTAGCCGTAATAATTTTTATTCCCCACCACGCCAGAGAAAGGCGTGCATGGGTTTTTGGGCACCAGCTTAAAATAAGCAATTTTATAATTGACCCCGCCTCGCCGTAGGCGTCGCACCGAGTTCCCTTCCCACCATGCTAGAGAAAAGCGTGCATGAGTTGGTTTTTCGGTCCGACACTAACGTTGAAAATGGGGTTTTGATTACCCGTCCCGTCGCAAGCACCGCAACGAATTCCCTCCTACCACGCTATAGAAAAGCGTGCATAGGTGTTCATTCACCGCATTGCAAGCGCCGGGAATGGGTTTTCAAAGGTTTAGGGTTTAGGAGTGTTATACCTTGGCGATCGTCGGCGCGGATTGAGGGAAGAGGAAGCACTTGTAATAATCATAATTAAAATTAATTAATTACAATCAATTAAATAATTATTTTTAATTAATTATAATTAATTAAAATAATTAATTAAGATTATTAAACTTAATTAAGATAATAAGTTACAATTAATTTAAAATTAATTATAACTTAATTAATATTAATTAATTCTAATAAAATATAATTAATTAATAATAATTAATTTATAATTTTTGATTAATTAGAAATAATAATTTAAATTAATTATATTTAATTAATATAATTATATTAAATACATATATATATATATTATATAATAATAATAATAATAATAATAATAACCAAAATACCATATACCTAAGGGGTCGAGTATGGGAGATCGGGCAAGAGGGATGCTGCAGCTAGGGGAAGAGATCAGGCAAGAAGGCTCTGGCGTCGGCGTGAGGCTATGCTCGGTCGGATGGAGGAGGTAGGTTTCTCACTCCCTCTCTCTCTCTCTCTCTCTCTCTCTCTCTCTCTCTCTCTCTCTCTCTCTCTCTCTCTCTCTCTCTCTCTCTCTCTGCACCGAAAGATTGAGGAAGGAGGTCGGAGGTTGCGGCTGTGGGATTGGAGTTTTAACGTTGGCTTGAGCTTCGGCAAAAGGGTTCGATCGAGAGGGAGAGGAGTCGGAGAAGGCTTAGGGTAGAGGGGAGAAGTCGGCAGCTCTGCGGGAGTTTGGTTTCGGGTGTGAGCGAGGGAGCGCGCCGAAGGCTTTCGTCGTCGTTTTATCGACTTGATTCGAGCAGCGCGGAATGGGATCGAGATGGATGTAATAGATCGGTGCCGAACTACAGACTGGACGCTGTCACGAGTTCGGCCGCTGGATATGGGATTTGAGCAAGATTCGGGTGAGATCTCAGCACAGGTAATGATTTTAAGTATATTTTATTATATTTTCTTTGTTCATTTCTGTTTGGCTGCATAGTATAGGTCAACACTTCCTTGTTTATATGAGATTTGAACTAGCACTTTGCATTTAAATTAAAGTGATAACTCCTTATCATTCTATTGGAGCTTTGATATCATTATTCAAATAAAGTTTTTATGGGTTGTTCAATTTAAATTAAGTATAGTTCCTTGTCACTTAATTAAGCTTGAGCCCATACCCATTGCACATTGTTCAATTAGATTTGAAATCTTTTCATTTAAGTTCAAATTTTGTGTTTAGTCATTTTTGAGTTCATTACATTTAGTTCCCTGTTGTCCTTTTGAGTTCAAATTATTTGCATCTGGTTCAAATCATGTCCCCTGTATTTGCTCTAAATTTCGACAGCCTCCCGAGGTCTCCCTTGTTTGGGGAGAATTTCAGGAGTCTGGGCCTCTCGCCACGCTAGATAAAAGCATGCACGAATGGTGTCATGGGACACCGCGATCGTAGTCTTTGTCCCCCACCATGCTAGAGAAAAGCGTGCATGGGTCTTCGGGCACCTGTTTGAAATGCGCAATTTTATATTAATCCCCGCCTCGTCGTAGGCATCACACTGGGATCCCTTCCCACCACACTAGAGAAAAGTATGCATGGGTGATTTTTCAGTGTACTGCTAATTCTAAAAAATGGGGTTTTACTCGCCTCACCGTAGGCGTCGCACCGAGTTAACTTCCCAAAATGCTAGAGAAAAGCGTGCATTGGTGGTTTTCCAGTGCACAGCTAACGCCGAAAATGGGATTTTTGACTTTTAGAAGGTTATACCTTTGCATTCTGGCGGCAATGAAGACAACAAAATGCACAAAAAGATTTCCCCCATCTCCTTTTTTTTGAGTATTTCCCTTTTTTCTCTTTTTTTTAATATCTTTACATTATATATATATATATATATATATATATATATATATATATATATATATATATATATATATATATATATATATATATATATATATATATATATATATATAAAGTAGTTATGATAATAGTGTTAAATACTAATAAATATTAATATTAAAAAAGAGACTTAATCTAAACTACCTATATGGTGCAGTTCAGTCGGTGTAATCAAGAGTTGCAGCTAGAGAAGAGGGAGATCGGGTAGAGGAGGACGGAGAGGGCTATAGATCGGTCTGTTGGCGATGCGTTGGAGGTCAAAGGACTAGGTCAATTGGCAAGCAGGTGATCGACGGTTTTGGGTTCGGCTTGTGCAAGGGAAGTCGGCGGGTTCAGTGATGGAGTCGGATGGAGGGATCTAGATAGGTTAGAGAAGATGCTTTCTCTCTCTAGATCAAAATAAACGGGAGATAGCGGCTTGATTGAAATAAACGGGAGATAGAGGCTTTAGTCGCAGAAGTAGGGTCGGACAGGGATGTTTCGGAAGCAAGAGATTGGCTGCAGGGAAGTTTCAGAAGATTGGAGTCGGGCCTGGGTCGGGTGGAGGCGGCTATGGAGTTTAGGAGTTTGAGGGAGGGAATTCAAAAGAGGCTCGACTTGCTGAATGAATGGGAGTTCAGCTCAGGTATAGGAAGGGTCGGCTTTGATCTTGAGTTCGGAGGCCTGTGTGTGGAGACGGGGAAGGAGAGCGGATAGAGGTCTTCTGGACTTGTCGGCTTTGAGAAAACAAGATAAGGTCGAGAGGCTTGCAAAGGCTTGGGGTTTGGTCTGAATGCGGGAAGAGAAGTAGAGCAAAGGAAGGCTTCTCTTCCTTTTTATTAACGTAAGCAGAAGCTGATCAAAGCATACACGCTGGAAAAGTAACATTTCGGCGCCGTTGCAGAGGGATGGGTACTGTTCATGCGGCAATTTACAGAGGATTCGGTCAGAACTTTGGTATGGGTCCAACACAAGTAATCCTTTTAAGCCTTTTTTTTAATTTCACTAGCACTTTTGATGGCAGCCATAGATTACTTCGTCCAAGGGTACCTTGTAGACCTGAGGTGAATATTTGTCTAAGGGGACAAATTTGAATCCACCTTAGCTAATAAAGGGCTTTGTGCCCTTTCAATTATATTCTATTAATGCATGTCTCGTGAATTTAATGTCATGGGAGAGCAAACGGGCTCTGGCCATGATCATAATATAATGGTGTTATTTGGTGGCAAACCATCCGGTTCAGAGGGCCCATATCATAACCGTTTATCTATGATGTCATTTGGCAGTAAAATCGCTAGTTAGAGGACACATGTCATGTCCTTAATGATAGGAATTAGATTGAGAATAATCCTAGTGATATTCTTGACTAGACCATAATTTTTTGTGAGCTGAAGTGTAATTTCAAATTTGTCCACCTCGGCAAATTATTATAAAAGGTGGATAGATTTTATTTTTTAAATGTTTTGGTAATTTATTTCAATTTCACATGTTAGAATTTGATATTTTTGAAATTTTAGATTTTCATGGGCATTTGAGAATTTGGGAGACATTTTGAATTTTTGGAATTAACCCTTTTAGTTGAGATCTACGTTCAACACGGCCATCATTGCAGTGTTATTAGACAATTCACATTTTATCGGTTGAGCTTTGTTGATTCTATCAATTAGCCGACAAAGGATCAGGTCCATTGCAGGCTGTATGATTTTATTAATAAATTCTCCTAATTATGAACCTTAAAGGCTTAATATAAATATATTAAAACAAATATCTCGATCGACACTGTGACTATACATTTGTTTAATAATTCGAGCCTTGTCGACTCCTATCTACTGGCATAAAAGGATTGGCTTGATCTTAAATTTATCATTTGACCTATGTAGCATCTTCAAATGTTACATGTGTACACATAACACACTCGTCAAGTCCCATTCGAGTATTTAGGGGATTTTTTTGTAATTATAAGTATGCATGTTATAATGTATATGTGAGGGAGTTTCAAAATATTCGGCGCTGATTAGCTGTGCAAATGATCAATATTTGGGTGTGTGCAGCGCTTTATGTCGAAGCCCATAGATGCCTTCTATCCACTTGTACGAATTTCGCATATCCAGTGGCATAGCGTTGCGAGTTGAATCTCATCTTCTGCAAGTTGTCTTCACTGATATGCTATGTATTGTAATTGGTAAACACATTATGTCTGCTTGTATGAATGTTGTGGATCCGGTGGTATAGCGTTGCGAATTAAATCTCATCTTTTGCAAGTTATCTTTGCTGATATGTTGAGTATTGGAATTGGTAAACGCTTTCTGTCTGCTTGTATGAATTGCAAATATACTACCTTTGCCCGTAGATGTTATGTTGTGTGTGTACCTATTGCTAGCTATTGGAGGGATCCAACATCTACTATACATTGCTCGTCATCACCAACAGATTGAACACTGTGTGCATAACGAACATTCTACAGCTGCTTGTGGGCTAGCTATTATGTCCTTTGCCATATATGACCATTCATCAATGTTTGCACATGGGAGTACTATGTCTTCTTGCATAATTGATATGAAGACTACCACCAACTTCAATTTCTTTACTTGCGGGATTGAATATATTTACTTGTGTTTTGATGTCGATTATAGAGTATTTGTTACAATCATTGCACTCATCCCTTTTTGCACATAAATTGATTGATAGAAATATTACATGTTATTTGTCATCGGGGTGAGTTATATTATTTATTGGAGGTTTCATGTCAATATTTGTAGTTGTCTATTCATATCCCAAGCAATTTTATTATTCATGATTTGTCTCTTTCTTGTTTATTGATGCTCATCACACATTGATTTTTAGTGCTTGTAAAGGGGTCTGACATGTTTGCTTGCATGTTGCTTATATCTGAAAGTATCCACCACGAGTCCCTTGCTTGCATTAAATATTGGTTTTTATTTGAGTGTTTTGATTTCTCATTTTGCATTCTCACTTTCCTTATGAATTGATCAATTTAGAGTTCGGTTCCATGTGACTTAGTTTAAGTTCAATTCCTCATGGTTCACTTTTTGTTCAAGTTCATGCCCCCTGCGCCATACTCAAGTTCAACTACGTTCAGTTTTAGGTCCCCTGTCCATCAAAAATTTCTGCAGCTTCCTAGCGTCTCCCCCGACCAAGAGAAATTCCAGGAGTTTGGCCTTCCCGCCACACTCGAAAAAAGTGTGTACGGTAGGTGTCAGATAACACCACGGCTATAAATCTTCAATCCACCATGCCAGAGAAAGGCATGTGGATCTTCAGGATACTTATTTGAAATGCACAGTTATTTTCCCGTAGGCACTGAGGCATCTACGAGTACTTATATTCGTCCCTGTCGTGCTAGAAAAAATCACGTACAGGGCCTACCCACCTCGTTGTATGCACCACACCGGGTTCTCTTCCCACCATGCTAGAAAAAAACATGTATGATTTATTTTTTTGACTTGCCAAGAACGTCGAATATGGGGTTTTGAGTTTAGAAAAAATTATACCATTGTAATAAGGTGACGACGATGATGTTAGGTGACAACGATGGCGAAAGATACACAAATTTCTCCTTTTTTATCATCTTTTTTTTTAATTTCTCTTTTTTGTATCTTCTTATTTTCATTTTTTTTCTTTTTTCAATAATAATAATAATAAAATAAAAAATATAATTATAATTATAATTATAACTATAATTATAATTACAATAATTATTTTTTATTATTACAATTAATAAAAATAACATAAGTAATTATTATTATTATACTAATAATCAATGTTTAAAATTGCGTATTCGGGTATTGAGGCGTTTTTCATTCGTGAGGCGAGGCGTAAGCCTCAAGGCATTTTGAGGCGTAAGCCTCAAGGCGTAAGCCTCAAAATCAAAAGATTGCGTAAACATAAAATGATAAATTTTTTATATACTAATGAGTGAATAATATAAAACATAAAAAAACATTATATATGAAGTGAAATCAAAATATCCCAATAATAAGGCAACATTAAATATAGTTCAACTCAAAATTCTATATTTCTTAAATCCCAATATTCTTTTCATTAACATCTAATTCAAATTTCCAAAAATAAATAATAATGACATCTCACATAAGAACTCATAAGTCATCAGCACTGTCATCACTAAGGGGTTCTTCATTTGAATCATCATTATGATGAACTGCTCACTCCCCTTCCTCCTCTCCCATAGAGTCCAATGTCGGGCATTTACTTCAAGATTTATGTAAATTTTAATATATATAGCATGAGACGTAAGCCTCGTGCCAATGAGGCGAGGCGGGCCTCAACCAAGTTGAGGCGCAAGTCTCATAAAAAAAATCGAGGCGTAAGCATCGAGGCGTTTTTTAGTGGAATTGCGTAAAGGTAGGCCTCAAGGCGAGCCTCATATTGCGCAATTTTAAACCATGCTAATAATTAATGATGTGTTTAATATTAACTATAATAATAATTAGCTAAAACATTTATTTCTGCAGCTTTACGCATGCCTACATAATCTCTCTTTCATTTTGTTGTTGCTTCTATTGCTTTGTGCAAGTCCCAGAAGTGCAGAGTGCCCGATCTTCAGAAGGTGTTATCTAATAAAAGTTTTGACACTAGGAACGGAAAGTTTCTTTCTCAGATGCTTTATTAAGGTCCTTGAAATCGATGGAGACACGGATCTGACCGTTCTTCTTTACATAGATAATATTGGCTATCCGATCTGCATATTTTTTTTATCGGATGAAACCCGCATCTATAAGCTTCTTTATTTCTTTAATCACCTGTTCTTCAATCTCCAATCTCCTTTTCCTTGGAGCTTGTTTGACAAGTGTTGCATTTGGCTTTATGGCTAACTTGTGAACTGCTACGTCAAGGGTAAGTCATATATCTCAGCTTATGTCCAAGCAAAACAATCCCTGAATTCACAAAGGAGCTCTTTTATTTCCTCCAATTGCTCTTTAGGCAAAATGACACTGATGAAGATTGGGCAAGGATCTTCTTCAGTTTCCAAGTTGATTTCTTTCAGTTCATCCATAATAGTCGCCTGTCTAGCATCTTCAAATTCTTTCGGTGCAGGCTTAGCCTCTACGAGCTGATCATCGTGAGCACCAACTTCATAAATCTCATCACTATCATCGGATTCAACTACCTTGCATGTGATTGCATAGCAAATCTCTTTTCGAGGGTACTTTTGCAGAACGAATTTAAAGCCTCTTCTTCCAAGGATGTCCATTTCTTCGATACCAGATGCTCAGATGGAGACGAGCCTGTCGTCTTGTGGTGTTGATATTAGCTTGTTTTCATAGCATTCTTGGAATATTTCTGGGACAATACCTAGGCATTATCTCTACAGAATCAATGCGCTCGACAAGCCAGTCGAAGTTTGCTCTCATTAGTCATTTTTTCATTTAATTAAGAAATTTCTCTATCTTTGGCTCTCATTTGCCGCCTCATTTTCCGTCGCATATATGCAAGTATAATATTTTCGGCAACAATAGGATCCCCCCTGTCCTCTTACTCTCTTTTCCTTCTGAGGAGTGACCACCTCTGCCGACGACGGACAAAACCTCATCGTGGCGTCCATGTACTTGTCTAGGCGGTGGCCGCCAATCACCTTCATCTTTACCATCATTCATAATTGAAGTCATCATGCCTCACCATATAAACTACTTCAACATCTACGGTGTTTTCTTCTTCTTCCATCTCTTCTTAGACTCAAATTTCTGAGCGACAACGCCACCAGATTTCTAGCTCTTGATTTGGGAGGAAGATTTCTTCGATTTGTGGGCTATGGTCAAAGTTGACTTCTTCCTTGACTAGGGTCGGCGAGCGACGGAATCCCCCGAGGATTCTCCAAGGTGTCGAATGTCGAGGTGATCGTCGTTATGGGCCTTCTTTGGTATCCACTTGTGATGTTACTTGTTGGTGGGAGCGGATCTCCTGGAAGCTGTACCAGATGTCATGCCCAAATTCTCTAAAGTTTCATAAAAAGCCAAGCAAAAGATTTGATGCCAAGTTACACCTCCAATTATTTCTTGAGCTTTTCTTCATAACTGCTACAAACCTATCCATTGAGTAGGTATAATATAGATATGTGAAAAGGTAGCATATTGTTACTTTATGTGAGCACGTCTACAGGGTTGTGCCAATTACTAGATAAAATATAGTTCAAGAAAAAATTACCAATTTTGTGGA
Source organism: Dendrobium huoshanense (assembly GCA_016618105.1). Classification (NCBI taxonomy): domain Eukaryota; kingdom Viridiplantae; phylum Streptophyta; class Magnoliopsida; order Asparagales; family Orchidaceae; genus Dendrobium; species Dendrobium huoshanense. The sequence continues at coordinate 11,908,134 of CM028360.1, forward strand.
CATTCTTATTCAACTTATATCAGTATCATAGGAACCTAGTCTCAACAACTTGAATGCTTGCCATTATTAATCAATTTTCTCCATTAATTCAAACACAGAAATATGGCTGGTGTAAAATCTAAATAAAATCTATTTTATTAACCCTTAAACATGAGTTTCATACATCCCTTTTCATACAAAACAATCTCAAATTAAGCTTATCTCCTTATATTATCTACGCATCTCTTGCCTTCATTGTAAGTGCAACATGTTTTGATTTAAACCAACACTAAATATAACTGCAGGAGGTTGAAAGTTCAAATTTCTATCAATTTTAGGGCAGCCTAGGATGAGAGCACCAGAATAGCCAAGTAATGACATTATGCATACCAATTTATGAATAAAGAATTCAAGTTCAAAATATTCCTAAAACCTAACTGAATTAGAATTTTGATGATCAAGAGAGTGAAACGATTGCAAATTTTCAGCTGCCAATGACATGAAATTTATCAACTTTCCAGAAATTAAAGAAATATACCGCGATATATATGGCGAAAACTCCATTCTTGTCCATGTAAATCTTTTGCAATGAGCTCTTGTGTAGGAGGTTGTTTTGACATATCCTAACATAAAACAACGGTCTAATCAACATGATTAGATTGACAAGCATGTAAAACGAGATGAAGTGTCAAAAAGATAATGCGGCCAAAAAAAAAAAAAAAAAGAGAAGAAAAAAAAAAACGCAAAATCTCAAAACCAAATTCCTGGCTGTCTTATTTAACACGCATTTCCCGTTAAAATTGTTCATTTTGCTCATCCTAGAGGAAAAACATACCAGTGGTGGCAAGCAATCATCAGCATGTCGCTTAAGAACAGAAAACCCTCCATGTGTGCTTGTATCAGATGCTGTGAGAATCTTGACGAAGGAAAATACTTGCAGATTTAAGACCGAACTCTGCCTAGCCTCCATTTCATTGGTGTCACCCTCATGCTACATTCAGCACAAATTAAAACATCGTATAAAACACAAATAATTCTTCCTCAACTACCCGCTAATCATCAAAAGAACATCTTTCAATTCCTTTTAAAAGCTCAAAGAAAAAATCAAATGATTTGTCTGCGAACCTCTGGTTCTGGGAGCAGTGTCACTTGTGCAAACACCTCATCTGTGTCTTTTTCTGCCTGTCAAATGGAATAAAAAACAAAGCATACCAGGAAAAACATAGAAAAAGGACGGCATAAAATAGTAGTACTCATAGTTGGGTAGATAAAGACCTGCAGCAGAACATTAACAACCCGACATAATATTTTAGAAGGTAAGCCATAGATAGGGATACTTCTATTTTCATGTTGTGATGCGCAAGCCTCAATCTACAAATCAAATAGAGTAAAAAATAAATAATCAGTATCGACAAGAAACCGGCGTCCGATTCTTTCTACCTTCAGTAGGTTTAAGTAAGATAGAACATAGAAAATTTTCTGAAAGAGAGGAACCAAGCAGAAATTACCTGCTCAATGCAACCCTGTGGAAAGTAGTAAACCATTTCCCCAACAGAGGGGACTGACACAAGAGGGCCAGCGCATTGCCGCCATAATTCAGTGTGAAGAAGATCATTGTTACCTAGATTTAAAACAAACATTTGGATTATGTCAACCATGACGCCAAATCATGAAAAATACCTCTCAAACAAGTAATGCCAGTAAGAAAAAGGAACGAATTTTTCATAATCTCAAAGCTGCCAAAGCAGCAGGAGGGAAACGGTGTTTCTCTAAGTCGAGGGTAGTTAAAACAACTTGGTCCAAAAAATTCCTTCCCAAGAAACAAATGCATGAAAGTAACCAAGCATAGTAAGCACAAATGGAGTAACCCCACAAGCAAACTTTCAAAGCATGAAAGCCCCACCTTCGTTCCATTTTATAAGAAGATTTCTATACGAAACTAAACCAAGATTCCTCTTTTTCTTGAAGGCAGCATAAATCAATAGAACAAAAAAGGCTAAAATGGTTATCATTCTCACAAAGAAATAAGCAATAGCAGGCTAATGGGGTATATATAAAAACGGGAAAGCAATGATGTTCACCTTGGACTCTCTCGTTAGAGCAGCTACTGCGCAAGTTCCTGGCTGTTCCACGAGAACCCATCTCTGTGAGAAGAAAACTTATGAAGGCACTGATAAGAGAACCAGCGCTCCACAGATACAAAAACAGGAGAAAAAGAGACAGAGAGGCCAATTAAACCTTACAAGAACCAGTCTTTCAGCAACCCGGTTAATAAATAGCAACATCAATGCCAATTCTCTCTCGGCATCTCCAATGCTCCTACCGCCTCAGTACGAGCAAAAAAAGCTTCCCTTCTATTGAGCTTCTCTCTCCGGAGGGTTTCAGTCCTTTCCATTTTTTGGTGTCCTCTTTGGCTGACTCGTACAGGTCAGGCCAGAAGACAGAGAAAGAGGAAGAAACTGTGGAGGGGGAGAGTGAGTAGTTTGAACTTCGATGCATATAAGCATGCACTCTTCGTACGATGTTCTGGCTGAACCCCTATGATACAGTGGGGAAAAACCCACGCTGGCGCCCACATGTCCAATACCTGATTTCTTTATTATTTGATTAATATCAACTACACAGTTCCATTATTCACATAAAATATAATGTAAAATAAAAAAATTGGGAAATTTACATATATACTATTTTAAAATATTCTATTTACATATCTAACGTCCAAAACTTTAATATTACATACATACTATCCTATACTATTTTAATATCAAATATATCACTCATGAGTGGTATGTATGTAATATTAAAGTTTTAGGAGTTAAATATGTAAACAGAATAATATAGAGTGGTATGTATGTAAATCACCCAAAAAATTTTAAGTGTTGCAGGCCCGTTGGTCGATAATTTTTTTTCTTTCAATTTTTATTCATGTTCGAATCCCATAATATATCAATAAAATAAAGGAGATTTTTATATAAATGATAGATATATAATATTAAAATTTTAGATATTACATATATAAATAGTATAAAATAAAGTGATATTTATGTAAATCCATCTAAATTAAATCATTGGTGATTGATTCATGCAATTAAATTTATTTTAAATGAATGGAAGAGACTGTATGATTATTTTAATTGAAAAATATAAGAGAAATCTAAAAAAAAAAATTGGCCCAACAGACTTTTTGTGTGGATTCTTTTCAGTAAAGCTTCATGGGCTATTTGGTTGGGTGTTTTTAGGTGTAAAGTAAATTAAACACACAAATTTTGATAATTCAGTTGTTTAGTTGAAAGAAAACTAAATTCAAATTATTTCTTTCATGAATTTGAATTTCATAATTTAGTTCTTTTTAGTTCAAATATAAAAAAAAATTAGTTGATATATTAATGCAGTAATCAATCATTGCCAATCAATATTTTCGGCCACTGCCACCTCTGCTTCCCTTGATGTGTTAAAACTAATGAAGCACTGATTTTTTTATAATAATACAAACATAAAAATTTGATAACCTAGATTTATTCTAGAAATAACCAAATATCAAAAAAGTATTTCAAATACAATTAATGTATTTTTCACTACATTTAGAATGTATCTAAATTCTAAATACTTGTAATCAAAAGACACCCAACTGATAAGGTAATGGACATAACTTTTTGATTGAAAAATAACTTGTCAACTTTTTTTAGTATCTATAGTTATGTTGGCATTACTTTTGGAACTATATGAATTAATATACTAAATTATATATATATGATCTTACATAGAAGTACAAGTAGCCTCGAAAGTAATTCATATGCTCATGAATGTGGGCCATGCAGTGGGCCATGCATGAAAATCCTTTAACATGTGCTTAAGGAGAGACATGCTTTTAATTGAAAGATTGTTGACCTCATTTATGTATGAGGTCACTAGGACCTACCTGGGGCTTCTTTTTGGTGACCTGATGATTGACAAGTATCCTCTTATCAATCATATAGGTCCCACTCAAACTTTAGTCTAGATCCCTGATCAAAATCCCAATTCAGCCCCAGTCCAACCTCAAATCTATCCAGACTCCTTTGAACACCTATTCTAGTGATTTGGACCTGATTGGATGTGTTGACCCAATCAACAATTGACTTGTTCAACTGAGTCCAAGCTTGGCCAAATCTGACCCATCTAGGTCAAATTATTTTACTTGATCAAATCAACAAACTTCAAACATTCAATCCATTCCAATCCATGACTCATGTATCTTCAAATTTTTATCATAAGAAGTTGACCAAAGTTAACTCTTAGAGTTTGGTCAAACTTGACCCCTTTATGTCAAATCATTTGTTTCAATAAAGTTCAATCTAATTAAACCCTTCAAAACTCCACTCCCATTTTAGCTCATGCCTTAAGTGCATGTGGGCCATGAGAGAGAGTTAAAACCCATTGAGTTTGATAAAGTCAGCCCTATTATACTTGGTCAAACTTCTCCATACACTTGGAAAATCACTTGAACTCCCTACATATGGCTTCATACTCTTTCCTATCCATTCATCCAACATGCACACACCTCTTTAGATTTAACCTTAGTCAACTCCAAATGTTTGACTAGTCAACTTGTCAACCCAAGCTTAAGAAAGATTTCTCATGGTCAACCTTCTCCTTTTACTCCATACGCATGAACATAAAACCTTTGAATTCACTCAAATAAGCTTCCCACACTCCTTCCTTGACACCTCACCACTTGTTGACCAGTTTTACTTGTCAAACAGTCAACACTTAGATCAAATGAGATGGGGAGGTCAAACTCTTACTTGCATGAAAGTTCCCTTCAGCCCACCTGATCTAACCTCTCTACATGAGGCTTAAAGCACACTTAAAACCTTCTAAACTGAACCTATGCCTCAGTTTAGGTTAAGATGGTAAATGGTCCCCCCCCCCCCCAATTCACCCAACTACCCAATGAAAAATCAGCTCGACCCGACCTTTTCTCTGCCCTTTCAACTGCATGGAACACATGTCCTCCATCAAGGCAACAACCATGTCCAATCCAAGTCGTTAGGCTTTAAATCCTAAGCTAAAAGTAATGAGAAAGGATCATTTCAATTCTCATTCTAATCTCAACCCCCAGAGCTCCATCCCTCTCTAACTCATTTCATTTTGACTCTTCAGTATTCCCTCTCGACTTCCTTAGCCAAAACTAAGCGATCAAAGCTCACTGACGGTGAGATCTCCGGCCAACCAAGACTTTAGTTGGTCTAGCTCATTTTGGTGTTGATCCAGACATTTCTAAGTACCGACTTATTCTAAAGGAATATTCGTAGACAATCTAGAAGCCCAATAATACAAAGATCCATCGGTAAAATACCTCAAAAACTCAAACCCTAGTTATATACACTCTGGTGTAAATAGCTTTCTCAAATGCTATTTTAAACCCAAACTAACATGTCCCTAATATTTATCTTCATATTTCTAAGCTATGTTTAAAATTTTATTAATTTTGGTTTTGCATTTTATTAGAAATAGTTGTTTAATTAAATCTAGGGTGTTACCGATTACTGCATGCGGTGGTACGAAATCTAGCCCGTTGATCTTCCAATCAAAGGTTTGTATTTCATTATTCTACTATATGATTAATCACAAGATTGGATTTGTCGCTTTGATCATCATCCAACTCAATCTCTATCGTAGATTCAGAACCACAGACAATCTAACGTCCTGCAAGAGCCACTAACTCAGATAAGTGAGTCGTGGCTATGTTCATCGCATCTCCATTAATGCCCAATGAATGCCACCAGGCAATCATTGGTCATTATTGTGCCATCGGGTGACGATTGGTCTGTGATTCTAAGCGAACTAATCCGGGAGCACAGCGTGGCCTGTTGTCACCGCCTGAGGTATATCCAATTTAACTTGATTTTAAATATTTTTTTAATCCCAAAACTTTAAAATATCATAGAAAAATAGTTTTGAATCCAATTTTGGTGTATTTTAGCTCTATAGATTCAAAAAAATGCCTAGATTATTTTAAAAATAAAATCAAAATATTTTAACCCCTATTTTGATAGTTACTTATGTTTCTTTTAAAATATTGTTTTATTTATAATTAAATATTTATCAATCATTTTGACCCAAATTTTTGTAGGAGATGTTGGGACCCTGTCCTTGACATCCTTTAATTTTTTTAGGGTCATTTGAGTTGGATACAATTAGTTAATGAATTTCCTAAATTATAAGTCATGATTTGATCTTTTAGTTTATGAGAACTTACTATGTTTGCATTTTCCTTTTTTGAAAACTATCTTAACCCTTAATAGAACTTTTAAACAGAGCCTAGTGGTATATAAAGAGTGTTAGCCATGTCAGTGCAAAGTCTAAGTCAATTGCATGTGATTTTCTTCTTTAACATGCTTGGTTGTTGTTTGGTCTTCCTATAGATTGCATTTGGTATTGATTGTTAAATATCAGGATAGTTATTTCATTATCAAAATATCCTAATAACACATGGCTTAGGGACATTCCTAAGAGTGAATTCTCAAATGCTTGGGTTATGATTTAGCCCAAGTATTCAGGAGATTCACCCTTCTTGTGCACTTGGTCTTAGCTCACTCTTCCTTTTATTGAGGCTATGAATGGCGTGGTTGAGTGTGATGGTGTAAAGGGTTAATGAACTCCAATTTTATCATATATAATCTAGAGACATGTAAGGATAAAAAAACCTAGACATAAGGATTTAGGATTTTGGAATTTCCTAGAGATTAGAACATATATTTTATAGGGATGAAAATCATAGCACTCAACATAGATTACCTTATTTAGATCAATAGCTTGCTAGTCTTGAAAATAATTAGGACATAAGTGCAAATAACCCAAATTAATTCTTTTAATAAGCCTAGAATATCTAAAATTCATTATAAATCCAAATAAAATCTAAAAATTTTAAATAATATATTAAAATGTTTATAATTAAACCCTTAACCCACGAAAAATAAGATCCCCATCAAATCATCTTTAATTTAACTTTAATTTAATTTTTAAGGAAAATTGATAATTAATTCAATTAATTAATTAAAAGTATTTAAAATTTTTAAAAATTCCCTAGATACTTAGAAACACCTCCTTAGGTCATCTCTGATCTTTGGGGGTGATTCCAAGAGGTTTGGGGTCGGTTTGAATCAAAATCTAAATTCCCTTAATTTAGGCAATTTTAAAACTTCCAAAAAATACCAAACTTTGAAAAAACATAAATAATTAAAAAAGTCCAATTTAATCAAACTAAATCCATTAAACTCCAATTAAAATTTAGTATTTTATAAAAATATGAAAACTCCAAAATTTGGTCAAAGTAAAGAAAATCAACTTTCTAATTAATAGTAGTTCAAATTTAGTTTCGAACTTCAAAAAATCATAACTTTTCATAGAAAACTTCTAATTAGGAAAAATAATAGTCTTATTACTCATCTTAGAGTCTAATATTTGTTAAAAATATGAAACTTTCAAAACTATCTTTAATTTAAAAAGTTAAGTTGTGGTCTCTTAATTAATGCAGTTAAATAATTTCAAATAATTCTAAAAATTCAATAATTTATCAAAATCCCATAAAACTCTAACTTGATTAATAAAACCAATCAACCAACCCTTCAAATACCCAACAAGCACTCCAAAGATGAAGCTTTTAGGATGGACTACTCCGGGCTACGGGGCTAAGTGTACTAATGAGGCCTAGTTCCTCAAGCTTGGTGGCACAACGTTACGAAAAAATTCAATGGAGTGTGGAACCTTGAAATTTAAAAACTTTTAATTATTTAAAAAAACTAAAATTCTTAATCCAACCACATCAATCAGGTTTTTAGGATAGACTACTCCAGGCTGTGGGGCTATGTTTCCTAAAGAAGCTTGGTTCCTCGAGCTTGGTGACACAGCACCACGAACCAATTGATGAAAACTTTAAATTAATTTAGTCTTTAAAATTGAAAACTAATCATGCTAGTTAAAATTCAATAATCCCTTAATCTTTAATTAATTAAACTCATATAATCAATAAACTTAAAAATACATTCTAAAATAAGCCTTAATGCATTAATATTTTAACTCTAACAAAAGTATCTCTGTAGATCTTTAACAAACCTAAACATTATGCAACCTTAATAAATTACCCATTATAGGACATTATAGGACATATCCCAGCCACACGGCCTTCAGCACATACTTTAGAAGAATTTTAAGACAATCAACTATAGTATTGGCTAGGTCAGTGTTTACTTTTATTATCGTGTGCTGAGTTTTCTAAGTTTTTCTCACATACTATGATTGAAATTTGATTTATGAGTGTGTTTATTTTTTTACTGCACTCTGTGAATTAAAGTGATGAATGAGAGTTTACCCTTAGGTTAGGATCATTCTGGTTGATCACTAATTTTTTTGTAGGTGGTCATGCTCATTCAAGGCAATAAAAAGTGAGCTAAACTAATAATTATTATAATTACTACATGTGCTTCAGTTACTTAGCCCCTAAATAAATAAGAGCATGATTGAGTGTATTTTTCAATATATATATATATATATATATTGGGATTTATTTGATTAATTAAATGATCAAGATAATCATGCTGAAGAGTCTAAATTGTTGCTTTTACATTGATGTAATTTGTTTAAAGTTATGAGTTATAAAAGTGTCTTTGAGTTGGGATACAAGTATCCAAAGTTGGATTCCAAATAGGAAAGGATGTCCCTTAGGGGGATAGTTCTTTTCAATTTGGAAGTCCAAATTTGGATCATTTTAATACCCAAAGTGGAAAGGATAACCTCCCATTTGAGGGAAGAGTTTTCTTTATCATTTGGGTATCCATACATGAAAAATCCAAGGAGCCTGAAGAGAAGTATAAATACTCAAAGATAAAGAGTATCCCACTCAAAGCCTACTTACGCCAGTCTTAGAATTAGAATTTGGGTTTATGGTTACTTTTTAATTTATATAATTGTGGGTTATAATAAATGAGGCATTTGCCTATGGACATTATTTTATGGAATTAATTATATTTATAGATGTTCTTAATTTAATTTGATTATGATTAGATTTTATCTATTTTTTGTTAGTTTTTTTGGTAGTTTGCATGTCATTTTTATTTTAGACTAGATACGCGGAGGCTCATAAGGGTACGCTTAAAAATATTTTTTACTTAAATCAATTAGTTTTTTAAGCTCACATAGAAACTCTAATTACCTAAGAGGTAAGCTCAGGACTACTAGGAGTTTGCATAATCATATTAATTTAGTTCTCTTCCTCATTAGACACCTCCCAGCCTCTAAGTTCTGGCATATAACTAGCCTTTGAGGGTGTATATCTATTTGTTGACCTCATTATTTGAGGTCAATTTCTCCAGAAATTGACTCTAGCACCTAGGTCTTCGTAGCCTAATGTAGACGTCGCCCATAGGATTTCCCTTAGGTGGATACCCACTGACATAGCATCGACTCAAGCCTATCACTCAATCCGAATCAAAATCAATTCAGTCCAATTTCATTTCAATCCCAAACGAACTCAAATCAAGCTCGATTTTATGATTCGTCGATGTCGATCGACTCAATCTAATTCGTTTTCGATCAAATTGATACATCATTGGATTCAATCAATTCACCAATCGAATCAAAATCAAATCAAATTAACACAAATTGAATTCGATTTCAATGGCTTTGATTAACCCATTTTGACTTGTCACAAGTATATATATAATAATAATTTATACGTTGTCAAAAATTATCTTAATCGGGCACGAATCTCGATGCAAAATCAAGTTTGGAAACTTCAAAAATTAATTCGGAGACCATCCGAACTCCGATTTCAGCAAACTTACAGTCGAACTGAGCGTCTCGAGAATACAAACCCAACTACACCAAGATCAACCCAATCCAAGCCCAAATGAGTCCAAATCAAGGGCTCAAAGCGCTGTTGGAAGGTTCAAACCACAATTTGAGTTACCAAACGGTCTCCGATTTTGAAGAGCTTATACTCAAATCAAACGGCTCGACGAGACGAATCCAATGAGCCCAAGATCACCGAATTCCAAAATCATTAAGGCCTTCAAATGTCAACCGAACGGTCCACGGTCAAAGGGTTCAGCAACAACCCATAACTACCCACTCTCCCTCTCCCTCAACCCATAACCACCCACTCTCACTCTCCCTCGACCCAAAAAACGTCCAAGCCTCCCTCCTCTCATACATGACATGTCCAAGCCTCCCTCCTCTCATACATGATATGTCCAAGCCCCAGGCTCGCCTTCTCCCACTCTGTCTTCTTTCAATTCACAAGCAGTTCGGAAATCCTCCCAGCCTCCTCTGATACTTTCGTCGCCAGCCCCTAACCAAACGAGACCCCATCTCTCATATTTCTTGACTGATCAAACTTTGGGAAGCCAAACAGAACTCTTTGTCTCCTTTGCTTACGTAGACAACAAACTTAACCGTCAGATATTTTTCTCCATTTGCAAGGTATCTTATATCTTCTCCTTCAATATTTGAATACAGTTTTTTTTGGCTCTCATGCCAAAATCTTGTGATCAGCCATTAGTTAGAATTATGAATGGTTTTAAAATCCATTTCTAGTAAAATATTGCCAATTAAATTTCATTTTTTTTTTTAGAATAAGTCAGATTGAAAGTGTCTAATTATTTCTAATCAAGATTGTAACATGTTGAATCTATATTTTCTTTCTTTTGAAATGAGCTCTCTATGAAACAAATTTTTGTTAGGTTTACAAAAGCATATGAATCGTCTCCTCTAAACTTAGATGTTGTTATTCTTGAATAATTTTTTTTTTAAGTTATCATTTTTTATAGCAAAGAAAAATGAGAAAATGAAATACTAAACTCTTGTTGATAGTTTGCTTTGCTCTTATAAAATTTGAGAAGAATTCTTGAATTCAGTTGCTTAAGTTTCACTAGTGGTTAGTTCTCATAATGATTTAGTAAGTATTTTGTTTTTATTCAATGAAATCTTGACGGTGAAATAAAGCAAGTTGTTATAGGCTCTTTGTATTGTATGGTTACCATTCTCATCTCAATACAATCAAATGGCTTTTTGTGTGAATGGTTATATACATGTGTTATTGAGGCTTATAAAGTTATTGGAAAGATAATATGCTTTAAATTGGAAATATTCATAAATTTTTTGAAAGAGTAAAGTAGGTTTAATTGTTCTTTCTCATTATTACTGTTAAAAGTGTTTATGTGAACTTGTATGTTGCAATGATTAGCATGAATATGTTTTAGAAAATGAAGGGTGGTTATGAATGGTAAATTGAAACTTGATTGTTGGAGAATAAAAAATTGTTTTGTTTTGAAAATGCGATATGTATAGAAAAATAATAAGTAGGGCTTGTGATTTCGAAAATGTGAAACTTATGTGTTTTAGAAATGTGAAATTGTGTATTTGTAAAGAAAGGTGTATGTTTTGAAGGATGATTTATGAATGTAAGTGTTAAGAGTATAGTTTGATCTTTGAATAGTGAAGTGCACATTTTTGAAAGGTAAAATGTGTAAGTGTGAGAATGCTTAAATATGGGAATGTGGTGGAATTTGTATATATTTTGAGAAAGGAAATTGTGAAGATATGAAGGGTAAAAATGTGTTGGTTTTGAATAGTAAATTTTGAGTTTTTGGAGAGTGAAAGGTATATGTTTAAAAGATGAAATGTGAGAAAGGTAAAAAAAAAATAAATGTTAGATTGTGAGAAATAAAAATGTGTATATGTCAAATTATGTTTTAAAGTGCGTGTTTGTTAAAGGTTGAATTGTTATAAGGAGTGAGGTGTAAATGTGTTGAATGGTGTTTTAAGTGTGTAGTTATTAAAAGTTGAAGATGTATGGTCTTTGAGAAGAAAGAGAGTGTTTGTGTTAGAAAATGTTTGGTTTGGGTAAATAATAAAAGAAAATAGGACTCTCTCTTCCTTTTTCTACTTTTTCTTTTTACTTCTCCTTTCTTGTGCCTCGGAGTAAATATTAGAAAGATATATATAATATGAGTTCAAAGGTGGAAAGTTCAAAAGCAAAGTCAACAAAAACCAGTGTTCAAGCCCGAAGAAAGGTACGTCTTTTACTTTCATTAAATTTCAATTATTTTATTATTAATTATTAAATGTGCTTTCTAATCCCTATTTTTCATGTTTTCTCTTTATTTGCATGAATTGTGAGGAACGGTACCGATCGAGGGAATAAAAGTACAAGGAGCTAATGACGTCAGTCGCCTCTATCTAACCGGGTATAGGTGCTACGGGCGGAACCACCGGGTCGTAACCCCCGGTGACTGTGAGTATTTCTAAACTTAGAAAACCTTTAGGGGCCCCTTGATGTGGTATGCGTGAACCATTCCTTTAGGTCCCTGTAGTAACTTCAATTTAATTAGATTTACTTTTTTGCTTTATTTTAGATCCCTAAACCCCTTTTACACACACTCAAAGTCCTAAGGGTTAGTAATAACAAATTTTTATCCCATACAACAGTAGTGACACTTAAGGACAAAAATTAAGGACCGGGTCTTAGAAAATCTAGACTTAGGAAGCATGCACACTTTAGGATAGAAACTTATAACATAGAAAATTTAGTGACATCTCACTTTAGAATTAGTAAACATCTTTAAATTAGAATTCAATCAATTAAAAAACTTTAGCCAATAATTGACTTAGGACATTTCAAAACCACATAACCTATTGCACACACTTAGATTTGTTTGCTAGGACAACCGACTCTAGTTTTAGGTTAGGCCGGTGTTTATTTCCTTACTGCACTGTGACGGGCTTTTTCTCGAGTTTTATTACATGCTGGTTGTAAAATGTTAGTGTGTTTGTTTATTTATTTTTACTGCACTCTGTGTTGGTTTGATTGACAATTAGATTACCCATAGGCTAGGAGCGATCTGGATTGTTAATATGATTTTCTGCAGGTGGCCACACTCATGCAGGGCAGAAAAAGGGGGCTAATTAATTAATAATAAATAAATGCTACAGGTGCTTCAGCTGCTTAGCCCCCAAATGAAGAAGAGTGTGGCCAAGTGTGGCGTAATAATTTAAATTCAATTGCATATATATATAACTGCGTGGGATGATTTTTTATAAATTGCTTAGGATAACCTTGCAGGTGGACTAGATTTTTCTTCCCTTTCTGTGAAATGAAATGTAATGTAAATATAATATATCAAGAGTCAATAAATGTGAAAGTGATTTTTTTTGAAAGTGGGATATTACATCCAATTTGGAATCCAAAGAAAGGAGAATATACCTTAAAGGATTATTCTCTTTTATTTGGAAAGCCAAATTAGGATGATTCAATATCCAAATAGAAAAGAAAATACCCCTCTTAGGGATGAGTTTCTTTTCATTTGGATATCCAGAACCCGACAGACCCGAGAAGTTCGTAGAAGAAGAAAAGACAGAACAAGAAGATTGAAGAAAGAAGAGGAAGAAATGAAGATTTAAGGAACAGTATATCCCATTTCAAAAAATCACTTGCGTCATTCTTAGGATTAGAATCCGGGTTTGTTGTCAGTGGTGCCCGGTCACTTTACTTTTCTGCAAATTCTGGGTGTAATATGGACATTGGACATTGGACATTATATTTGGATTATTAAAATTGATTGTTTACATTGTTTGTGCAGTAGATTTTTTTTAGGACTTTTCATGCCGTGTTTTGTTTTAGCCTGGATTCGAAACGGAGAGATTTTTTTTGTAAGGGTACGCTCAAAATTCTTTTACTTGAAATTCTACTAAAATTTTTAGACTCACATAGTAACTCTAACGATCTAAGAAGTAAGCTCGGGACCGCCGAGAGTCAGCATAAGCATATTAATACTTTCTCTTCCTTGTTAGGCACCTCCCCGCCTGCGGGTTCTGGCAGACCACTTGACCTATGAGGGTGCAGTTCTGTCAAGGGGAAGTTGTGCAATCTCTAGGAAAAAAACATATTTTCTAAGCCTAATTTTTAAACTGCTTCATATTCATTTTATGCATTCGAGTCAATTAGCATGCATTGCATTAGATACAAATTAAAAAGAGTCTAAAATATTAATAGCATTTCTAGGCATTTCTCACCATACATAAGTTAAGAGGCCAATTAGGAACTGTCTTAGATGTCGGCCCCCAATTCCTTAAAACTTAAATAAACATCCTTACCCATCTTTCATAAGAGACTGGACACATGGTTTTAAAGCGCCTAGGTGGTTAGCTGGCTCCCCAATCCAGGCCGGGGTAAGTCCAGATTTGCACTTCATTAGTTAGGTTCGGGTCGCTACTTTGTAGTACCCAAATTAGATTTAGGTTCTGAGGCAGATTCTTTTTAGATCTTAAGTCCTCGCCCTCTGGGAATATAATCCCAATTTTCTAATAAAATGTCAACTTAAACATAAAATTTTCTCTTAAAATGTAAAGCCCAACATAGGATAGACTGAGGTTGTCTCTGAGCTTCTCAGAATCTGGCACCTCTTACTTTTCTTCCTTTGACTCGCTAATAAATGTTCAACATTGAGCTTTCTCCTTAAAAATTCCTACTTCTATTTTCTTGTCTTCTACTTTGTAGTCAAAAGAGTATGAAATCACTGCTTTAATCGAGAGTTTTCTTAGGGGCACTCCTCCTAGGATGTAATTAACTATAGGGGCTTGCCTCTATAGGGATTTGAGAACCTCAGACTAAAATAAACCTTGTTTTATTCATATAAAACAAGGGAAGAATCTTTGAGAATGCAGATATCTTTAAAAAACTTCATTTCTAATCTTAAATATGTTTGTAGGATGTTATTATTGTCCTTTCAGATAATATAATTTCCTATTTGATATATTCAACTTTAGAAATGATGAATTTTATAAAATTCATTCTTGCTTTTGGATGTCTTGAAGAATGTTATGTTCGTCTTTCAAGATGATATAATATTCTCCTTGCTATAACTAAATAAAAGAATGAATAAATTTTTTAAGAAAAACTTATTTCTATTTTTAAACACATTCTTAAGAATTTCATGTTTATTTTTCGAAATAATATACTATTCTTTAAATTGTGTTTGATTATAGAAATATCAATTTTCAAAACCCTATTCTGATATTGAATCCATTGTAGAATATTGTGTCGGCCTCTCGAGACTGTACTTTATTCTCAATGCAGTATTAGATTACAAAATAGGAGAAATCAAAATCTGTGTGGTGACATAATTTTTTTTCCCACCAAGATTTTTCTGGCGACTCCGCTGGGGATCAATCCTCTCTCCATCTTTAGCAGTGTTTTATACCCTTTAATCGGTAGTATACTTGTGCTTGGCATAGGTTGTAACTACCTTTCTTCCACCGGTTCTTTTATTCTTTTCATTCTTGGATAATTTGGCCGGTATCTAAATAAATTTTTAGAGGTCTTATTTTGGACCCCATTAAAAAACTGATGGGAAGCTCCTTTATACGACCTTTTTGTAAAGTAAATCTCCGTGCTAATTCGAATGTTGTAGTTACATTTTATTTTGTAGCTTGATGTTTGAGTTAGCACTGGATCCAAAATCAATTTACCCAATCTTTAGTAATATGTATAGTTACTTCTTTTAGTAACTTAATGTATTATTTGGATTGGGTCCAAATAATTTTAAGTCTTGAAAATTTTTAAACTTCTGTGTCCTAACTAATTTGTTACAGTTATATATTTTTATACCTCGATATGTGGCTGGACAAATCTCAAGAAAATTTGAGCTTTTAAATAAAAATTTTCTCCTTATCTAAATCAACATGTTACAGTTATATATTTTTATAGCTTAATATGTTTGGTAGGATAGGGTCCAAAAGCTCAAACCCTCAATCAAAATTTTCTGCTTGTCCTAATAATATATTGTAGCTACATGTACTTTGTAGCTTGGTATTTTTTCTAGGACAGGGTCTAGAATGTGATATATGCAAGATTTTCAAGATTTTCAAGATTAAATTTGATTTACATTGAGAAAAATTTGAAAGTTCAAATACAAATCAAGCTTATAAAAATAATTTTGCTAGAGAAAATAGTAGGTTGATTTCTTTTAAAAAGAAATTTACCTCTATCTTTCTTAAATTATAATTAAAACGTCATTGTGGTTGACTCCTCTAAACACTTAAAGAATAAGACCTATGGTTATCAATGCTAAAAAGAAAAGTGTGTTCCCTCCCTCCCTCCACTTGAGTGGATTAACGCTTTAGATGAAGATATATTTAATCTCATTTTCCTTTTGGAACCTCAAAACATAAAAGTTTAGCTAATTTTGCTAAGTTCCTAGCAATCGTCTGAATTAAATTCAAATATATTTTCAAATCTCATATTCAACCATATTATGATTTCTCTAATCTTAGGAATGAATAATTATTGGTTGATATATTAAAAGTTTAAAAATCATTCTAAATTCTCTCATCTTTAACCTTATTATAGGTTAAAGTTTAATATGGCTATAAATCCTATTTCTTAAGAGTACTACATGGATACGACGATTTTTCCTCTATCATGTGGTTTAACTCTGATAGAATGCGGATCTTAAGATATGCGATGAAGATAAATAGATAAGTTATATAAAAGCTTTTGTTCATCATATGTTGCTTTCTCTTATGGTGATATTTTATAAATCAAATATTAGCTAAGTTTACTCTTGGCTTTATTATTCCATTTGAGAAAACTCATGAGCAAATCTTGTTAAGATTGATCATCTTAAATTTTTGTTTGGTCAAAAACTTAGGACGATTCAAGGTTTTTTATTATGGTTAATCCTTGATATGGTTAATATTCCCTCTATCATGTGATTTTCCATCAAAATAAATTGACATTTCTTGAATTGATACTAAGTTAGTCGACTTCATAACATCTTTAATGGTTTCCTTCTTCAGTAGTGAAATTTTTTATTATTATTATTATCATATTTGGGTTCACCCATTATGATATCCATAAATAACTTCTTTTAAATTAAGATTTATGTCAAATTGAAATTGGAGGAGGTGGAAGTTTTATTCATCTTTTTATCGTTAAACATCTCATAAGCATCTTACGAGTTGATGAACTTGTTTTATAATTATCTCAGCCAAGTTGTCTATTCATACTATAGGATCAGGTCCGATTTATAAATCCATCTTCCTTGTACAAGAGTGTTAATTTTTTTACTCTTATACTTGGAAGATGATTTTACAACTGAAATAATAATTACAAGATTTAAGTAAAGGAAGCCTCTTAAAAAAAAAAATGAAGAAGGAAAAGAAAAAAAGAGACACATTCATTAAATGTGTAGCAAAAAAAAAAAAAGTGAAGAAGGAAAAGAAAAGAAAAGAAAAAAGAGACACATTCATTAAATGTGTAGCAAAAAAAAAAAAAAGTGGCTTCCCTTTCTAAATCTTAAATATCAAAGGACCTATTTATCCTTTAGTATTTTTAACACTTGATTTTGAGAATTCAAAATTTTTGTTCATCATAAAGCATTGATGTTCTATTAGATGTAAAATATAAATATCATCTACAAGATTTGGAAATATTGAATTTCTACCTCTAATTTGATTCTTTTTTTATATAATTCTTAATTTAATGAAAAGATAAAGAAGGAAACCCCAATTTTGCTTGTAGAGAGCTTTGATCTGGGTTAACAAAATCTAAATCTTGAAACCTCTCTAATTAACAATTTGAGTAGGTCAATTCATATATTCAAATCAATTTCAAGAAAAATTGCAAAGATGATCAATCTAACTGGAATTATAATGGTGATGGTTGTGCATTATCAGGTTTCTAATAACTAACCTAATTGAGATGCATAAACAAACCATTATCCAAATATCTTCAACTCTATTTTGAACATCTTCCAATTTGAATGAGATTCTAGACAGGGTCCTGATACTGGATGATCTATAGTGATATTTATGAATGTAAAAATCACTTTCTTTAGATTCAAAATTTTGAAAATAAAATAAGGGACATACCTTAGTTAGTTCTGAGATGATTGTCTAATGTTCTCATTCACTATTGAATAACTATAACTTCCAAATTTAAATCTATTATTGACTGAACTAGGATGTTAGAACATGAGGGGTTCTATCCTTAGTGATGTCGATGATACCTTTGTTTGAATCTTTGTCAAACTTCAAAACAAAATCAAGCTACAATTTGACTAAGTCTATAATTGACTAATCTTGGATGTTAGAATTGGAGGGATTCTATTCCTGATAAAGTCTATGGTAATTTCGTCAAAAAGATATGAAATTTAATTCAAGGTATATCTTTATCATAAACTAGAATCAGATGTTAGAGTCTAAATAACTCTATTCCTGTTAGCATTGAAATTCAAAATACTTGAAACTACAATTTTCTTTAAAGAAAGTTGTTAAGTTTTGATTATTTGATTAAAACTCAATTTGGTCATATTCAAACTATTTAATTCAGAGGGAGTCAACCTATCCTTCGTTGAGTTTTTGAATCTTTTCCAATATCATTTTGATTGAGTTAAGATGATTAAAGCTTAAGCGAGCACAATCAAATATTATAAGAAAATTATCAAATGAAAAATAAAGCTTTTACTTTTTGATGAAAATCAAATTTTTCTCAATCATTGTGAGTATTTGATATTTCTTTGTGTTTTCACTATAAAGGATGCTCAAATATACTCATTGTTCTATAACAACTCATGCAAAAGTTAAAATTTTCTAAGTAAAATTTTATCATGTTGAATTTAGTTCTCTTAGAACATGTAAACGAAGACTCTAGAAAATTTATATTATTTTCTTCGAGTTAATCGAAACAAATTCAATCATAGAATCAATCTTTAAACAAAATCTTGCATTTCTCCTTTGGTGGTCGAGATGCTTTGTTAAGTCTTTACTTATCAAAGATGATCAAACTACTCCCTTTTTGTTTTCCTCACATATAATGATTCGATATAAAAACATAATCCCTAGTGGATTATTTGTAAGTTATAAAGATCATTTATAATGAAGGATAAAACAAAATTTTAATCAAAAGATTTTTCAAGTCTATCAATCTTCAAAATTTTTCTTTCCCTTCTAGAAAATGACACATATAAAAGCTTATGATCTCTAGTAGAACATTTGCAAGTTATCAATGTCATTTGTGGTTGAGGGAAAATATTCAAAGCTTTAAAGGAATCAACTTTACTTTAAAAATTCACCACCCTGAAATCAGTCTTTAGGTCTAAGTCCGCTTTTACGGCATCCTATTGGCTTTCTGGCTTAAGTCCGCTCTTACGGTAGCCAATCCTGTTTAAATCAATCTTTAGGTCTAAGTCCGCTTTTACGGCATCCTATTGACTTTCTGTCTTAAGTTCGCTCTTACGGCAGCCAATCCTGTTTAAATCAGTCTTTAGGTCTAAGTCCGCTTTTACGGCATCCTATTGGCTTTCTGGCTTAAGTCCGCTCTTACGGCAGCCAAACCTGTTTAAATCAGTCTTTAGGTCTAAGTTCTCTTTTACGGCATCCTATTGGCTTTCTGGCTTAAGTCCGCTTTTACGGCAGCCAATCCAGTTTAAATCAGTCTTTAGGTCTAAGTCCGCTTTTACGGCATCCTATTGGCTTTCTGGCTTAAGTCCGCTCTTATGGCAACCAATCCTATTTAAATCAGTCTTTAGGTCTAAGTCCGCTTTTACGGCATCCTATTGGCTTTCTGGCTTAAGTCCGCTCTTATGGCAGCCAATCCTGTTTAAATCAGTCTTTAGGTCTAAGTCCGCTTTTACGGCATCCTATTGGCTTTCTGGCTTAAGTCCGCTCTTACGGCAGCCAAACCTGTTTAAATCAATCTTTAGGTCTAAGTCCATTTTTACGGCATCCTATTGGCTTTCTGGCTTAAGTCCGCTTTTACGGTAGCCAATCCAGTTTAAATCAGTCTTTAGGTCTAAGTCCGCTTTTACGGCATCTTATTGGCTTTCTGGCTTAAGTCCGCTCTTACGGCAGCCAATCCTGTTTAAATCCGTCTTTAGGTATAAGTCCTCCTACGGCATCCTATTGACATCTTTGGAGTTAGGAGTAAGCATCCCTAGTGGCATCCTAATCTTCATTCCGAGGAGAAGTATAAGCATCCCTAGGGGCATCTTCTCTTCATTAAATTTTAAATCTTAAATCCGTCTTTAGGTATAAGTCCTCCTACGGCATCCTATTGACATCTTTGGAGTTAGGAGTAAGCATCCCTAGTGGCATCCTAATCTTCATTACGAGGAGAAGTATAAGCATCCCTAGCGGCATCTTCTCTTCATTAAATGTTAAATCTTAAATCCGTCTTTAGGTATAAGTCCTCCTACGGCATCCTACTGACATCTTTGGAGTTAGGAGTAAGCATCCCTAGTGGCATCCTAATCTTCATTCCGAGGAGAAGTATAAGCATCCCTAGCGGCATCTTCTCTTCATTAAATGTTAAATCTTAAATCCGTCTTTAGGTATAAGTCCTCCTACGGCATCCTACTGACATCTTTGGAGTTAGGAGTAAGCATCCCTAGTGGCATCCTAATCTTCATTCCGAGGAGAAGTATAAGCATCCCTAGCGGTATCTTCTCTTCATTAAATGTTAAATCTTAAATCCGTCTTTAGGTATAAGTCCTCCTACGGCATCCTACTGACATCTTTGGAGTTAGGAGTAAGCATCCCTAGTGGCATCCTAATCTTCATTCCGAGGAGAAGTATAAGCATCCCTAGCGGCATCTTCTCTTCATTAAATGTTAAATCTTAAATCCGTCTTTAGGTATAAGTCCTCCTACGGCATCCTACTGACATCTTTGGAGTTAGGAGTAAGCATCCCTAGTGGCATCCTAATCTTCATTCCGAGGAGAAGTATAAGCATCTCTAGCGGCATCTTCTCTTCATTAAATGTTAAATCTTAAATCCGTCTTTAGGTATAAGTCCTCCTACGGCATCCTACTGACATCTTTGGAGTTAGGAGTAAGCATCCCTAGTGGCATCCTAATCTTCATTCCGAGGAGAAGTATAAGCATCCCTAGCGGCATCTTCTCTTCATTAAATGTTAAATCTTAAATCCGTCTTTAGGTATAAGTCCTCCTACGGCATCCTATTGGCATTTTTGGAGTTAGAAATAAGCATCCCTAGTGGCATCCTAATCTTCGTCCCGAGGAGAAGTATAAGCATCCCCAGCGGCATCTTCTCTTCATTCTATTGATATTCTTGAAGTTAATCTTGATTTATAAAAAGGTTTCAATCATATCAAAATTAAATTCAAAATTCCTGTTCGTGTCAAACCTCATTCAACTTTTCAATATATTGACTTTGTTAAATAATACTAATTTCATTAGTTATTATTTGCTAAAGCCATCAATGCCAATATCAACTTCAAATCAATTCCTCAAACTCGAATCTCTATAAACTTTTCATTCTAAATTTTCTGTCAAACCCAAAATTCCTTCAATTTGTATACTCAAATCTTTAACTTCAACTTTGGATCTAGTTGATCATTTCGGTCAACGCCAATATGCACGATAAACTTTGGCAAGTTTATCATGCCTATTGGGGGTCCATTTTTTGACCTCATTATTTGAGGTCAATTTCTCCGGAAATTGACTCTAGCACCTAGGTCTTCGTAGCCTAATGTAGACGTCGCCCATAGGATTTCCCTTAGGTGGATACCCACTGACGTAGCATCGACTCAAGCCTATCACTCAATCCGAATCAAAATCAATTCAGTCCAATTTCATTTCAATCCCAAACGAACTCAAATCAAGCTCGATTTTATGATTCGTCGATGTCGATCGACTCAATCTAATTCGTTTTCGATCAAATTGATACATCATTGGATTCAATCAATTCACCAATCGAATCAAAATCAAATCAAATTAACACAAATTGAATTCGATTTCAATGGCTTTGATTAACCCATTTTGACTTGTCACAAGTATATATATAATAATAATTTATACGTTGTCAAAAATTATCTTAATCGGGCACGAATCTCGATGCAAAATCAAGTTTGGAAACTTCAAAAATTAATTCGGAGACCATCCGAACTCCGATTTCAGCAAACTTACAGTCGAACTGAGCGTCTCGAGAATACAAACCCAACTACACCAAGATCAACCCAATCCAAGCCCAAATGAGTCCAAATCAAGGGCTCAAAGCGCTGTTGGAAGGTTCAAACCACAATTTGAGTTACCAAACGGTCTCCGATTTTGAAGAGCTTATACTCAAATCAAACGGCTCGACGAGACGAATCCAATGAGCCCAAGATCACCGAATTCCAAAATCATTAAGGCCTTCAAATGTCAACCGAACGGTCCACAGTCAAAGGGTTCAGCAACAACCCATAACTACCCACTCTCCCTCTCCCTCAACCCATAACCACCCACTCTCACTCTCCCTCAACCCAAAAAACGTCCAAGCCTCCCTCCTCTCATACATGACATGTCCAAGCCTCCCTCCTCTCATACATGATATGTCCAAGCCCCAGGCTCGCCTTCTCCCACTCTGTCTTCTTTCAATTCACAAGCAGTTCGGAAATCCTCCCAGCCTCCTCTGATACTTTCGTCGCCAGCCCCTAACCAAACGAGACCCCATCTCTCATATTTCTTGACAGATCAAACTTTGGGAAGCCAAACAGAACTCTTTGTCTCCTTTGCTTACGTAGACAACAAACTTAACCGTCAGATATTTTTCTCCATTTGCAAGGTATCTTATATCTTCTCCTTCAATATTTGACTACAGTTTTTTTTAGCTCTCATGCCAAAATCTTGTGATCAGCCATTAGTTAGAATTATGAATGGTTTTAAAATCCATTTCTAGTAAAATATTGCCAATTAAATTTCATTTTTTTTTAGAATAAGTCAGATTGAAAGTGTCTAATTATTTCTAATCAAGATTGTAACATGTTGAATCTATATTTTCTTTCTTTTGAAATGAGCTCTCTATGAAACAAATTTTTGTTAGGTTTACAAAAGCATATGAATCGTCTCCTCTAAACTTAGATGTTGTTATTCTTGAATAATTTTTTTTTTAAGTTATCATTTTTTATAGCAAAGAAAAATGAGAAAATGAAATACTAAACTCTTGTTGATAGTTTGCTTTGCTCTTATAAAATTTGAGAAGAATTCTTGAATTCAGTTGCTTAAGTTTCACTAGTGGTTAGTTCTCATAATGATTTAGTAAGTATTTTGTTTTTATTCAATGAAATCTTGACGGTGAAATAAAGCAAGTTGTTATAGGCTCTTTGTATTGTATGGTTACCATTCTCATCTCAATACAATCAAATGGCTTTTTGTGTGAATGGTTATATACATGTGTTATTGAGGCTTATAAAGTTATTGGAAAGATAATATGCTTTAAATTGGAAATATTCATAAATTTTTGGAAAGAGTAAAGTAGGTTTAATTGTTCTTTCTCATTATTACTGTTAAAAGTGTTTATGTGAACTTGTATGTTGCAATGATTAGCATGAATATGTTTTAGAAAATGAAGGGTGGTTATGAATGGTAAATTGAAACTTGATTGTTGGAGAATAAAAAATTGTTTTGTTTTGAAAATGCGATATGTATAGAAAAATAATAAGTAGGGCTTGTGATTTCGAAAATGTGAAACTTATGTGTTTTAGAAATGTGAAATTGTGTATTTGTAAAGAAAGGTGTATGTTTTGAAGGATGATTTATGAATGTAAGTGTTAAGAGTATAGTTTGATCTTTGAATAGTGAAGTGCACATTTTTGAAAGGTAAAATGTGTAAGTGTGAGAATGCTTAAATATGGGAATGTGGTGGAATTTGTATATATTTTGAGAAAGGAAATTGTGAAGATATGAAGGGTAAAAATGTGTTGGTTTTGAATAGTAAATTTTGAGTTTTTGGAGAGTGAAAGGTATATGTTTAAAAGATGAAATGTGAGAAAGGTAAAAAAAAAATAAATGTTAGATTGTGAGAAATAAAAATGTGTATATGTCAAATTATGTTTTAAAGTGCGTGTTTGTTAAAGGTTGAATTGTTATAAGGAGTGAGGTGTAAATGTGTTGAATGGTGTTTTAAGTGTGTAGTTATTAAAAGTTGAAGATGTATGGTCTTTGAGAAGAAAGAGAGTGTTTGTGTTAGAAAATGTTTGGTTTGGGTAAATAATAAAAGAAAATAGGACTCTCTCTTCCTTTTTCTACTTTTTCTTTTTACTTCTCCTTTCTTGTGCCTCGGAGTAAATATTAGAAAGATATATATAATATGAGTTCAAAGGTGGAAAGTTCAAAAGCAAAGTCAACAAAAACCAGTGTTCAAGCCCGAAGAAAGGTACGTCTTTTACTTTCATTAAATTTCAATTATTTTATTATTAATTATTAAATGTGCTTTCTAATCCCTATTTTTCATGTTTTCTCTTTATTTGCATGAATTGTGAGGAACGGTACCGATCGAGGGAATAAAAGTACAAGGAGCTAATGACGTCAGTCGCCTCTATCTAACCGGGTATAGGTGCTACGGGCGGAACCACCAGGTCGTAGCCCCCGGTGACTGTGAGTATTTCTAAACTTAGAAAACCTTTAGGGGCCCCTTGATGTGGTATGCGTGAACCATTCCTTTAGGTCCCTGTAGTAACTTCAATTTAATTAGATTTACTTTTTTGCTTTATTTTAGATTCCTAAACCCCTTTTACACACACTCAAAGTCCTAAGGGTTAGTAATAACAAATTTTTATCCCATACAACAGTAGTGACACTTAAAGACAAAAATTAAGGACCGGGTCTTAGAAAATCTAGACTTAGGAAGCATGCACACTTTAGGATAGAAACTTATAACATAGAAAATTTAGTGACATCTCACTTTAGAATTAGTAAACATCTTTAAATTAAAATTCAATCAATTAAAAAACTTTAGCCAATAATTGACTTAGGACATTTCAAAACCACATAACCTATTGCACACACTAAGATTTGTTTGCTAGGACAACCGACTCTAGTTTTAGGTTAGGCCGGTGTTTATTTCCTTACTGCACTGTGACGGGCTTTTTCTTGAGTTTTATTGCATGCTGGTTGTAAAATGTTAGTGTGTTTGTTTATTTATTTTTACTGCACTCTGTGTTGGTTTGATTGACAATTAGATTACCCATAGGCTAGGAGCGATCTGGATTGTTAATATGATTTTCTGCAGGTGGCCACACTCATGCAGGGCAGAAAAAGGGGGCTAATTAATTAATAATAAATAAATACTACAGGTGCTTCAGCTGCTTAGCCCCCAAATGAAGAAGAGTGTGGCCAAGTGTGGCGTAATAATTTAAATTCAATTGCATATATATATAACTGCGTGGGATGATTTTTTATAAATTGCTTAGGATAACCTTGCAGGTGGACTAGATTTTTCTTCCCTTTCTGTGAAATGAAATGTAATGTAAATATAATATATCAAGAGTCAATAAATGTGAAAGTGATTTTTTTTGAAAGTGGGATATTACATCCAATTTGGAATCCAAAGAAAGGAGAATATACCTTAAAGGATTATTCTCTTTTATTTGGAAAGCCAAATTAGGATGATTCAATATCCAAATAGAAAAGAAAATACCCCTCTTAGGGATGAGTTTCTTTTCATTTGGATATCCAGAACCCGACAGACCCGAGAAGTTCGTAGAAGAAGAAAAGACAGAACAAGAAGATTGAAGAAAGAAGAGGAAGAAATGAAGATTTAAGGAACAGTATATCCCATTTCAAAAAATCACTTGCGTCATTCATAGGATTAGAATCCGGGTTTGTTGTCAGTGGTGCCCGACCACTTTACTTTTCTGCAAATTCTGGGTGTAATATGGACATTGGACATTGGACATTATAATTGGATTATTAAAATTGATTGTTTACATTGTTTGTGCAGTAGATTTTTTTAGGACTTTGCATGCCGTGTTTTGTTTTAGCCTGGATTCGAAACGGAGAGATTTTTTTTGTAAGGGTACGCTCAAAATTCTTTTACTTGAAATTCTAATAAAATTTTTAGGCTCACATAGTAACTCTAACGATCTAAGAAGTAAGCTCGAGACCGCCGAGAGTCAGCATAAGCATATTAATACTTTCTCTTCCTTGTTTGGCACCTCCCCGCCTGCGGGTTCTGGCAGACCACTTGACCTATGAGGGTGCAGTTCTGTCAAGGGGAAGTTGTGCAATCTCTAGGAAAAAAACATATTTTCTAAGCCTAATTTTTAAACTGCTTCATATTCATTTTATGCATTCGAGTCAATTAGCATGCATTGCATTAGATACAAATTAAAAAGAGTCTAAAATATTAATAGCATTTCTAGGCATTTCTCACCATACATAAGTTAAGGGGCCAATTAAGAACTGTCTTAGATGTCGGCCCCCAATTCCTTAAAACTTAAATAAACATCCTTACCCATCTTTCATAAGAGACTGGACACATGGTTTTAAAGCGCCTAGGTGGTTAGCTGGCTCCCCAATCCAGGCCGGGGTAAGTCCAGATTTGCACTTCATTAGTTAGGTTCGGGTCGCTACTTTGTAGTACCCAAATTAGATTTAGGTTCTGAGGCAGATTCTTTTTAGATCTTAAGTCCTCGCCCTCTGGGAATATAATCCCAAATTTCTAATAAAATGTCAACTTAAACATAAAATTTTCTCTTAAAATGTAAAGCCCAACATAGGATAGACTGAGGTTGTCTCTGAGCTTCTCAGAATCTGGCACCTCTTACTTTTCTTCCTTTGACTCGCTAATAAATGTTCAACATTGAGCTTTCTCCTTGAAAATTCCTACTTCTATTTTCTTATCTTCTACTTTGTAGTCAAAAGAGTATGAAATCACTGCTTTAATCGAGAGTTTTCTTAGGGGCACTCCTCCTAGGATATAATTAACTATAGGGGCTTGCCTCTATAGAGATTTGAGAACCTCAGACTAAAATAAACCTTATTTTATTCATATAAAACAAGGGAAGAATCTTTGGGAATGCAGATATCTTTAAAAAACTTCATTTCTAATCTTAAATATGTTTGTAGGATGTTATTATTGTCCTTTCAGATAATATAATTTCCTATTTGATATATTCAACTTTAGAAATGATGAATTTTATAAAATTCATTCTTGCTTTTGGATGTCTTGAAGAATGTTATGTTCGTCTTTCAAGATGATATAATATTCTCCTTGCTATAACTAAATAAAAGAATGAATAAATTTTTTAAGAAAAACTTATTTCTATTTTTAAACACATTCTTAAGAATTTCATGTTTATTTTTCGAAATAATATACTATTCTTTAAATTGTGTTTGATTATAGAAATATCAATTTTCAAAACCCTATTCTGATATTGAATCCATTGTAGAATATTGTGTCGGCCTCTCGAGACTGTACTTTGTTCTCAATGCAGTATTCGATTACAAAATAGGAGAAATCAAAATTTGTGTGGTGACACAATTTTTTTTCCCACCACTATTAAGGTGATGTTTTACAATCTCAAGAAAAAAATATTTTCAAGCCTTCTTAAAAAACTGTTACAAAATTATTTTATGCATTCAATCGAATTAATCAGTATGTATTACATAAGAAATTATTTAAAACTGAGTCTAAATTTTTATTTTTATTTATTTCAAGAATTCTAACCCTACATAAAGTCAAGGGATCAAATAGGATTCGCTCTAGATGTTGGTCCCAATTTTAAAAAACTTTAATAACAACTTCCTACCACGCTTTTATTAATGTATGGACTCTTGAATTTTAATTGACTAGGTGGTTAGCTAGCTCCCCAATCTAGGCTGTAAAAAGTACAGATTTTGCACTGTATTAGTTAGGTTTGGCACACCATCGTTTGGTGCCTAATTTAGATTTAAGATCAATGGAAGATTTTGAATTATAAGACCCCAACATCCGAGAATATAACCCCAAATTTTTAGTAATACGATCAACTCAAATTAAAAAATTCTCTCAATCTAAAATTTAAAGCCCAACACTTAGCTTAGGTCAGGACACTTCTAAATTATTTCAAAATCTATAAGTGTCTCCTATCCCTCCTCTGTTGATTCCAAAAATAAATGTTCCAACTTGATCCATTTCCGGCTCAAATTCTAATTTCAACTCTTTGATATCATTCCTAAAAAATTTCCAAACAAAATTTGCCATTATTCTAATTGAGAGTTTTCATAGGGGACTTTAACCTCCCTATGATGTAATTAACTATGAGGGCATGTGCTTGTTTGAGATTTAAAATCCACGTATATTTTTCAAAAATCAATTTTCAAAACTCAATTAGTCTTCTTTGAGAAAATTAAAATCAATGACGATCATTATTATCATATTTAGACTATTGATTATTAAATGATATTTTCTTCCTTCGAGAAGATGTATCTTTTCATATTAAGACTCTGAATATAAAATTAATGATCTCTCATCCAAATTATAATAATTAAATACAAATATAATGTCCCTTCAGGGTCAGATGTGTTCTTCCCTGAATTTAACTATTACACCATGAATGAAATTTTCAGTTTTGTTATCTAAACCCACTAGGAAATGATATCCTTATCTCTTGAGGTAATATCTTATTCATACTAACGTGTTCAAATTTGAAACTAAAATCCAGAATTAAAATTCCCAAATAAAACATTTTTTTTTCAAATTCAACCCAAACAAAGATTAATATCTATTAACTCACTAAGTATAAACCAATATTCAAAATTTTCATGATAACAAATATAATTTATGTAACATTTATTATATTTTAACTTAGGTGATCATTTCAATTTTGAGTAAATCCTTATCTAAAATTTATTTAACAATGAATTTTGGGTTGTTTTAGTGTTTAAATAATCATAAAGAGGTCAAGAAATTGAAATGGGGTCAACAAATTTAATGTGCCAAAATAGTTATAGGTGCAGTGGGTGCCTTGAGAGGTGGTGCCACATCATTCAACTTTTTAGTTGTGAGAGGATTTTAAGACGGCACTATGGCACCCCCATCAATCCAGGCTCTATGTTTGAGGATTCCAAGAGAATCTTCAAAATTTTGGCTAACGCGGTGGCACTATGGAGTCAAGGGTCATGACATTTGGGAATCAAGCACCATGGTATCAAGCTAAATTAGTAATTTTTAAATATTAAAAATTCATTCATTTGATAAACTCATTTCCCGTAGTTATTTCTAGAGAAGAGATGAGGAGATGGGTGAAAGTTTATTAGGGATGTTAAACCCTTATGAACTAGCCCAAGGCTAACCAAGAGGGGAGGGGTGAATTGGAGTTTTAAAAATTCTCAAACAAAATTCATGATCTAAACCAAACCTACATTCACCAGAAATAAATTGCAAAAATTAAATGTGGAAATATAATAAGAAAGAACACACCATATTTTATAATGGTTCAGTCAACTTGACCTAGGTCCACTCCCCAGAGCCTCTCCTCCAGGTATTGCACTAAACTCAGTGTCTATCCTTTTTCTCCCACAACAAGGTAGATAAGTCTATACAAAAACTCCTTTCCACCAACATCGGTGAGGTAGAGAACATAACTCCTTTTACTTTCTCCTGAAGCAGGTAGAGAACCCAACTCCTTTCGCTTCCTCCTGAAATAGGTAAAGAACCTCGATCAATTGCTGAAGTAAACCTCTCAGGAACCTCTAAGGAACCAAGGATGATGAATGGAGAATACAATGCGGATCCTTGCTTGGAGCAACCTTCATGAAACCCTCATAAACTCGCCCTCACAAGATCATCTCTCTCTCTCTCTCTCTCTCTCTCTCTCTCTCTCTCTCTCTCTCTCTCTCTCTCTCTCTCTCTCTCTCTCTCTCTCTCTCTCTCTCTCTCTCTCTCTCTTTCCCCCAAGCTCTCCCTCTCCTTTTGGCTCTCTCAGGTGATCAGGACAACAACAAAAGATATCCTCTTGAGTAAATAAGAGATCTTATATAGAACGGATCAAATCTACTATAAATTGTAAATAATCAATAAATATTATCCTATACGATTGATGGATCATCCTGTACAATCAGTACGAATTCAACTCAATCAATTAGGATGATTTATAGAGGTTGGATGATTAGAAGGTTTATTTGTTCTAATTGTCCAAGATAATAGGATATCATCATATATGATTATTTCAAATATCAAATATCATCTAGACTATCACTCTGTTCAGCTAGACTTTACCTGTTTGGATGATGAAAAAAAATAACAGATTATTCCGGACAATTTCTCGATCATCTTGGATGATTAGCTCAAAACGTCAAATATCGTCTAGACAATCACTCTGTTTGGCCAGACCTTACATATTTGGATGATAGGAAAAATACCTGATCATCTAGGACAATATAGGATAATCCTGGACTATTAGTTCAAATTAATACATATCGTCAAGAACATCATTTTGGTAGTCCAACAAGAAATTAAGGTTTGTTTAACTAATCATCTCGGATGATCCTGCGATCGTTCACGGTGATATAACTGATCAATTAAACCTTAATTGATTTCCTTAATCATCTGACAAATTTAGGCATAATTATAATTCATAGTCCAGTACAATGTTCTAGATGATGTCCACAAATAATAATATGCCTAAAAGAATTGGGAGCTGATTTTTTCTGATTTGAGCATATCAGCGAGGACGATGATAATATTATCCAAGATGATTTGCTTAATTTTGACTGCCTCAATCAGGATGCTCTAATTAGGATTTCTATTTTTAACGGATCGTCCAGGATGATTTGGGATTATCCTAGATGATATGATCAAAAATAGACAACTCTAAAACAGACAGAATTTTTCCCCCTGAGTGTGTGTATGCAATATTACTTAGCATCTGAACCCACATTATTACATTTGATTCCAAAAAAGGTAAAAATACTTGACGTACACTTACATACTGACTCAATCATAATCTACTCAATCTTGAGCTGGCTTGATTTGCAATTGACCTTATGGACCTGAAATATTAATAGGCAAGGCAATAATTAAAAAAACAAAAATATTCAAAATATTTTCCATCATCAAAATTATAATTCTTGAATCCAGATTAACAACAATGGGAAACAAGAAGAGAAAAGAGAAAGAGAGGAAGAGATTACAAAGGTTGATGCCCACGTTTCATCCGTTGAACTAGTTAAGGATATTATAGAGCACAAGGTAAACTTGAACTATTATCTCTAATTTCAATTCTAGTAATTTTATAAAAAGAGATAGATCAAAATATATTTTTCTTGACCTTTATGATGTTTTCACCATTCAACTTTTAGTATATTATTATACACCATATTCTTAACATTTTAACTATAAGAAAGTAGATTTTCAACAGTTGATGTTTTCTTGATTTTTGTTTTGGGTATAAAAGTTGATTGAGGCACATTTGACAATTGCAATAATTATATAAAAGTCTTAAAAAATGATGTGATAGCCCTATGAAGTTGAAATTTGAATGGAAAATGTCTAGTGAGTATAGTATTATGCAAGCAATGTGGCTTCTTATTAGTGATTCTAGCAATTCATGAATCATCCTGATATTGCATTAAAATTATAAATAATTATTATTGCATTTGTATTTGCACTATCCATAACATAACGTAGGAGATATTCTGATATGTAAAAAAAATACACTCTTTGATATGTTATAAGGTTCCTATATATTTTATTCTAGCCCCATCTAGCTTGTATGGAATTGGAAGAGAATATGGCCCTACTTGTTGAAAGCTAGTGTTATAAATAAATATAGGGGTATGTGCATTATAATCATGCATTGCATCTAATAGTTTTAATGAATTAAGTATAAGCAAGGTTATGAAAATTAGATCGAATGTTGAACCAAAAGAAGTAGAAGTTCAAGATTCAATGGTTCGATCAGGGATGAATTAGATGATTTAATGAATCTTAAAATTAGTTAAATATTATATAAATAAATAAAAATGTTATAATAATCATGCAATGATACAATTTTGAGACTAAAAAAAATCATACATAAAGAATAGTTTTATAATTTTAAATTTAAACACATTCACAATTTAAATTTGATTCACATTTAATAAAAATTATTACTAATTTATATCATATGCTTAGATATAACTTATACCCATAGGTTATATTCTAAATTTATATTACAAATTTACATCTATAAATTATTTATGTTAAATAATTATCATTAATAAATGGATAAAACTTATTTTTTAAAAGTGTATAAATAAATAAATTATTATTATCAACAAAAAAATAAATATTATTCACATTATAAATAATTAATTAAAAAATATTTAAAAATATATAATATATATATGTTGTGAGCTTCAAAGGTGAACTCAAATATTGAGTCTCACATCACTTGAAAACTTTCTCTTTTTACTAATATAAATTTTTTAGTTAGTATATGTTAAGAACTCACATGGAGTAGTGAGGCCATATGAAGATGCCCCATTGGTGTTTTGGGGGCAAAAAACCATTATAAAAATTTAATGCTTATTAAAAAAATAAGTATTTTAAATTTAAATTAATTAGCTAAATTGTGAATATTATTTAATATTTAATCCTTAATATAATAAATTAATCTTTTTAATTGTTTAAATTATTTGGCAAATAGAACCAGCTAGTTCAAAGTAATCTGGACTAGTTCTCCAATTGAACTAATGATGGTGATGCTTTGGGTCTCAAAATTATGTGTTATATGATGTAGTGTACAAGTGAATGCATTGTGTCATAGTATTCCATACGAATAGCACATACTCCCTAAAATTATATTTATTAATCTAAATGGGGAATGAGGTCTCCTTCTTAAGAAGGATGATGTGTGTTATGTTTTACGCTATGGCTTTATTGTGTGTGTAGGCCCGGGTGCATTTCCTTTAAGTGTTGTTATTTTTTTTTATTAAATATTCATTTTGACTTTTAAGCATTCCTATTGCTACCTTCAATGCATATATATTCATTGATATCTACTTCTAATGCTAGGTATTCCAATTCCTTAAATGTTACTTACAGCTAAATACAATCTTTATTCAAGGAGTCGTATGTCTTTAGTAATTTAAAATGCTATTTGTTTAATGATTCAAACTCTTCCATCAATGATTGCTAGTTGAGTTCATAGGCTGTTCTTTTAAAATTAAAAATTCTTTTTTCAAATGTGAGTACTTTTTTTTCAACTCTTTGTACCAGTCATGCATTTGTAAAAATAAGGAAAATAAATCATCATATGAAAGATCACTTATCTCATCATTTTTTAGTACTCAATGTTATCCTTAGCCATTAAATAAAGGTTAGTTGCATCTTTTTTGGTTCAATTTTTGAGGAATCGAACTCTGAGTTTTCCTAGAATGACTTTTGTAACTTTTTCTTTCCCTTTCATGAATTAGATTTATCCTCATCATCTTTATCCATTGGATGACTCTTAAGGTTGGGGCAATTTGATCACAATTATCTAAGCTTCCTGCACTCAAAACAAATCATGTTAGAATAAAACTTATTAAACTTACTCGTTTTACCTTTACTCTTATCAAAGTGGCACATGTGTTTACATTTTAGGTAGTTCTTAAATTTGCATGTCATCAATGCAATATCTTCACTCTCATCAGCTACTGAATTGCTACTCTCAGCATCATCCACCTTTAATGCCATAATTTATTCTGATAACCTACATCTAAAAGCCTTTGGCTCACATTTTACTTGTAAGTAATTAGAGAGCCCAACAAATTATAAATGGAGTAAACATTAAGGTCTTTAGATTCAGATATAGTATTAACTTTTCTTCATATGAATCTGGTAGCAATGCATTATTTTGTTAACTATTTTATAATTAGAAATATCCCTAGCCAACGCAAATAAAGAAGTGGTTATCTTTGTAAACCTTATATACATTTATAATATTGAGTCACTAGATTTCATGTGAAAGAGTTCATACTCATATAATAAAAAATTCAAATGTGTCTGTTTAACCTCACTAGTGCCTTTATATGTTATACACAGCCTATTCCATATATCTTTCCTACTAATGAAGTATATACACATATTAATCTCTAATTTTAATGGAGAGAAAAAATAAATTAAACATTTCATATTTAATTATACTAAATCTCTAACTCTTACAGAACATTTGGTAAAGAAAATTTTAATTTTCATGCCATTAATTATATGAAAGGCAATGTATATACTACTTCAATTATGTGCCATATGTGGGATTCTATAAATTGCAAAAATATAGATATGAAATTTTCTAGAAATCAAATGAAATATTTTCAAACAGAGTTGTACGGGTAATAGAATACCCTTCAGTAGTATTACAATTATTAAATTGTGTCATTTGGTCAAACAGTAGGTGTTAAAACTAAAATGTGATAGTGCTCCAATACTAATCTAAAGTGCTTATTTTTGTTGTAATAGTGAAGATGGCACACCAAGAGGGTGGAGGGAGGGGGTGTTTAAGATTAAAAAAATTTCTTTGAAAAACCTTCTTGATTAAAGACCCAAATACTATTTTATGCGGAAGCATTTAAATAAATGAAATAACACAACTTCAAAGTAAGTGCACATTTTTTGTGTTTTTAGATTTTATCAAAAACCAATAATAATATTTTTTTCTTTTTCTTATTTTTATTTTAAAATTAAATATGAATCATAATCATTCACAATAATCTTCTTTCATAAGTGCAATCACAATCAAACTAGAGTGCTGAAAATTAAATTGCAAGAAAATAAAAGTGTTGAAAGTAAATGTGAAAAGTAAAGAGATGAAAACAATTTTTCATAAAGGTTCAATGAACTTGATCTACGTCTACTCTGGGAAGGTCCTTTATTTGAGAATTGCACTAACCTATTGACTCTCATTTTCCTCACAGCTAAATGGAGAAGCCCTTCTCCCTTTCCATGTGTAGAGAATGCCCCTTACAGACTATTCACTCCCAAAGAATCCCTCCTTTCATCCCCTTATTCTGGTGGAGCTATTGTGTCCTCCTTTCACCTCCTTAATTTGGAAAAGTCATTGACTCTTCCATTCACCTCCTCGGTCTAGCAAATTCACTGAGTTCTCCATTCACCTCCTCGGTTTGACATAGTCACTATACCATTATCCTCCTTGATTAGTGCTTTAGAACTAAAGGGCTTTCATTTATAGAGCTCCCCTCAAGATACTTGCCAAAACATTAGAGTACCTTAAGTGCAGGCTAGCTTAGGTCTTCTAGAGCAACCATGTGAAAACTCCTCTCACATTCCCTTGATTAATCCCTCAAGACCCTTCTCCCTCTCACACAACCTCAACCTCTCTCTCCCTTGCTCAATGTGCTCTCTTTATGCTCTCTCATAGAAGAAATATAACCCTTGACTATCAAAAGACCCTTCTCTTAAATTAGAAAAGAGTTTATAAATAGAGTTTTAAAAAATCCTAATTTTTAATTCAGTCTCTTCTGATCATACAGTGTGATACTCATATCATATATTATGATTAGTTTATTCTTTATGTATGATTTAAGACCATCCAGTATAATTAGTTCAATTGAATAGTATTTCTTATAGAATGAACCCTAAGATGATTAATTATTGCCCAAAAGGTTACTCTATTGATCATCTAGTATGATCAAGAGCATATTGTACGTTCAAGATCATATTGTACGATCATCAATCATTATTAATCATTATTTAATTTCTTAATCATAAAAATTAAATTAGACAAGATATTTATATTTCACATAATATGAACTAGCTTATATAATATGATTAAAACAAATTTCTAAATATGAATTATTGCTTAATTTAAATAACAGTGGGGATATTTATAACTAATCATCTTGTATGATGTTGTGGTCATACAATATGATTATTTATAACCTATTATAAATTAATCTCATTTAATTAAATATTTTAATTAGTTTATGATTTATGGTTGCACTGAACATATAGTAAGATCAAGATCGTCTAATATTATCTTGAGAAAAATTAAAAATATTTAATTAAATTCCCCTTTATATGTTTGTGAACTTTTGATAATCCAGTATACACCAATTATACATATAGACTCAAGAAAAATAAAAAATTACAAACTCATTGAGACATAAATTATCTCACACGCTAACATAGCATAGTCTTGCGACTTAAAATACTTAGTCTTGTTTCTTGTATGTTTTACTTGAAAGGGTTAATAGTGCTTATGAAAACTTATACAATGAATAAAGCAAGAGAAACTAAATAAACATTCAATAATATTTGTAATCATGAAAAATATGAGGTCTCACTTTTGGACTGCAACATAAATATACTTGGTAAGAAATAGGTCACACAACATTCATCTCCTTATAGAGCTAATATAAATGGATGATGCATGCTGAATTAATGTTGGGTATTGATTATGTAGGAGAAGTTAAATCAATTTGCAAGAAATGATATTTTAGAGTTGGTGGCAAGGCTTATTAATAAAAGTGTGATTAAAATGAATTAATGAGCTTTTAAGAGTAAAGAGAATGCCTTTGGAAATATAGTAAGAAATTAGGAAATTTTAGTTCTAAGAGAGTTTAATGAAGTTAAAAGAATAGAGTTTGGATAATTTTGTACTAATGGCTGCACTTGAGGCTGGTCGACTAGTTCTCACATTTGCATGCTTTAAGGTCTTATACTATTTGAAAGGGATCTTAAAGTCAGGTCCCTTTCTAAATGTTGTTATACAAGAAGGTGCCTATGTTAAGTAGCAACACAACTTTTAAAGCTCATAGTAAAGTGATCATAATTAGCAGTTGTTGAAGCCCCTACATAGAGTAAAAAAATCTCCTCGAGCATGGCATGATAAGCTTAGTACATACTTACTATAAAGTGAGTTCAATAAGGGAACATTTTACATTACCTTGTTTATTAAAAAAAAAATCATTTGAAATATATATATATATATATATATATATATATATATATATATATATATATATATATATATATATATATATATATATATATATATATATATATATATATATATATATATATATATATATATATATATATATATATATATATATATATATATATATATATATATATATATATATATATATATATATATATATATATATGACACTATATGTTGCTATAGATGACTTTATGTGTAAATAATTCTCTTAAATGATGAGTCATGAGTTTCAAATAAATAACATAAGGGGGGTGATATATTTTCTAGAATCTCAAGTTAATCATGAGAATAATGGAGCATTTCTATCTTGAAATCTTTATATAAAAGAATTTATTAAGAAATATGACATGGAATGTGAAAGTATAAATAACTCTAATAGCTAAAGACACATATTTCAATAGAAGTCCTAGTGTTACTCTTTACATTTTAAGCATTATCATGGTAGAGTTTGATATTTATTATATCTTATAACAATTTAACTAATATTATTTTTGGCATCAAATTATGTGCATGTTTTCAAGTTGATCCAAACATGTCACCTTTTGTAACTGTTAAGTGGATATTGAGATATTTGATAAGGTTTCAAACTTTATAACTATTATGTGGATACTGATATATTTGATAAGTACACAAATATTTGGTATTTTGAATCCTCAAAGTATCATATCATTTGACCATACAAATTATCTTGCCTCGGACTTTACTAGGTTAAGGTTGATAAGAAGTGCACATAAATAACCTGCTAATCCATAAGACATTCACTAGTTTAATGGTCTAGCAAAAAAAAAAAACTCAGCTGCCTCATGTATTATTGAAGATGAGTACACTAGAATGGGAGTTGTGTTGATTAAGTTTTAGGCAAAAACTTTTGAAATTTATTAATAACACTAGTACCATCTATATAATAACAATTCCTATCAACACTCTAAAACTAAATAAATAAATATTCACCACCACTTCATTCATGAACAGGCATTTAGTTAATAGATAAAAAATCATTTGGAGAATATCCTTACAATGCCACTAAATAATGACATGTTTAGTACCCTAAAGGTGAATCTAGGGATCACTGATATTGATACATGTACTTTTTCTATTATGAGTATATTTTATTTGAAGTGTTGTGCGATTATTTTATCATTTTCTTATTTTACTTATAAATTATTTGTATTTAAGTTTGTTTCATTTTATGGTTGTTGTGTTTTGTTAATTGGTTATTATATATCTTTTTTGTATTTTTTTCATTAAGTGTTTGCAATGGTTGAGGAATGCTTTTTGGGTCAAACTATAATAGTTTTGTGAAGAAATGAAATATTGAAATTGCAAATGAAGTATGATTTAATCATATACAATCTAAATCATACAACACAAACCGATTTGTATTCTATAATCCCCCAATTGGTCAATTTTTTTTTTACATAAATCATCTAGATTACTTGTTTTATCAAAGTGAGATTGTATTGTATGAAAGTCAAATTATAAAAATTTTGAGCCATCAAGATGATTAGTAACCATTAAGAAAATCAAATTAATGTGTTGATCATAATTTATGATTAGTATCATACTTTAAAATCTCACGCAACTTGATTTGCTTATAAATAGATCTTGATTTCCCTTTTCTTTGCTCACTATTGCTACATTTCATTGATTTTATTATGTTTGAGGCATTGTAAGCATGTTAAGCAACTGTACTACATGGATCAAAAGTATCATTTTCTAGTTAGCAAAGACATCTAGAATTTTAGACATATGAGGATGTTGTAGCATGAGTGATATCAAACTTCATCAATTACTGGCCTGAAATTGATATTATATGTATGCCCTCCTATTGTAATCAATATTAATTATATTAGTATACCATAAATAAAGTTCTACATGACAATCCTCTAACCCATCACTAGCTATCATAATGCAAAACACTCATATATAATCCAATAAATGCGTTTATATTTTGTAATTCTTAAAGATAGCGACTATAGTAAGATCAATCTACACATATACAATCCTTATCTATCACATGACATGCACCTGATTCAATGTTACAATCATGATTTACCAAAATTTTGAAAACTTACTTTTATTAACAGTCCAAAAGTTAAGCATCAGCCTAACCTAGCACTTGGTCATTTGATTTCATGCCTTCATGATCTTGCCCCACTCAAACATATTCCTACTCCTTTTTTTGTTTACCTTGCACACCCTCATTAACATAAAAAAGCATGCCATGAGAATTGCCAATAGCGAAGAAGAAGAAGAAGAAGAAGAAGAAGAAGAAGAAGAAGAAGAAGAAGAAGAAGAAGAAGTTTCATTTACTACACCACAACCCATGCTCCTTTAGTAAAGTATCCACTAGATCCATGGAGTAAACATGTCTCCCAAACTACCTAAGAGAATGAGCTATGCATGATTCAACAACAATAGTATGACTATTAGAGACATAAATAATGAAATCATGATGATGATTGAGCCAAGTTTCATATAAAGTTTCTATATCTCAAAGACTATATTCAAAATGCTCTTGATCTCAATAAATTCCCTTTAGATACATGAGTTCATGTTCGTACTTCTATGCTTCTGTTTTTGTAGTTTTATATTTTCACTTTTTGATATGACAAAAAGGAGTAGGCTTTGGTTTTGTAATTCTTTATAGGATTTTATGTATTTTGTTTCATACATATTTTGATGTAATTTCTATTTTTCTAACGTGTCTTCATTTCTATCAATTTTTTGTATGTTGTCTCTATGTAATTCTTCATACTAAAAGAAAATTAATTAAGAGGAATATATGAACCATGTATGCCTTATTTCTTTATAATTATCAAAAAATTTAATTTTTCATGAGCCTAGAGCACTACTATACTTTTTAGTTGAAGAAAAAACATAATTTGGTTGAACCATTTTTTAAGGACACAACTTTGTGTAGGTTTTGAGTACTAACATTATATGTACAAATTGGAAGGAGATCCATAATTGTAAGTGCATCTTTTGATTTTATACAAGTCTCAAAGGTTATCCACAACTCTAGTTAATAAACCAAGCTAGAAAGCAAAGCAATTAAAATTCCATAATTTAGGAAAATTAGGCTGGCTAGAGTAAACCATGTGCGAAGCTATGAAGGGGATAAAATTAATTTTTTTTTATTAATTCATTTTTTATTTAGGTTTAAAGGTAAAAGATAACATGCTCACACACAAGGATTAAGCTAAAATAGATAATTAATAAAAAAATTTAATTTAATACAAATTTATCATATTGGATTATACTATATGATACAAATTATTATATATGATATGCCTTTATCTAAATGTTGAGTTAAAATTAAGTTGAACTAATAATATATTTTTAAAATTGAATTAATATTGTTTGATATTTATTATTATATTCAATCATCATTATTTTAAATGGTTTAGCTATCTATTTATTTTTCTTAATTTCATAACTCAAAAATTAAACTTATCACATTGAATGATGCATATTATACCATATGATGGGTTTCTTTAACTAATTGATTAGCTAGTTGAGATTAAGGGCTAAATAGATATGAACAAGGTTTAACTAATTATATCATATGATTTGGTCATACCATAAAATAGTACAAAACCCTTTTTAG
Organism: Dendrobium huoshanense; assembly: GCA_016618105.1. Lineage (NCBI taxonomy): Eukaryota > Viridiplantae > Streptophyta > Magnoliopsida > Asparagales > Orchidaceae > Dendrobium > Dendrobium huoshanense. The sequence continues at coordinate 11,948,450 of CM028360.1, forward strand.
TTTTTATAATAAGGGTTTGTACTTAAGACATTTTGTTTAATTAATTAGATTTTTTAACCCAAAATGTATGATCAGCTAGAGTAGATGCAAGTGGAATTAGTGAGAGAGCTTAGAAAGTAGAATTTATCTTAGGAGAGATCTTTGTGCTTTGATTTTCAAACCACAAAAAAGTTTCTTACAAGTGAGTATGCATATAATGTTATATTATTCTTCTATAACACATTATATCCTCAAATTTGAATGTTATAGTTAAGTGGGAGATAGAGTTTTAAGTGTCAGGGGTCTTTTTAATCTCAAGAACTTGTGTAAACGTTTTGGACTAGATGGTGATTAAAAGTAGTATATTCTTTATTGGAGTGGAGGAGAAGTGTAAGGTTTCTTCAATACCCATTATAGAGATGTGCCTCTCCCAATATCCGTGGTTGAAGGATAGGGTAGTGGAAGTCTTAAGCAAAGAACTCAGTGCATGGACATATGTGTTATTGTTGAATAAGAATAAGTCAAATTTTGTCGCTCTTTTTTTTTTATCATTATTTTCCTTATATGCTCTATTACTTTGCTATGTAATGAACATTTATATAATGTTGATCTCACATGCCATGGAAAATTTTAAAATGTATGATTATTTTTCTCGTGATTATAAAATCATGTTTTGTGATAGTTAGTTGAATATATTTGAATATATGGCTCATCATTTGCACCATTTCCTTAGAATGATTTTTGTTTTCAGAAATATCTTATTTAAAAAGAAAAAAATAAGAATATTATTTCATTATATTTATTTATTTAAAACAAGAAACTTATTATTAAAAATTTAAAAATTTTTAATATAGTTTAAAATGTCACATAATTTTATGCCCCTCTTAAGTGTGTCTTACTTTAATTAATAAGGTATTATGTTCATTATAGGTTCTGATCCTTGTCAGCATAGAATATGGGTAGGAGTAGCGTTTCAAGCTAAGCTAAGCTTGGGTTTATCCTAGGAATGAGCCACAAATTTGAATTGATTTAATTATATAAGAGGAATGGATTGAATCTTCTCTACAGTAAGTTAGAGGAACAAATAAGATTTACAACCATTACATTGCATTTGTATTAATAATACAAGCATAAGTAATAATCTAATAGGAATGTTGGAATTTCTAAAACTTTATATGAATTTCGATGAAATGTGAAAGTTAAATGAAAGTGAATCTCTGATGGAAAGTATTTTGTTAAATATCCAAAGATCTATATGAAAGTGGCTTTACAAGTAAGTGATAACTTCACGTATGCACTAAACCCCATGGAAGTTATGTTTTACTATTTTACTAGTACTTACATTTATTCTTTAATGCCCATTAATTATATTGCAATTTTATCGTTTAATTTGGATATTGATATCTTTGATGGGTTAGGGTATGAGTTTATTGAGCTAGTTGTACTCATTCCATTATTTATGAAAATTCAGTGAAAGGGAAAGGCCCATAGGAGTAGATTAGGTGTAGTGGAAGGTTCCTTAGGTTTTGTGTACAAAGGTACTATTTTATATTCTAGTATTTAATTATTTTGATGTATAAACTTTCTTGATCTTGATTAATGTATATGAATTTAATGAATTGAATTGTATTCATTCTACTTTATTATTTAGATTTTGTAGTAGCGCTAGTTATTTTTTTTTATGCTTGTGTAATAACTATATGTTTAGACATTCCAACCTTCCATTATATTTTAGGGCATCACAAGGTGGTATTAGAGAAATGATTTGGAAGGATACAAAATTATAACATCAGATATATGACATAGTTTATAATAGTTAAAGAAAGAAGCTACAACTAAGTTTGGAAATTTTTGTTAGTTTGTGATAACTATCTTAATAATTGAACTTCATATAGTTTAAAGTGTTGTTGCTTCATGAATCCCCATGACCAAGAAGCAATTGATGGATATATTTCCAATAAGGATGTAACAATTTAGTGGGGGGTGATGACTTCTAATTCAATGATGTTGGTGGCCTAATTCATGAGTGAATATTAGGGTCAGATGGAAAAAGTTATGGGAGATGGGGTTGATATGAATTTGAAGCTATGATTTGAAAATGAAGCAACCTCTTTTTCAAGGTCTCATTGAGCCTCAGGAAGCTGAGGTTGCTAAGGGTAGAGAAATCTTTTGATAGCATGCAGTGCTTAGAGGGTTGAATTGTTCCATTGGCAAGGTTTATATTAGATGGAGAAGTAATTAATTAGTGGGAAGACCAATAGAGGGAAAGTTTCCATGGTATATAAGATATAAAGATCAATTTGTGGAGAATTATTAGAGTTTGTTTATGCCACCGCATGCTAAGTAAGAAATGCATGAGTCCTTTTTGAGGTTAATACAAGGGTGCAAGGTAGTAATTTAGTATGAGGTAGAGTTTACATCTCTGTTAGGTATGTTTCCTAGTTGATCAAAACTTTAGAAGAGAAGTGCTACTATTTTCTACAAGGTCTAAGAGATAGTTTGAGGCATTCCCTGGTTCCATTTCACATCCCTATTTTTCAAGTTCATGGAGAGATATAGATTGGTGGATAATGATCTTATATTCACCTATATGTGATAGGATGAGAATAGGATGATGTTTGGAGGAGAGACCTCTAGGAGTGCATTAAGTGGGAAGAAGTCTAGAGTGAAGATTGGTGATCCCATGTGAGGATGACCTATAGTATTTGCAAGCATTGTGGGATATTTATAAGTTAGCGATGCTCCTGTATTTAGTTTCTATAGGAGGAGGCATACATATTAATATTTTTACAAACTAGTCATTTCTTTAGTTGTGGCAAAGTACGCATAAAGTGGCACAATGTCCACAAAGTACACCAAAAGGTAGGCTTGAAGCTAAGGGAGATGAGTTAGAGGTTGTAGGATGCCCCTTCTAGAGAATTCAATGAGTCCTACTAGACCCATATTGGAGGTAGATTTTGAGGGAGATCATTAGGTGGATCAATAGGCAGAGTTCAAAGAGAGTCCATTACTATAGCCAGGGCAACGTAGCCTATATGATCTTACTAAGAGGTGAAGTAGGCACCAGATATGATGATATGTAAGGAATTTAATTTTTGCATTCTCTTATTGTATTGTGTTTGCTTTTGGAGTGAGACATTCTTTTCTATTTAAGTATGTATTGGATGCTTTAATTTTGACTCTAGATAATACTATTTTTTTGCCCACTGAAGATTTTTCTAGTTGCTAGCCAGACTATAGGTCTGAAATTGAGATTGTGAATAAGAAGTTGAAATCTAAACATATATTATTTCCTATGATATAATTTTATGTGATAGTGGGTCTGGATTGTTGATTGAGTATCTTGCTTAGATTAATTGTTGAAAAAAATGAGTAAGTTTATGTGTAGATAGGGAAGTGTTTTACTTTTTAGGTGCTAGAAGTGCCTAATCATCTTTGGTTTTTATGTTGCAAGAGGATAACGCCTAGTGGAAAGGGAATTTGCATTCCTAGTGTATAAGAAAGATTTGAACAATTTTATTGAGGACCTTAAAGATATACAAATATTGAGGAATTTTTTTGATGTTTTTTTATAACGAATTTTTTGGCTTTCGTCTACAAAGGGAGGTAGCATTTTGCATTAAAGTGGTGTCAGGCACGACCTTGATAGTAAAAACCCCTTATAGGATGGTACTGAGAGATTTTTAAGTGCTGATGGTATAATTGGTGGAACTTTTTATGTTATTTGTGAAAAAGAATGATGGATCTCTAAGGATGTGCATTGATTATTAAGAGTTGAATAATGTGACAGTGAAGAATAGGTATCCACTACCCATGATAGATGATCTATTTGAAAAGTTTGAAAATGGAACCATATTTTTTAAGATCAATCTAAGATCCGGTTATCATTAGTTAAGAGTAAAGGCTGAGGATGTGAAGAAAAAAAAACTTTCAAAACCTGATATGGATAGTATAAGTTCTTGGTAATGCCATTTGGTATGATGAATACACCATTGTGCTTATGGATCTAATGTATTGGGTGTTCATCAAGTACCTAAATTAGTTTATTATTGTGCGCATTAATGATATCTTAGTGTGTTTAAAGTTTGAAGAGGACCATACAATCTATTTATGGTTGACTCAAAAGATCTTGAGGCAACAAAAGTTATATGCTATATTTTTAAATTGTGTGTTATATTTGATCTCTGTGGCATTTTTGGGGCCTAGGGTGAGCAAGGAAGGGGATCCTTAGAAGGTATATGCTATGGTAGATTAGTCAAGGCTGACTTTCGTGACCGAGGTTCCTAGTTTTTTAGGCTTGTCATGATTTTATAAGAAGTTTGTTAGAGGTTTTTAAAGATTTCAACCCGTTTGACCAAATTGACCCAAAAGTCTATACAATTTTGTTAGACACTAGAGTGTGAAGAGAGCTTTCATAAGTTAAAAGACTAGTTGGTTTTAGCTCCTGAGTTGACTATTTTTTGGGTATGAAAGGATTTCAGGTATATAGTAATGCTTCTTTGAAATATATAGATGTGTTATAGTATAATTAAAAAGTAGTGGCATATGCTTAAAAATAGTTGAAGCCACATGAGAAGAATTATTTGACCCATGATTTAGAGATGGAAGCTAATGCGTTTGCATTGAAGTTCTAACAACATTTTCTATATGATGTTAAATATGAGATGTATACCAAGCACTAGAGTCTAAAGTATATTTTCACCCATGAAGAGCTGAATTTAAGATAAAGAACATGGTTGGAGATGATTAAGGATTATGATTTATTTATTATTTACTTTCCATGAAGAGCAAATGTGGTTGTTATGCCCTGAACATGTAATCAGTAGGATTGGCAACCAATTTGATTACTTTTGAGCAGACTTTGGTTTTTTTTTTTTTTTTGAAACAAAGCAAATCAGCTTTATTATTAAGGAAACTAACTAGAATTATTACAACCTACAATCATCCGACTCCTTCTTTAACAAATTGATAAAAGAAGGAGGGATCTTATTCATATCTAGTGCTTCCCATCAAAAAGAAGTAATACAAGCATAGTTAGCACAAAGATCCGCTAACTTATTATTCTCCCTTCCCACACAACTAAAAACAATAAAATGAACATCTTTAATAAAAGAAATGACTCTCATCTCTTATCCACCCTTATCCACCATCTTCTTAATGTAATTTATTACGTTCTTGTTATCCCCTTCAATGATCAAGCCTTTATAATCTAACATCCAATCCTTTAGAACTTCGAAAGGATAGCCTGTAGCTCCAGATTAGCTGCATCCCAGTGTATATAAGAATTACCGAATGCCATTAGGAATCTCCCTTGATAGTATCTAAAAACTCCTCCAATTCTAGCTTTATAAGACTTGAAAAGAGCCGCATCTATGTTAACTTTAATCTAATCAAGTGGAGGAGGATGCCAAGTATTCAACAGCCTTGTCAATTAATTAACATCCTCGATACCTGAACTTATAAAAGTAGAATTTTTTATAACTGCAAAAAATCTAACAGCATTGGATGCTATTATCAAAGGACTGGAAATCTTTCTTTCATGAACAAATTAGTTCCTTGCCTTCCAGGATAAGTATAATGTGTTGCAGTACAAATTCACCATCCATTTGCAACAATCATCAAGAGAGCTCATACTTGGAATCCCAAATCCCCAACTGTTTAAAATCTCAATTACTTCCTTGAGTTTACCGCAACCAGCTGCTACATGATCACAGCTTTCCACTACATCACAGCCTCTTGGACATTTTTCATGCCCCTGTAGCCTTCTATAACATAGAAATTGATTGGTAGGAATGGCTTTGTTAAGCAGTCTCCTCCAAAACAAATAAACTCTAGGATTTAACTTTTCCTTCTCAGTCCATTTCCAAACAGCTTCGGTTGTGTTATCTTCTGTCATTGCTTCATATGCAATTGCTGCTATAGTCTTCCCAGAAAATCTATGAATCAGTTCAAGCTTGTCTTCTCCTCCACCTGGCTGAATTTTAATGGTTTTAATCATCTGTGCCAGTTCCATGCAAAAATGCTTTTGCAGTTCCATGACATCCCACTTCCCATTGATTATAAATTTGTCCACTGTTTGATTGAAATCTTCCATTGAATTAACGAATGTAGGTCACCTCTCAAAGCTCTTATCCAACAACCATATGTCTTTATAAGCTTTGATAGATCTCCCATTTCCAACTGACCATCTGACAATTGGCTTCAAATATTTCTCTCCATTATAGAGAATCTTCCAAGTGACCAATCCTCCTCTTCTAGCTGCCTCTCCACCTTTAATTGGTCCATATTTTAGAAATAGAAATTTATGCATTAGAGAATCCTTTTGTTGCCCATACCTCCAAGCTAGTTTGGCCATCAAAGGCCCAGATTTTTTTGAGCAAGGATTGATCCCAAGACCACCAAATTCTTTCTGTTTACACATGACTTACACATGACTTCCCATTTCACATAATGAAGTCCAGTACTTCCATCACTCTTATTCCATATGAAGCTCCTACACAACTTCTCCACCTCATTCAAGGCTTGTTTTGGGACCAATGAAAGAGTTGTGTGAAATGTAGAAATTGAAAGCAATACTAATTTCACCAAGGTTCTTCTACCTGCCATAGATATGAACTTGCATCCCCATACACCTACCATGCTTCTTGTTTTGTCTAATATGAATTGGAAGTCAGCTCTTTTCATTCTTCTTAAAGCTACTTTAACCTCCAAATAAGAGAATTCTCAGACCTCCTAAAAATTCATTACCCTGCAAATTTTTTTCCTCCTTCTTTTCACTACTTTCCCAAACAGAATGTCGGATTTGAGCAGGTTCGCCTTCTGGCCCGTCCATTCACAGAAATCCGTAAGTAAGCTTTTGACTTCCTTAACTTCCTTCATCCTTGCTTCAGAGAAAACTATTATGTCATTGGCATATAGTAGATGATATATTTTAGGCCCCCTTGTGGTAATACCAATACCAACTTGATCGCCTTTGTGTATGAAAGCATTGGAGAGGAGTTGTGAACACATGATAAAAACAAATGGAGATAACGGGCATCCCTAGTGAAATCCACATTTAGCCTCAATCCAATTGGAGAAAACTCCATTAATTGACAAAGAAAACCTTGAATAAAAAACATAATTAGCAATTAGATTAGCAAAGCCTATTGGAAAACCGAAATAGTCTAGAATCCTGACCAAAGTAGGCCACCCCAAAGAATCGTATGCTTGCTTCATATCAATCTTTTAGGATACTAAACCCTTTGTTGATCTTGAATGCCTGAACTTATGAAAGATTTCTTGAGCTACCAGAACATGATCAAAGAGCGATCTACCCCTCAAAAAAGCAGCTTTTTCTTCTATAATTATCTTGTGGATGACAAGTACCATTTTATTCAAGAGTATCTTAGCAACAATCTTATACACCGAATTACATAAGCTTATGGGTCTATAATTTGATGGAGACAAAGGATTTTTAATTTTAGGAATTAATAATATGATAGTATCCTTCCAATTATCATTCATTCTTCCATTAACAAAAATATGATCTATTGCATTCCATAAATCGTGCTTGATTATGTGCCAATAACTTTTTAAAAAAGTGTAAGTCATACCTTCTAGTTCTGGAGCTATATTTCCTCTGAGATCCTTGATCACCTTTTCCAGCTCTTCAAAAGAGAATTCCTTGGTTAGCATTGATTTGTCTTCCTTATTCAATATTTTCACTAGACTTGGCCGCCCCTCCAATGAGCATCTTCTATCCTTCAACTTGTTTTTAAAATACCAAAATAATACCTCCTCAACTTCCTTTTGTTTTTCTACCATTGAACCATGTTCATCTTTTATCTTTTGGATTCTATTTAAGTTCCTTCTAGCACTCGCAAATGCTTGAGAATCTTGAATTTGAATCTCCCTCAGCTAGACATTTTACCTTAGACCGCTGTTTCCACCAAGTACTGATTCTAGCCAGTGTATAATTCAGCTCCTCCGTCTTCAACTTCAGGATCCATATCTCCTCTTCTGTTAGAAAATTGACATCAGCTTCTTTCTCCTGGATTTTTAGAATTTCCTCCTTCAGCATCTCCTTAAGAGTCTCTTCATTTTTTGATTTAGAGCTTGTGAAGGATCACCACCAGATTTCTTGTTCTAAGCCTCCCTGACAATCGCCATCGACGCAGGAATGGACGTCCACATTTCTTCAAATCTGATAGTTTTCCTGTTAGTGGGATTGAACTCCAAGAGATTCAATAAAATTGGATTATGATCCGAAGCTATCTTGGCTAAATGTCTCACCAACATCCGATGTGAAGAGTTAAAAGCCGCAGAATTAACTAGGCATCTATCTAGCTTCTCAAGTATTCTTTCCACCCCTTTCTTGTTATTACACCATGTGTACTTAGGACCAATCCTAGCCACTTCATGTAAGTCATTCCTAGAGATGAAGGACTTCATTTCCTTCGGTCCAAGTGAAAACACAAAATTTCAGCCACCCTTTTTCTCCTCCTTTGATAATAAGTATTTGAAGTCCCTTCCTATTATCATCGAAATTTCTTTAGACATATGTTGTTCCAACCTTTCCCATAAGTTTCTTCTTATGTAAACATCCTTTCTCCCATATATCGTAGCTATTCTCCAAGTACCTTTGTTAGCCACGTTTCAGTCCCCTACAACCATTTGAGAAGAAGCCTCCAGTACAGTGAAATCAACAATCTTGTGTTTCTATAATACTAATATTCCTCCCGATAAGCCTTTAGATGGAACATGAAAGAAGTTCCATTCTTCACCAATCAATATATTAATTAGTTTTTTATCAACTACAATTTGCTTTGTTTCAACCAATCACAGAAAAAACACCCCATGGTCTTTAATGAACTCCCTCACATATAGAAAAGCTTTAGTTTTTTTTTTCTCCTCCACAATTCCAAAATCCAATTGATGACATCAATGGTTTGAGGGGAAGATGCTCCCCAACCTTTCCTTCCCTTATCCTTCAAATCTCCTACTCCTTGGAATCCGTTTTATGGGACCCAAGATTTTAAGCTGTTTAGCTCCTTTCTTTTTCACCTTACTGGATTCATCACCAGAATGATTTAGTCGAGAGTCAAGATTCTTAGTTTCAGGTGTTTCAGCTGTCAATTCCTTCTCATTGATATTCTGATTGATTGTTATTTCTAGAGAGATGATTCCTTCCACAATCTCCCCTTCCTCCACTATGTTTTCTAGAGCATCAAACTTATTGAAAATCTTTATAGTGGCAGTAGAAACTTCTACCATTTCTTCTCCAATAATTCCTAGATTGTTAATAGAAACAACATCTATATTTCTCGAGTTGACTAGATTTATCTCCATTAGCAACTCTCCCACCTGAGAATCAAAGTTGCCTTGCTTACTCTTCTCCTTCATGTCTCCTCCTTTCTTCATTTGAATACCAGTTTCTTCATTATTTTTTAGCTTTTCATTCACCACTTGGAAAACCCATTTGTTCTAGAATCTGTTGAATTTAGTTCTCTTCCTTCCATAGTCCACATGAATCCATGGACCGTAATTGTCATCCTTGATATTTACTGTTCCTTGGTTTGTTGAATGAACTTTTGGTTCTAAGTTAGCTATAGATGCTCTCCCCTCCTCCGAGCTAGCAATATTAGTGTTTTGATTTAACTTTGCCTACAAAATCCCTTCGGGATAGAACTTCTCACCATGCCCGATTTTACCACATTTAAATCATATATTATGAATTCTTTCATAACTAATCTTCTGAAAGAACTTGCCAGATGCTCCCTCCGCCCAAACTTCCAATGGAAGTTTTTCTTCTAATTTTATTCTCACGCATACTCTTGCAAACTCGCTCCTTCCCCACTGAAACATATTATCATCAATTAAAATTGGAGTTCCCACTGTTGAAGAAATTCTATAAACGTTGATTCTATCCTAGCTTTGCAATGGAAGATTAGGAAGCCTAATCCAGAACGGAGCTGTCAACCCTCTCAAGGATGAGGGAGAAAATCAGTGGATGGTTTATCTAGTCTGATGATGCATCCATTCACATACCATGGACCATTATTTAGAACTGATTCCATCGCTTTGTGAACTTCAAAAGTGCATAAGGCCCATCCACCACCCAGCAGAGTCATGTGGAATCTGCCATACTTACTCCATTGCCTTCTCAACTCCGTCCAAATGATATGATAAGGAATGCTTTCTCCGAACACCTTAACCACCAATGACTTATGGAGTTTATTCATATTATCCTCCTCACTTTGTAAGTGAAGCTTTACCACACCGTTTACAGAAAAGTTGTCCCCATAATTGAAGTCAACTGCCTTGAAGTTTGTCTTCATGCTCCAGACATTCACCATTATTTTACTAGGTTGATGGAGTCTCTCTGTTTTTGTATCTTCTACAGCAGTGTAGTTAGCCAGTTCTACATTATCACAAATGCGAACCTTCATCAAATCATCCTTCTCCTACTGAGCATTATGAACAGTATATGTAGTTTCCACAAAAGTAGGATTTTAGAGTCCATTATCAAATGATGATCTACCCTTCAAACCTTCTGCATCAGAATTGATTAAGGAAGATCCTGAACCACCTTTCAGAATAGTTTCGTTGATCACACCAATCATCAGTGTGGATTCAGCCTTATTTAGCCTTTGAGGATTTGTTTTATTCTGACTCTCCAGCACTTCTATCTGTATATTCTTGACTTTGCTGGTGCAATCCATATGTTTCTTGGGAGGATTGATTCCACCTTCAATTATTACCAGAGGTTTACAAGTTTTGAACCTTATGTTAGTTTCTTGATCAAACACCATGTCTGCACTGCCAAAAGCTGGGGGAGACGAGACATGCATAGAGTGTGGGAGAATTCTGATAGCAGGTGATCAGGAGGGAATAGGACCCTCACCGATGCCAGACGGTGGTGGTCGACGGCCCTCCACCGTCATCGGAGGAGAAAACCGGATTGCATGAAAACATGAATTCAAAAAATTTGAAGTTTTCTCTCTCTATAACCGGTACTCTCATTTGAGCCTACATTGGTTAGACATATAGAAATGTTAGAAGTAAATATAGTTCCTTTATTGGATGTGATAGTTAAAGTTATTTCTCAAATGAGAGTCCAACCATCATTGTAAGCGAGGATTAATGAAGAAAAAAATGTTGATGAAGAATATGAAAAATTAATAGATCAAAATCAGTCAAGGAAGTGGTTGGAGTTACAAGTATACGATCAAGGAGTGATTTTTTATGGTGGCCGATTATGGGTAGTGTATAATGGTGATTAGAGGAAGGAGATTCTGCATGAAGCCCACTATTCTATATAAATTGCCTACCCAATAAATAATAATATTTATCTTGGCCTAAAGTGTAAATTATGGTGGCCTGGTTAAAGTGGGTAGTGGAAGAGTTTGTTTTTAAGTGTGAAGCATGCACAATGGTGAAAGCTGGACAACAGAGAGTGGTTGATTATTGTAGTCATTACTTATACATAAATGGAAATAGGAGGAGATCACTATTGATCTTGCTATGGGTTTTTTTAGGTGTAGGAAAGGCCATGATGTAGTGTGTAGTTGTGGATATATTAAATAAGTATGCTCTTTTTCTACCATTAAGGCAAACTATTTCTGTTTATAAGCTGCCTTAGCTGTATGTGATGAAGATAGTAAGGCTGCATGGAATTCTTAAGGTTATCATTTTTTTCATTATGGTAGATTTACAACAAAGCTTTGAATAGGTATTCAAGAAGGTCTAGGGATGAAGTTTAGTTTTAATATGACTTTTCACCCTTAGATAGATGGATAGTTTGAGAGATTCATTCAAATTTTAGAAGACCTATTGATACTTTATATTCTAGATTTTAAAGAAGTTAGGATGATCATATATATCTAATTGAGTTTACTTATAACAATTGCTTCTAGAAAAGTATTGGTATGTCTTCTTATGTGGCTATGTATGGAAGAAGGTGCATGATGTTATTGTCATGGGCTAAGGTCAGAGAAAAGAAGCTGATTGGTTATGAACTGGTTGATAGTGCTATAGAGAAAACTAGATTGATTAGAAGATGTTGAAAGTAGCTCAAGATAGGAAAAAGAAATATTTTACTCTGAATAAAAAGGCTGTGGAGTTCTAAGTTGGTGAATTTGTATATAAGAAGGTCATTCTAATGAAGGGAATAAGAAGATTAGTAAAGGATATCAATTTAAGTATTAGGTATATAGGATCATTTTAAGTGATTGAAAGAATTAGAAAATTTTTTTAGAGACTATTCTTCCCAAATCATATATAAGATATTCATAATGTGTTTCATGTGTCAATATTGAGGAAGTGGGTATCATATGCAAATCGGAGAATTCTTAAAGCTAAAGTAGAAGTGCAGCTTGATTTTACCTATAGGGAAGAACCTAAGTGTATTCTAGATTTTGATGTATAATATCTAAGGAATAAATGGATTAAGATGGTCATAGATAAATGGAAGTATAGGTTTGAGAGGGAAGAAACTTTGGAGAAAGAGGCTGAAATGAGGTAATTATTTGTAGATCTGTTTTGACTGACCGTACTATATATTAGAAATTTTAAGGATTACATTTTCTATGAGGGGAGGATGTAATAGCTATTATTTGAAAACCCTAGTGATTACCATCAGTGTTTATTTTAATAATAAGTCCTAAATTGTTTAAGGAGCTCTTGAGTCGGCAAGTAACTAGAGAATAAAATTTTTAATTTAATAAATTCATTTAGGAGGGCTATGGTGTCAGGTGGGTAGAACTATAACATTATGCTATAAAGTGAAGAAATAATATTTAAATGAGCACTACGACAATAGGAGGCATTTGCATGGTGACATGCTCTTTATTTAGAAAGATGTTAGAGGAATCTAAAATATTCGTCTCATCATTGTGGCATTGAGGATCTAGCGCCATTACATTAGGTACAATTAGTGGTTTTTATAACTAAAATATATAAATCTATTATTTAATTCCCTTCATCGAACCATTTCTTGAGAATTGAAGATTAGAAGAGAGAGAGAGAGAGAGAGAGAGAGAGAGAGAGAGAGAGAGAGAGAGAGAGAGAGAGAGAGAGAGAGAGAGAGAGAGAGAGAGAGAGAGAGAGAGAGAGAGAGGTTTTGGTGGCCAAAACTTAAGATTTATTCAACATGCATGTTTAAGAAATTATAGAGCATGTGGTAGATTTTGAACTCCTATCTCTTTTTTCAATTTCAGTGATTTTATAAAAAAGTTATCAATTAATATGTGTTTTTATAATATTTTACAAATTTTCATCAGGTATATAACTTTTAATATATTGCTGCATGATGTACTTTGAACATTTTTACTATAAGAATTTTGATTTTTACTAATCAATCTTTTCTACCTAAAATTTTGAGTATATGATTTGATTGAGGCTTTTCTGGTAATTTTCATATTTATGTTTTTTTTTTTTATAAAACTGCATAAAGCGCTTTATTAAAATCAAATTACAAATAACTAAATTCCTCCTTTAACAATGATAAAAAAGGAGGAATTTTATTACAACTAAGGTCATCCCAAACAAAATTGAAAAAAGAGCTAAACTTGCACACATGTCGGCAAGCTTATTACAATCCCTCTTAACAAATTGAAATAAAACTTGTCTAAAATCACTAAGAAAGGCTAAATCCTTAGGATTTATACTTCCTTCTTTAACTCCCACCTTATTCAAAAGATTTTGAAATAGTTTGATAACATTATAGTTTCACCTTCAATGATAATACCAATACTTTCATACATCAAATCCTGAATAAATCTTCTAACTAACGTAATGGAAAGGATATCAACTTGAGAACAATCCAAATGCAAAAGATTTATTCCAAAAGCACATATAAATCTTCCTTTGCTATCTCTGAAAACTCCATCTAAATTTTAATATTTATGTAAATGTCTTAAAATATTCATGTGAATATCCCTTTGAAGTGGGAAGTTGAACATGTAAATTTTAGTGGGTATAATATTTTATATGAAATATGGTTTTTCTTGGCAATTCATGCATTATATGAGAAGTACACTGAATTTATAATTCAGTTATTACTGAATTTGGATTTAAGCTATTCATAGCATGGTATTAGAGATTTCCTTATACGTAAAAAAAATATACTCTTTGATATATTATAAGTGCCCTATATGTTATGTTATGGCCCTATTTTCCTAGTGTAGATGTGGAAGGGATTCTAGCCCTACTTGCGGAAAGTAGGTGTTGGATGTTATGTAATATTGCTCTTTTTTGATTTTGGCCCCAATTGATATATGCAGGTGTTGGAGGAAAACATGAGGCATAAGTGGAAGTATAATTATAAGTACACATCACAATATGTGCATTATAACCATTATATTGCATTTGTATTAATAAAATAATTATTTGCAATAATCTAAAATGAATGTTGGAATTTCTAAAAGTTTATATGAATTATAATAAATTATGAAGGTCAAGTGCAAGTTAATCTATGATAGAAAGTGCTTTATAAAGTATCTAGAAATCTCTCTCAATATAGCTTTACAAGTAAGTAATAACTTCAAGTATGCATTAAACCCCACAAGTGATAAATTTAAGTATGCATTGAACCCTAGGAAAGTTGTGTTTTATTATTTTTTAGTAGTTCATTTAATATTTACTGCCCTTTCAATTATATTACATATTCATCTTTTAATTTGAATATTGATATTTGTGATGGCTAAGGTTTAGAAGTCTATTGAGCTAGTTGTGCTCGTACTATTCCTTCTCATATTTTTATGGAAAGGGAAAGGCTCAACTAAGTAGATTATGTGAAGTGGCAGGTTCCTTGGGTTCTATGTTATAATTACTAATTTGTAATATATTATTTAATTATTTTGATATACATACTTTCTTGATGAGGATTAATGGATATGAATTTGAATGAAATGAAATGTGTTTGTACTGCTTTATTATTTGGATTTTGTAGTAACGTTGGTTATTTTTGTGATGGTTGATTAATAATTATGAGTCTATGTATTGTAACCTTCCATTAGATCTTAGGGCATCACATAGATAAGAAATAGAAATATAATATTTGAAGGACTCTGGCAAAACTCTAGTTTATTTTACAAAATAGGCTATCATTTGATGTTATTTAAAATAAAAAAATTTATTGGATATGAGTTTAAAAATCTTATATCTAAGAGCCAAATGAAAATCAATGCAAAAGCAAATGTAAGAAAAAATCCTTTTAAAAGTAGGAGTTTTCTAAACCATAATCAATATAAACAAATAATTTATCCAACCACCATATGACATAAACCTTAAAGGATAATAATGTCCAAATGTCTAAAAATAGTCATGATGTGGAAAGGGCCACTTTTTAGAACTATTTACAAAAAAGTGGCAAATGGGAATGCCTTTAAATTTACACATAGGATTCTACTTATATAAATTGAGATTCTTTATAGGTCTTCAATTTTCTTTCAAAATCGATCATCCTCCAAAACAGCTTTTAAAAGAAAAAAAAATATCCTAAGAAAGTTCTTTTCTTTTGGATCCTTTCTACTTAAGATGAGCAATCTTATGTTTTATTACTTTCACATTATTATGTATATTTACATGTAAGAAGAGAAAAAGACTCTATATAAGTAGCATGGTTAACAAAAAGTAGTTTACATTCCAAAATCATTTCAAACATTCATCCATAACACACATAACATAACATTTGCTCATTAGCTGAGAAATTTGTAATTTGGTGATGCTTCTAAATTTAGTGGGGTGAAATAGCTTTAGCAACTACATAAAATTAATAAGTTTAAGATTTAATGTTTATCAGCCCCCTTTTTTAATATAGATTTGCATAAGAATGACCATTTTACAAAAATATATTAGAGACTAAACATGTAGAGAGCTCTTAATCTTATATCATCTAAACATTTATCATAGATCATATTATCATTATGACATAATCATAAAATCAATTAATCATCACAATATTTAAACACACACCAAATACTTCAACCATTTGTTGAAAAAATAAACACATAGAAAATAATTCATTCAACATCACAAAATCACTCTTAACTAATTGATAAAGATGGGTTTAGATCATTCAACATTAGTTAGGTATTTGCATTTTTTGAAAGTTTAGATTAAAAATATGAATCCATATCCATGATTCTAAGTTAATGTTGAGCTACCTATCTTTCATATATTAAACTCAGCATGAATTTTGAACTGTGTGCTTTAGGTGCTTCCCAATCTATGTAGACATAAGTCCTGATTGCATAGAAACTCTCAATATATTCTCTCCATGAGGGTTATCTGATCTAAAAAAAATTGAAAACTCAAATCAAAGCAAAATTCTAATCTAAATAGTAAAGCCAAACAATAGACTAGGTTAGAGTGTTTATGTGAAACTAGAATCTTAAACACTCTCGACCTCTTTTTCAATTAATATGATAAATAAATCTTTGAACTTTATTCCATTCCCGTTTGATAGGTTTAAAACTTAAATTCATAATTCAAATATTATAAACCTTAAAATATATAGTCTCTACTTGAATCGAATGTTTTCTCTTTTGAGACGTAATCGACTGTAGTGGTTTGCCTCTACAGTGATCCTATGATCCAATTTATGATCCAATTTACTCTATAGTGATCCTATGATCCAATTTATTATTAACCTTACTTTAGTTTGCTAAAGTAGGGGAAAAAATCTCTAGACGTAGATAAAGCTTATCCATTTTTAATTAAATTTTAAATGACAGGTGAATATCATTTTAACCTTCAGAATAAATAATATATTATCTATGCTGAGTTTGATTTTGAAAATAAATTTATTAGATAGATAGTGAAACATTATCCCGTCTTCTAAATGGTATGTTGTGAACTATACAAATTTGATAATAGAAATATATATTTTATCCTGTCCCTTCATTATACTATAAATAAATAATAAATCTAAAAATATATATTAATTATGCAAATTAATGCCCATTACATACACCTCTTAAAATAATTTTGTAAATTAATTAAATTTCCTTCCTCTACTAATTTTTTTTTTCTCAATGACCCACTTCAGTTGCCCTTCCTCAAATTTTATTTAACATATTAATGTTTTTTTATTATATTACATATATATTACTTAACACTTAAATTTATATTAATTTCTAAACGGTTAAATACTTTTCATATTCCGCTGAATCCTTCATAACGTCACATATTATCCTCTAATTATCTATGAGTAGCCGAGCAATTTCCCAAGGGAAAAAAAATAGTGGTCAAACATAGCTCCACAAATTTAATATAAAGGATGGATCTTTTCCTAAAACTTTGACTATAAATTTTAAAAATTTTATTAATTAATTCTAAATCTATATATATATATATATCCGCTTGTAGTTCAGCTGATAGCTAATCTTAAACGTACAATGGCTTCAATTATTATCATAGATTTCCCATCCTTTTGTATTCCTCCTCCTTCCAACCCCATCATATTTCTTTTCACCTTTTACACAACTCTTTTATTCAATTGTGTAAGCCCATCAATGGACGCTCTCATGATTTTGCACCCTTTTGTATTTTAGTTCCTCTCCTACACAAGAATGCAACTCTTCATATGCAATCATAATCATGCAAGCCCACCATCCAATGATCTCGCTCACACTCTTTGAAGTCACATGCAAACTCGCCGCCTTGGGAACTCTTGGTCTAGATTTCATGAACATACATCCTCTATTTTATTTGTTGCAGGCTGCTATGGCTTTGCTATAACAAGTTGTTGACCCATCAACCGATGCTCTCGCTCCCATTCCTTGTCGTCGCGTGCAAATCGCCGCCTTGGGAGCTCTTGATACGAGTATCATTTAAACATACTTCCTTAATTTTGTTTGTTGTAGGCTGCTACAGCTTTGCTATTGCAAGTTGCGACATCAATATATGGGATGCTGAATACAAGGTACTTGCAATTATCAAGTTAGTTCTCTTCTTCTATTTCTATGCATTTTTTTATGTAGATGATATAGAATACTTTAAAGAATCTCAATGGGATTAATCATAACTTTCACAAGGAGATATGGAGGGTTTTAATTTTTGGAATTAGTTTTTATTACTTAATGATCTTAGGAGAATGGGCTTATGCAGGCAGAAGAAAGAAGGGTGAGAATTTGGAAAGGTTGGATGTTAATGTCATGTGTGGTCTTGAGCAAAATTTGAATGACTCTATTAAGATTGTTTGACATAGAAAGGTATCAATATGTTTGTTGCTCTTATTTTTTATAAGTACCAAACTTATGTTCAGTTTGCTATGAAGCTTGTGTTTGAGTCAATTGTTAAGTAAGCAAATCAAACTTGAGCACAAATTTTATGCTTTTTCTAAACATCCCAAGCACAAATATATCTATTTTTTATTATTTTTGTCTCATTTATTGATATGTTACAAGATAATTATGATGATTCTACAAGTTCTTTTTCCAATTTTGTAAGACATCAATCTACTTAATGATAGAAAATATTACATATCATGCTAAGTTGTCTTACATATAATTTTGATTGCCTTGTAAAATATGAAGTGTTATCTTACATAAGTGTCACTAAAGGAAAATTTTCAATTACTGGCGGTCTTTTCTGGTGGTTAGCATTAATTTTCTGGCAGTTTTAAAATATAATGGCAATTTTCAGCAGTTTCTAGATCGTTGGTATAAAGCACATATGAAATAAATTACAGTGGTTAATTTTACTGGCAGCTTTCCAATGGCATATAGAGCCGATAATTTTTGGCATTCATAGTGTCGGTGATCACCGGTTGATTATCGGCGGCTTACCGGCCATCTCAAATACTGGTTTAAAAGGCGGTTCAACCACTAATTGATCGTCAGTTGACCAGCGGTTTACCGTTGGCAAATCGTCGATATTTACTAACTGTTATATTAAAATTTTGGTGGTTAAATTAAGCATCAGTTATCGAAGTTTTTGGTGCCCGAACTGCTGGATAGCCACTGGAAACCTGTAGCATTTAAAAAAAAATTAATAGCCCCTCTCTATTTACTCCAATTTCTACAATGCATGCACAAAATTCAAAACATATATAACATATAAGGGCAACATGCTACTATAATTAACCCACATAAATGTAGTCCAAAATCAATATATATATATAACATTAAATAACAAAACATAATAAAAAAAATCAAAATCTACAATAATAAAAAATAAATGTTTAAATAAATAGAAATGCATATGTTCTACAATAAACATAACATATGAAATCCACAATAAGATGTTCATAATACACCAAAAAGTTCATCAAACAAATAACAACACTAATCATCTTCCATGTCCTTACTGCCTTGTGATTCATGTGTTCTCTCTTCCTCTTTCTTCTTTTGATTTCATCTCTATAAGATCGTAGCTCTGCCTGCATCTCATTTTAAACTTTTCTCATCTCCTCTATCTCTCTTGTCAGGGATGCAACGTGACCTTCGTCGCCTGCCAACTACGATTCTTCTGACCTCCGTCACCAGACTATGGCCCTTCTGACCAAACAAACATGTCAGCAATGATTCTTTGTATTCTCATGATGTAATATAGTCTATAATATGTACATCAATCTAAGGTCTTCCACTAAGGAAGGGTCTCATTTGTAATCAACTGCAATACTAGTGGATTCATTCAAACTGGGCTAGCCCCATGGTTTTTCACGTAAAAATTTTGGTGTCTCATAAATGCTAGACCCTCTCTCTTATCTGATTTTGTGCCAGATTTTCATATAAAATTAAGACATTAAATTTTATATTTCTATACTGCCGTGAATACTCCTGGACGTAACAGTTTGGTACAATCTGTGGGAAAGTTATTCCTGATTGGGGGGCAATTATTGCTCCACTATCAAAAGATCGCTTTTATCAACTTCCTAACATTAGTCATTTTTGCATCAGATATGGACTGGGGTGCAACTTTGACTCCAACTGTGATCAAAAAGATCCTATGATGCTTTCAACATCAAGATAATATTTTAGGAAAATCCTAGCAAATGCAAGGATGCTTCCAATCAATTACAAGCTTTATACATTCCCTTGTTGGACTTCTACTCCTTGGGTAAGGTCTTAATCTCGACCTCAAAAAGGTAGTAATTGTATAAAGATAGACCATTCTATAACCTTAAATTCAGAATACAAGCGACATTCGCTCCCTCCTAATCAAGGAAAAATTGATCCTAGGGGGATTTGATTCGACATCTTCCACACATGTTAACGTCATCAAGCAAAGGCTTTGACAAACAACCTCGAATAGGTCTTACATCCTTGGTGGATTCTCCTGACCTCTTCCATACAGGTTAACGTCATCGAGTAGTGCTCTGACATATAACCTCGGATATGTTTTATATCTTTGGTGAATTCTCTTAACATCTTCCATATAGGTTAATGTCATCAAGCAAAGGCTCTAACATACAACCTCAGATAGGTCTTACATCCTTGGTGGATTCTCTAAACCTCTTCTATATAAGTTAACATCATCGAGCAATGTCTCTAACATACAACCTCGGATAGGTCTTACATCCTTGGTGGATTCTCTCGGCCTCTTTCACATAGGTTAACGTCATTGAGCAAGGTCTCTGACATACAACCTCGGATAGGTCTTACATCCTTGGTGGATTATCTTGACCTTTTCCATATAGGTTAATGTCATCGAGTAGTGCTCTGACATACAAAATCGAATAGGTCATACATCCTTAGTGGATTCTCTTGACCTCTTCCACACAGGTTAATGTCACCGAGCAGTGCTCTGACATACAATCTCAAATAGGTTTTACATCTTTGGTGGATTCTCTTAATCTCTTCTATATAGGTTAACATCATCTAGCAATACTCTGACATACAACCTTGGAAAGGTCATACATTCTTGGTGGATTCTCTTGGCCTCTTCCACACATGAATACAAAATATTGGAAGGCTTAAAAAACTCAAAAGGTACAAACTTACAAAAATCTTAGCAGGCTAAAAAACCTCAAAGAGCATGAAATGCACATATATCAAAGCATATCTTAAATAGGTATAAACAACTTAGTTTTCTTTGGAGGATGAGTTCATTTCAAATGAGAAATAAGTATCAAACTCATATAATAATCTCAACTTCATATACAATATCGTTAGAGTTATATTACAAAATTATACCTCAAG
This sequence comes from Dendrobium huoshanense, assembly GCA_016618105.1. Lineage (NCBI taxonomy): Eukaryota > Viridiplantae > Streptophyta > Magnoliopsida > Asparagales > Orchidaceae > Dendrobium > Dendrobium huoshanense. The sequence goes on from CM028360.1 coordinate 11,969,557, forward strand.
TTCAAGTGTACATTTATTCTCACTAAAAGCTGAAATTAAAAATACATCCGAATCATATGTATAAGTCATCAAATAATAAACAACTTAAAAAAGGTCAAATATCTTTAGCAGATTCTCTTGACCTCTTCTCTACTACACATTGGAACATCTCCTATAACTTCTTTTTTAAAGAATGGATATCTAATGTCTGCACATGTCAATATAGATACATATCACCTTAGTAAAATGCAACTGGACAACGATCATCATCGGCCATTCGCCCGATGTTTGTCGTTGGTCATTTACTTCATATCAGCCATCATCGGCTTTTTGCTAAAACTACTAATAGTAGTACACCATCCAACTCTTACCTTCAGCTCTCCACTCGGTCATTGACTGCCAATAAACTTTTGCTTGATCATCTATCATTGACAAACTTCGCTCAAATAGAATCAAAATTCTCCCCATCTGCTCATAACTTCTGGCTCTCTTCCCAGTTACTATTATCCTCAAATCTTTTCAAATCACCCTCGCATACAAGCAGCAATTGATATTCTTTTATCAAGAGTTGTCTATTAAGAAGACAGACTCTTATCATAACTTCTTCTATACAAGAGAGAGGCACTAAAGCTTTACAGGAGAATGTCGCCTATCTCTGATAGTAGAATGCCTCTAATGTAAAAAAAAGAATGCAAGAGAAGAAATAGGAGCAAAAATTCTAACTTCTACACACAAAGAGGGGCCCTGAATTTTAGTAGGGGATGCCACCTACAACAAATAGGGGAATTCCTCAACTGTAAGAAAGTTAGAATGAGGGAAGAGAAAGAAAAAAATGGCTGCAAAAAGTCTAACTTTTGTACAAGAAGAGGGGCATCGGTTTAAGTAGGGAAAGTTATCTATGAAAAACAACTGAATGCCTCGACTATAAGAAGATAGCCAAAGGAGAAGACAGTAGAAGGAGAAATTTTTTTTTCTTCTACACTAAAAAGGAGCGCTAAATTTGAGTAGGGGAAATTACCTACGAAAGATAGCAGAAAGCCTTTAGAGCAGGAAAAAAATCGGAGAAGAAAGAAGAAAAAGGGGGGAATTCTAACTTTTGTACAAGAGAAGGGGCACTAAATTAAGTAGGGAAAGTCACCTACTAAGAAATAGCGGAAGGCCTTAACTGTCAAAAGGACAGAAGGAGAAGAGGAGAAGGTGCAAGTTTCCCTCTGGCCCTAAGGGGCTATTTATAGTATGTTTTGGGGGATAGAGAGAAGTTTCTAGAAATTTAAAAAATTTTAATTTTTTTTAAAATTTTTTAGTGATTTTTTGGAATTTTTTTAGATTTTTTTAGATTTTTTACAATTAAAAAAATTATATTAAATTAACACGACAGTTTCACAAATCGTCGACCCGAAACAATGCCCCGATGCCAGTGGTCTAGCGAAACTAAGCGGGCTAGGCATGGATCGGCTGGGCCGTAGGCGTACCACAGGCGCCAGGCCAGGCGACCTATGGGCAGACCCAGGCGAGTCACGGGCGCACTGATCACATGGGCCCAGGTGCGGGCCAGTGGGCCCGGCACACGATTTCGCTCCGCCGGCGGTAGCGACTGCTTCCTGCCGACTTGTTTGAATGGTTCAGCTACACATTCAATTTTGGGTCCAATTTTCAACTCGAAAAGGCCAAATCAGACATTTTTTGGGTCTCCAGAATTGTTTTTTGACATTTCGGACTCAATTTCAATACTTTTAAAGCTATTTGAGGCTCCTACATGGGCTCCTACATGCAAGATTAGATTTCCAATCACATGGAAAATTCTCCAAAGTCTATGATGTGTAATTTCAAACTCATGGAACTTCAGTGTCCAAAAATAGGGGGGCAACAGATATATCATCAAAAAATTATCTTGATCGGGCATGAATCTTGAGGCAAAATCAAGCTGAAAACTTCAAAAATTAAATCCGGGATCACCTAAACTTTGATTTTAGCAATTTTATAGTTAAACTGAGCATCTCAGAAATACAAACCCAACGACACCAAATTCAACTCAATCCGAGCCTAAATGAGTCCAAATCAAGGACCCAAAGTGTTATTAGAAAGTTTGAACAACAATTTGAGTTACTAAAAGGTTTTGAAACATGATGTGCTTATAGTTGAATTGAGCAGCTCGATGAGATGAATCCAACAAGCTCAAGATCATTTAATTTCGATATAATTAAGACCTTCAAATGTCTGACGAACAGTATATAATCATGGGATTCAATATCGGTCGTCCATCCAACCACTCCACATTTACCCCTGATTTCTTACCTATGTACAGGTCATGCCACTGCAGAATATCTATAAATAGACCCCTCATTTCTCTTGAGAGGGGAGGGAAGAAAGAAGAAGAAGAGAAGAAGGAGAAGAGAAAAGAAGGAGGATAGAAGGGAAGAAACTCCTCCTCAACCACCACCACCAAAATTCTGCCCAAATCTTGGAATTCCACCCAACTTTCCAAGTGATGCTGGAAATCCACCTGACCTCCAAGTGACACCGGAATTTTGCCCGACCTTCAATGACGCCGCAATTTTGCCCGACCTCCAAGAGACGTCGGAATTCCCCTGACCTCCAAGTGATGTCAGAATTCTGCCCGACCTCCAAGTGATGCCGAGGTTTCACCCAAACTCCTAGTGACACTAGAGTTCTAACAAAATACCATCAAACGCCAGAGTTCTCCTTGGCCTCAAACTGACATCAAACTTTTACCCAATGCCGGACCTCTGCTCGTTGCCAAGTTTCTACCCAACGCTGAACTTCTGGCTGTTGTTAGGCATTCACCGGACATCAATCTGATGTTGGAGTTTCCTGAGAAAATCTAAATTGTCTACCTGACGCCATCCTTCTAACCTTCGTTGTCAGACAACAGTCCTTTCGACCTCTGTTGCCCGCCAACTATGATTCTCCTAACTTATGTCGCCCATTGACTACAGTCCTTTCGACCTCCATCGCCAGTCGACTATGGTCCTCCTGACTTACATATGCCACTGATTATAGTCCTTCCGACCTCTGTCGCCAGCCAATTATGGTCCTCCTTACTTATATCGCACACTGACTACGATTTTTCTGACTTCCGTCACCAGATAATGGTCTTTATGATCTTCTTCTCCCACCGACTATGATTCTTCTGACCTCCATCACCAAACTATGGCCCTTCTGACCAAATGAATATGTCAATAGTGATTCTTTGTATTCTCACCATGTAATGTACTCTATAAGATGTACATCAAGCTAAGGCGTTCCCCCAAGGAAGGGCCACATTTGTAATCAACTACAATACTAGTCTATTCATTCAAATTGAGCTAGGCCCCCATGGTTTTTCTCCCTTTTCATGGTTTTTTCACGTAAAAATCTTGGTGTCTCATAAATATTAGACCCTCTCTTATTTGATTGCGTGCCAGATTTTTGTATAAAGTTAAGACATTAAATTTTATATTTCTCTACCGCTGTGAATACTCCCGGACGCAATATATATATATATATATATATATATATATATATATTCATTTTATATCATCTCATAATTCCTTGCCACGTCATCTCTTTCACAACTTTCTTTAATATATGTGCTATCAATCTTTCTAATATTTATCCGTAATAAAGTTTTATCTATTCTTAAAAAGTGTGAAGCAAGCATATAGGTTTATCCTTCAAATCCTCACTGGTGTTTTTTCCTCCCACTTATCCAATAGTACTCCAAGCAAGTTTAACTGCCATTTTCATCAACTGCTCATAGGCTCTAACAGATTTGACCACTCATAATAGCTAGACATCTTGGACCTCCTCCAAGGTAGCACCATTAAAATTAACTCTAAATGCTCATTAATAGACTAATCCAACAAACTTAATGATACATCTATAAGTGAATATCACTAGATAATCAGACTTGTATACTAGAAAGCTACATAATGCTCCAAAGCCCTCATATCTTGCTCACTCAATAGGTGCTTCAATATCTTGCTGACATAGAGCATAGACTTCTCTTATAGTATGTACATTCTTTATTGATAAATCAATTTTAAAAAACTTTTGTTTATCTATTTATCATTTACATACCATTGGTTGATGCTTTTGAAAGGTCGCATGTACCTTAACAAAGGTAAATTCCATCATATTTCCCACCATTGGGCAACCTAATGGAACTTGACTCTTAAATCATAAGTTGAGAGGCAAAGGCATGTCATCATCATCATCATCAATGTCAATAACATGATGTTTAGAAATCCATATAATAACTACCTCTGACGCATTAGAAATCTTAGTTGTCACGCTAAGGTCCACTATAACCTTCTTTACAGGTAGGACAATGAAGTGCTTGTAGACTGCCTATGCTGACTAAGCATTGCCAACCAACTCTTTGCTTGATGAAACCACAATCATCTTAAACTCAGCTCACCCCTAATAAAATGTTACCTCCTTTGGTGCTCTAAAGCAAGAATGAATAACTACCATAGGGTTAGATCTCTCAAAGACTCATTGAATTCAGAAGCTCTCACTTCATTTAAACTAAGGAGAAAAACATTTCTCAATACACATCCCATATTTATAGATAAATAATTAGAAAGTGATGAAAAAATACCATCATCAATATAAGGTCATCATGTTCATCAAGGCTACAATAAATAGTACCTTGTATAAATAACCTAGAACTTTTAATAAGTTTTCATGCTCATGGCTTCATAGTGAGGAGGAGTGGACATCGGTCTTCTCCTCGCTCCGATGGGGGTAGTGGTGGTAGGAAAGCTTCTAGACATGAAAATTTTTGTAAGGTTTTGGAAGGCAAGGAATCAGATGTTTGCGAAGATGGATTGTCAGGCAGATGATCGTTAATATTATGGCTGTTGACATTTCATCTTAGGAACACAAGTAGCTATATATCTCCTTGGATGATGACCATCTTCACGATACTTCATTTGGGTCTGATTGTATAGCTAGGGGAAACAAGCTGGTGTCAGTTGGGCTTATTCCATCCAATTTATAGGAGATTATTTTGGGATGGGATACTTCATACGTTTCTCATTCCCTGGTAATCTCAATATGTGAGCTCAAGTCGGAATGCATCCCATAAATGTAAGTTGGTAATCCTAAATTGAACACCCTATATGTGGATGTTGTGGATTCCGATGGATAATTGATTGGATTGTATGAATGGTTTGGATGGAAGCTTGGTTAGTTTCTCTTCCTTCAAGCGTGTTAACAATTTTAATGCCCCAACATAAGAACCTTGTGCTACATGGAAATGCACATCAATTGTTGTGTTAATGTTTCTAAGGATTCTTCAATAAACTTGGGGTTGTTGGTGCAGATGTTTAGCCCCATTCTAGCAAACATAATTCCCTAAAGTAGACTAGAGTGTTTGGTGATCAAATCCTAGGCCATTTTTCTTGGAGGAAGCCTTTATATATCCCTTTAGATAAGATTCTTAAACAACAAGTGCTTGATGAAGATGGAATTTGCCTGAGATTAAACATTGACAAAGTTTAAGAAAATATTTATAAATTGGAATATGCTCTAGTTGAGAAACTTCTAGGTAAGAGGATCTCTTATGCTTGGCTTCATGGTGAACTATCAAGGAGAAGGTCATATGTTAGGGAGTTTCAATTGATCACTATCGCTCCAAATTACTTTATTTATATTTCTCAAAGCCTTGATGCTCGTGATATAATCCTCAGGGGTGGACCTTAGATTTTGGATAGAAGCATTACTGGCCTAGACCGGTGGTCTCATCCATTTTCTCTTGAATATATGAAGTGGTTTGCTTTGCCAATTTTGGGTCTGATTTTTGCAACTTCCTCTAATGTGTTGAAATCCTTCCAATATTGCTCGTATAGTAGCTATAATTTGAGAACCTCTTGGATGAATGACAAATCATCCTCTTGGAGTCATAGTTATTATGCTATAGCTTGTGTCCACATTGACTTAACACATAAACTTTCCCCAAGATTTTCGATTATGAGCCTAAATGGCAGATTTTTTCAAAGAGTTGAGTACGAGGGCCTTTCTTATTTATGTTTTCTTTATGAAATTATTGGTCATAAAATGGATTTTTTCCCTCATAAGGCTAAAAAGAAGCCCGATATCCATGTTGATAGTACTCTTCAATATACATATATGAAAATACAGAATCAAGCTATTCTTGTGCATACACAATAATCTGATCCTCCATCTTCCCAACCTTCCTTATATTCCTTTGATGCAGACTAATTTGGAATTTGGAACATCATCATTAGAAGGAGAAAGCCTAAGAAGAAAGCCTAACCACCCGCCGCACCTTCTAGAGGACATGAAATAAGGTTCCACATTCCAACGTCAGTTGTTTCCATCCCAAAGCCTATTGTCTTCACTACTTAGAAATCTTAACTGATGGATATCTCCAATAAGAGTCTGAATCTCTCCAAGAAAAGACCTAGAGTATCTCCTAGTCTATTACAAAAAGAACTGTAGTTGCTAGGGCCAGTCACCACTACCCCAAGAAAGAGGAAAATTTCAACTGAGTTGTCTTTTAATGAATCGACACCCGCAATACTACATAGATCTTGGGCGAGGATTTGGTCCCATCAATTGACTAATGTTGAGGTTTTCTTGTGTGTATTGTACTGGCTCCGCAATCAAATGAGATTGCTTCTTGGCCCATGTCTGGAGTGGCCTTTTGTTTTCTTTATTGGTGCCCTATACATTACCATAGGGGACCTCAAATTTTCAGTTGAGGGTTTTCTTTGTTGATTTCCTTTTTTGTTGTTCCTTTATTTAGCATTCTTTGGTAGCCTACTCTTCCCCCCTTTTGTTTTTTTGTGTAAGGAAGACATAGTTGTTTTTTTTTTCTCTAATTTGTACTCTTGTATACCCCTTTCTTTTGTTTTAATGGAGAAATAAAAAAATTTGCTAAAAAAAGACAATAGTAAATATGACAGTAAATTCACATTTACTATTCACACTTGTTATTTGGTAGCCTTATTCAATGATTTCCATCTTTTCATTCACTCATCACTTTCTTCACTTGTTCATCAAAGAGCCAAGTGAATCGAGGAACTAAATGTATACTTGCATAGGCCTTCTCAGATATTTAGTAGGTATGTTGAAGTTTATGATAGAGAAACTAATTCTTCAAGGGGGTTAGACGAGGAACTTTCTTGAGTAAATTAAGGTGAGTACTCCCATGAAGGTTAAAGACAGACTAACCCCAACTAGATTATTGGGCATCACTCGAAACTTGAAGATTTCTCATTAAATCAAAGACTCGGGACCCACCATGGTCTTGGACTTTGTTTCATTCACTTGCTCCCCCCTAGGTGTCCATCCCACCATCCAAAGTAAATTAAAAGAAAGAGCTTACTTAGGGCCCTCAACTAACCCTATTCACATTAATCATAGCTTGTCCTCATATCTATCTCATCTCACTCACCGATTCAGTCCAGGCAACATGAGGCTTGGCACCTATACCCATGACTTCATAACATTGTCAACTCACCAAGTTCCTCATGCTTTAAATTAGCCCTCAAACTCACCCGATACAACAAACTCACTCCATATTGAACCCATACTTAACATCATCAAACTCACACGTAGATGAATTACCAGCCTCACTTCCCCATTAGCCTATCAGGGGTGACTTATGCCTAGGGTGTAGTGTTATATATGTGATCTATATAGTACTATTAATTTGCTTTATTTACCAATACATGGTGCATTAGTAAGGACTTTATTTTTCCTTGTTTTGTATTGGGAAAATCGAGACGTAAGGCGCATGGCCTCTTGCCCTATTTTTTTTTTAACCAAATTAATTTTTCTTTAAGAAAAAAAGTTATAATAGAATGCCCAGATATAATTGCGCCTTGATAAATTTAGATTCTTATTATTGTCATTAGAGCTTCGTATTAAATTTTATTTTATATTATAATTAAAATAAATTTAATAATTTAAATTTTATTACAAGATAATTTATTTTAGAATAATCTAACAAAAAAATTATTCTCTTTTAACAGTTTGATTTCTGGTATGATATTAGGCTTAATTTCAAAGCGGTGGATGATTTTATTATGAACGCCCTTTGGATTTTACCTGTTTCTCTGTCGTCACAGCTTACTTCTAATGTACTAAATGTGAGCATTATGGATCAATCGGGCATTTATTGGGATGGCTCTTCTGTTCCCACCTTTAAGTATTTTTGTGATCTTTTTTACTCCCAACTTGATGAGGTGGCTTGGCATAGATTTATCTGGCACAAAAAGGGTTCTCTGAAGTTTGCTTGTTATGCTTGGATGGCAATTACTCATAAACTGAAATGTGCTGATGTGTTAATTAGGAGAGGCCTGTCGGTTCCTGCTACCTGCTCCTTTTGCTCTTCTTTACCAAAAAACCATAACCACATTTACTTTGAATGTGACTTCACTTTCTCTGTTTTGTCATTGAATTTTCCGATTTTTTAGAGGTTTTTATTTAGACCAAACCTGCTGCAAGCTTTTGATTGTCTGGATTCCGGTTTTTCTTTCAACTTTGAGAAAAACTTTTGTTTCTATGTTATGGCATTCACTGTTTACCACATTTGGAGGGAGAGGAATAATAGGCGTTTCTCCAATGCTTGGTTATCCCCTATTGCTGTGACTGAGCTCATTAAAGAGGTTGTTAGGAAGAAAACTTGCAATTGGAAAAATGTGGAGGTACTCAAGCTCAAGTTTCCGAAATTCTTTTGATCAGTTTTTTGGGCTGGCGGATCCTATTTTAATTTGCTGGAGGAGGATTTTGTGGGACAATGATGGCCGGGGGAGCACAATTGGACTGTGCCTAGTTGGATTTTCCCCTTGGATGGTTGTCTGCCTGTTTTTGATCTCTTTTGCAAGGCAGTAGCAACCGGGGATTTGGACCCTCTCGATCTCTTCTCAATCAGACTCTGATGCCTGATGATTTTTGGGGTGCTGTCCTTATGCCTGGGTCCCAGATGTTTTTGTTTTTCTCAACTTATGTAATTGCTTTTGGGTTGGAACTGGGGTTTTTATTCCTGGATTCAAGCCCCTTTTTTCTTTTACAGGTTTTGTTTTCTTACTTGTAACTCTTTTTTCCTTTAATATATGAGCTTCGGCTCCCAAATTTCCCAAAAAAAAAAAAACAATTTGATTTCTTGGTTCAATTAATATGATCATAAATAAAATTACTCAACAGACAGACACAACTTTAATTGCCGAATATATAAACAGCCGCTTGATAAAACACAATGGTACGTACCTAAAGTTTAAGTTAGTCCGTTCGGAGACCGCCCAGTCAAATCGAGACCGTTCATAAATTCTGTGGCAGATGGACGGAGCAGCGGGTACACGATGTCATAAGTGGTTCGGCAAGGAGATTTTAATTTTTCCATATAGCTTAATTGCCATCCTGGTGTGGCTGTACTCACGCTAGGGAACAATTATTACGTCCTCCGACCGGACGTAGAGGAAGGTCCGGTCGGAGGCAAAATCCCGCCAAAAAACGAGTTGTACCGAGCAAATACCTAGCAATATTAAACAATAACAAGGAATACCTTCATTTGAAGATCCAATACCGAGTTATACCTAGCTATACCGAGCAATACCGAGTTATACAAAAGTTGTACCGAGTTTTTTCTAGAAAAACTCGGTACAACTCGGTATTTCTCGGTACAACTCGGTATAACTCGGTATTGGTTTTCAGAGAACGGTATTCCTCGCTATTATCAAATAATACCTAGTTGTACCGAACAAATACCGAGTTTTTTGGCGGGATTTTGCCTCCAACCGGACGTTCCTCTACGTCCTTACACCGGACGTAATAAAAGTTTAGGACACACAAAGCCAATATTGATGTGATATCATCACCTTCTTGAAGGGTAGGATAACCTCCCGTGACCTTCACCGCTTGATTGTGGGCCCAGTGCAGGTAGGGCCGATTGCAGCATCTCCGCGAACACAAAAGCATCTGCCGGTATACATTTAGAAACCCTTTGGTTATTGTCGTAGAGAATCATGCGGGCTTTGGACCCCTCCTATATTTTTGGGTGGATAAGTGGACACTCATTGTGATGATCCATTTATATTTAGTAGCATAAATATATGTGCATATGATGCATATAAATAAAAATAGAAAAATAAAAATTTTATACTAAATGTGCGCGCATTTATTATAAAACATACTTATCTTTTAATGTAAGCAATCACGTCATTTTTTACTGCTTCTTAAAGTAAATTTCTAGTAATAAAATCTTAATTTTTATGCTAGAAAGTTGTTTTTAGAAGTTGGAAAAAATATGTCCCAAATAAAGCTTAAATTCTCCTTTTAGATACTCAAAAAGAGCTTAAATTATATTAATAGGGTTGCCATTGATATCATCCACTACTATGGAAATGAAGGCACCATGAATATCAAAATATATTGAATTAGACATCTACAGGTGTAGAAGAACAAAGCTTAGTCTGAATGCAAGTCCAAAATTTTGTAATAAAGAATAATGTAAATATATAAAACCCCATAAATGGCCTCATTAAAAAAGGAGGACTATAGACAAAAGAATAAAAGATGAGCAGATAAAGCTCAATCATAAAGAAGAGGCTCTTAGAGAAACAAAATAAACAAAATTGCCAAAGATACTAAAGAAGATAGCCATTATGATAAATATAAGAATGATATAACATTAGATAACCCTTTTTTGAGAATCCATCTTCAACTTTTGAGATGAATAGCAAAAGACATATTATATTTGTAATTACAAATTGGAGCATCCACCCTTGCAAAGTGTTTGGATGTAAAATCATGTAATGAAATACAAACAAGAAAAAAGGAAAACAACGAAAAAGTACACTAGAATTTATTGTGAAAAATTTCAAAATTGCAAAAAAAAACCCATAAAGTCATACCACACCAAAAAATTTACTAATGAAAATAAGAGAAACTCAACACATCACTCTTCTTGCTCTAAAAAAGAGAAATTTTATCTAAGAAATTATAGCCAAGGTGAAAAAATTCACCATACAAAGTAAAAGCTCCAACCAATTTCATAGCAAAAGGACATAAAGAACAATTGGGAGAGTGATTAATTGAGTTAATTGCAAAGTGCGTTGTTCTATTATGGCATAAACATCTGTCATATAAAATGTTCATTACTTGAAAACCAACAATATGAATTTTTCCAAAATGAGGCAACTTTGATCGAATTTCTTCTGAAAAAAAAAAAACTGAGCAAAAATTATCAAAATAATGATATAGTTAATTTTATTCTTTTATATGAAAATGGACATCCTTAATCCATCAGTAGTATAGACAAGCATCTTAGATATTGAACATTGGAAGTTAGTGACACAAATGCAAAGAATCCATGTAAAGAACTAAATAGAAGTAGGTTGTTGTAGTAATAACAACAAACGTAAAAAAGAACCAGAACGGAAGGAAGTATTCAATAACACTACAAGCAGGATGTTAGAGGAGCTTCATACCATCCTTGATACCTCATTGTGAGAGTAGAGAAGAATCAACCATGGATGAATAGTCAATTGTTAGCAAAATTGCCATTGCCTCTTCAAAAGAAATTCATCATCTAGTAGTCAAAGAAACATAGGAAAGCTAAGCAACAAGAATCGATGATGGATATATTGTAACAATCACAATACCAAAACTTGGAGGGGATTTTATTTAGTGAAGAGATTAGTACGGAGCTTGGCACAACAACTAAAATAAGATGTAGAAGAAATGGACAAAAATAAAAAGTCTCAGATGACAACGAATCCATGACATAGGACAAGTAAAGAAGCTTCAGTACGCACAAATCCATGCCGGGTGTGGTTGCCTGACAAACTCTTGGCCATCCCAACCTCTCATACCATTGGAAACAAAGACATATTTCATAATAGTTATTTGAAACCAGGGGCTAAATTCTTAATCATCGTCATTACCATCTAAAAGAAATTATCACAACACTACTAAATGTTATGTTTATGAAATAAATCTTGATAACTATCATATCATTTGGAATTGAAATTCATTATGAAATGAGTAGGATTGTCGTATAAAAAATAATAAATATTTTCACCTTCAATGTAGGTACATTTTTCCTTTTCATAGGGAGAGATCATGAGAATATATCAGCATGCATAAAAATTAGAAAGGAGACAAGAATTTGAACTTAAATAGTAACTAACACTACGATTAAGCATTATCTAGTCTGTAATTATCGATAAATGCATTGGGAATCTTTTTGATACTACATTAAACATAGAAATTGAGATCTATCACTAACAAATTCCATCTGATATGAATTTCATCTATAATCAAGAAAAAGTGCTGGTAAGTATTAAAATGTTATATGAAAGGTTATTAATTTAAGCCAGAAGATAATACAATATGTATAAAGATAGGTGAAGTTCCAATTCACTAAGGTATTGGGTCTCATGAAAGGTATATTGTTACTTATAAGAAAATCTTAAAAACATTATTATTTAAGACAAACATTCAATACTTATACTATTAGTGTGTCTATATTATAAAAGCATAGCAATATGTACATATGTGTTGGGTCATATTTATAATATTCTCCAAGATTGAACTATGTCATTTGCTTGCAAAACCATTTATTGCTTATGGTTCAACACCATAAAAGTAAGCATTTCATAGACATGGTTAAGCAAAAAAATAATGGTATTTTTACAACCGTGAGAGCAGTTATGATCAACTCAAAGTACATGAAAATTAACTTCAAAACACAATCTAATTTACATTTTTTGATAAATTTATAATTTTGTTATTGATGGAGAATAGTATAATGTATAAAGTTCTTTAATTTATCATCTTCTCGCTAAGAGACTTTTCATCCAATCTCTTTAGAAACCAAAAGCTATGGCATTCCAATATAACCATTAAATGCCTATTATGCATTATTAAGAAGTTATCAAATATTAATACTATCTTTTATTATATCAATTTTATTTTTATTTCAAAAATCTCATCTTCTACTAACAAATTTAAAAATTTACACAATATTGCACAACAAATATTCTACCACCAACAAGAAGCTTCTTCTAAAACCAAGGCTAATCTTCAGCACATACACTATTGAAGTATTATATATTATATTATCTCTATTATATATGATTGCTACTTTGTTCTCAATAACTAAACCATTCAAGCACCTATACAAGACATCATATATGTTTTCTGACTTATAAGGCAGGGGCACATTAATAAAATTAAGTACTCTTTTATAAAGATTTGCAATCACAATCTACAAAATGACAAGTCAAATCCATAGAATGTTTATCTTGAAAAAATTTACATAAATAAATTATTACATTAACACTACTAATTGAATCATTTAAGTTTTTCAATTTCCAATACCATAACTTGATACACACACTAAATATGGTTTATGTTATCTTCTCATAATATGATCTATAGCAACTTTCATAACAACATTAAATATCTAAATTCTACAAAATTAAACAATTCATGCATCGTGGTCATATGAGAAATTAACTCTCCTTTTATCCATGATCATATTTCTAGTTTTTAGCATTAACACTACTTTCATAATCAAACTTTTTAGCAGTATTGGTTGTACAAAAATATTAAAGACTTTAAACAATGAAATTTGTTATGGAACCACTCCTAGTAGTGAGATAAAATCTATAAAGTTTACAAAAGTTCCATAATCTAGATTTCACTTTCATAAACTTCCTAGTATAATAAGTATTAAAGACTTCAAACAATGTATCATCTACAACATTTGTAATTATAAACTTGCATATATGGAAGATAAACCTAAAAATATGAGGTTAGAAATTATTAGAAATGACATTTTTTATTAGTTTTAAATGCGAATTTGACTCTTAATAGGACACAATGGAGAAAAAAGATTCTTGTAGTAAAATAAAGACTTGATGTTTTTGTATATAGAAGTAACTTCAACTATTTATAAAAAATTTCACTTTTGATGCCTGAAAATATACACACTACATGAAAATCAGTGTTTACCGGTAGTCATTCTGGAGGTCAAAAAACTACTAGAATTATCGGCGATTAAACCGACTATCTGACTGCCGATATTAACCGGTGGTTTACTTGGCGATGTTTAATAATACACCGCCAAAAATATCGACGGTATAATAACCCCGGGGTAGGCCTCCAGTTTTTTGTTTTCATGGCGCCTTTATCGGTGGTCAAGCCGCCAGTGTTAAGTGATTTTTTTTTCGGTAGTTTGAAACTGCCAGAGAAATGCCAGAAATTAACCTAATATTGGCCAAACCAAGCATTCCTCCTCATTTATTCATGTATCCTTTTCTCTAGATGCTCGCGATCGCAATTGCCTCCGATTTCCTCTGTAGGAGTTCGGTCGTCGAGGCCCTAACTCTGCCTGACAATCTCGCCCTCACTCCAGCCGCCGATCATGTCTACACTCTGCCGTCGAAACTCATCGATCAAGCACTCTGGAAATGCCCCAAATTAATTAAAGGTTTGAATTTTTTTTCTTTTACTAAACTTTTTAATGTTATTGTGTCATACTTTAAAATTGTGGGAGGGAGTTATTGAGCATAATTTGGATTCATGCCGGGTAGGTCTACTATGAAAGCAATAATTTTATTGAGATGTTTTATGGAGAAGTATAGAGAGGAAAAGGAAGATCTTCATATGATATTTATTGATTTAGTGGATTTTGGAGGTTTACGTCAACAATATTCTCATCAAAAGTAAAGATCCACTCAGTCAAATTGTTAAATCATTTTTCATAAATCTGATATGAAGGTTAACCCTTCCATGTTTGTATTCATTGTAGGCTTTAAGACTTTCATGGGTTGATCTCTTGATTAGAAAAAATCTAGTTTACATCGAATTTATAACTATAAGTCTTATAGCTAAAACACTCTTAACATTTGTTAAGATTCTTCCAATAAAATTTTGGACAATGGTATCATAAAATTTTGATAAGGTTAACCATTTATTCTCACACATATTTCCTTAATCATGAGTGTCCCCCATATAACATTTTAATTTCACTATGTAGGCTTACATTGTTTGGAAGTCTAAAAGCCCAATATTTAATAAACTTTGATATTTAAGCAAAAATTGTTATATGTTGGTTAAACTTATTCCTGAAAATTATTTCTAATTTCTTCATGACTACTTGAGCTAGCTTTCTTAGAGCTCACAATTATTTCTTGGTCAATAATGTGTTGATCTGTCCATTGTTGTTGATTGGTTATTGGCATTATTTTGTTGATCCATTCATCAATTAAAAAAAGAAGAAATGGTCGTTAGCATAAATCCCACATCTTCCTTCAAAATAAATTGAAGCTCATTGAGTAGCTTATGATTTACTATGCTATTATTTTATCACCTTGAGTGATCAAGTCATTAATAAGAATATATATTTTAAATATATTGGGTCTATTTTGAGTTATGGTTAAATAGATAGGGTTATTATTAGTAGAATTCAAGTTGGATGGTTAAAGTGGAGAAATGTTTCAGACTTGTTGTGTGATAGAAAATACTCCCTCAAACTTAAGGAAAAATTCTATAAGATTGTGGTTAGACTTGCAATGCTTTATGGTGCAAAATGCTAGTCATTAAAATAGAAGCATAATATTGATTTAAAATAAATGCATAAAATGGTTGCCTTCCGATAAACTGATTAGCAGAGTAAATTATATTTTTTTTCTTAGATTTAAATCAGATTTAAGTCTATATATCTTCTAATAATTGATTTCAAAACTATGTATGAACATTTTCTTTAACATCCAAATGACTATCCAAGAAAAGAGATATTGGAAATATAACAGATTGTTACTGGGTTGAAGAAGATTGACAGATGAATTTATGTAGGGAGTTAAGACTTTTATTCAAGTTGCATCTCAACTACCTTCCTTTTAGTTCAATGGAATGTTTAGATGTCCATATTTGAAGCACAAAAATCAAGCATTCCTCAAGACCAATGATGTGAAAGTTGATTTATATCATAGGAGATTTTTTCCAGACTATTAGATTTGGACCTCACATGACGAGTATGAGCCACACAGAGATACTCATGCCTGTCCATCTATAGCTTTTGAAACATTTGATGAAGATCAAATAACTAGATCTATAAAGAACTTATTTGTGATGTATCAAGTCTTAATTTAAGGGCTAGTGTGGAAGAGCCATCAAACTCAAAAACTAAAAAATCCTTTGAGTTACTATATATAGCTCAAAAATCAATTTATGATAGTTGTAAAACTCATTCATTATTATTGATTACTGTGAGGAAGTTAAGTATCAAAACTAAATATAATATTTCTCGTGATTGTTTTAATGAATTCATTGATCTTCGCAAGGAAATAAATCCAACATATAAATTAACCTTCATATTTGTACTAAACGAAGAAATTAGTATCCAAGTTAGATTTCACTGCTATAAAAATTGATTATTATATCAATGGATGTATGTTATACTACAAGAATGATATAATAAAAGTTTATTATCGGGCCTGCAATGCACCTTGGTTTAAATTAAACACGGGAAAATAACATCGTCAAAAGAAAGATATTCCATGTTCCAGTTTATTTTATTTTTGATCATTCTAAGACTTCAGTGGCTCAATGCATCAATGAGTTCAGCAGGTCATATGAGTTGACATAAGGAAAAATTAGCAAATAGCGGTATTCTTTCTCATCCATCAGATGCTGAAGCATGGAAACATTTTGATCGAACACATGTTTTATTTACTAATGAGCCATATAATATAAGATTAGGATTATGTAATAATAGGTTTACTCTATACAATCAAGTATCTTCACCATAATCTTGTTGGCTATTTATACTAATACCATACAACCTTCCATCAGATTTATATGACTACTCATACATGTTCTTAACACTTATAATACTTGGAACACATAATTTAAAAGTAAAAATTGATATTTTTTTGTAACTATTAATTAATGATCTCAAGTTATTATGGAAAGAATGTATCCTCACATATGACATCTCAATCAAATAAAATTTTCTCCTTAGAGCTATATTGCATTAGACTATTGGCAATTTTCTAGCTTATGTTATGTTGTATGGTTGGAGTACAATAGAAAAATTAGCTTGTCCTTACTGTATGGAGAATACTAAAATTTTCACACTAAAATATGGAGGAAAAAAATATTTGGTTTGATTATCATCATATGTTCCTACCTGCTGATCATTCATTTAGGAGGAATAAGAAAGCATTCATTAAAAATAGAGTTGAGAGATCACCTCATCCACCCAAATTAAGTAGTGATGACGTACTACATAGACTTTTTAACTTTTTATCAATTATTAATTTTCCAAAATTTTGAGAGTCTAAATTTCTGGGATATAGTGTTCAACATAATTGGATTAAAAAAATTATTTTCTAGATATTACCATATTAGAAGATACATTTGATAAGGCATAATCTAAATGTTATGCACATTGAGAAGAACTTCTTGGATAATATTTTTAATATAATTATGAATATTAAAGGTAAGAGCAATGATAACATCAAAGTTAGGATTGACATTAAAGAGTACTACCAGTGAAGAAATCTAGAGTTAGTAACAACCAATGATGACAAAATAATAAAGCCCAAACTACCTTACTCTTTCATATTATAGTAAACAAGATTAATATGTTAGTGGTTTAAATGTTTAAAAATGTCTGAAGGTTATAGATCAAACTTAAGATGATAGTAGACATTAAATATATAAGGTTATTTGGACTAAAAAGTCATGATTGTCACATAATTATAGAGGTTCTCCTTCTGATCATAATATGTATGTTATCATATTATATATCTAATATATTGATTGAGCTTAGCATTTTCTTCAAAGACATATGTTTATCTAAACTGAGCAAAAATGGTTTACGGAGGAGTAAGGAGAACACACCAATCATTCTATACAAGTTAGAAAAAAAATTTCCCCAGAGATTTTTTGATTCTATAGAACATCTTTCAGTACATCTACTATATGAAGCTAAAGTTGGTAGACCTATACAATTTCATTGGATGTACCCTTTTGAAAGGTGAAATGTGTTTTCATTAAGTTGCCTTAAATATTTTTGAACAAATTGAAAAAATATGTTTACTAACTTGATAATTGTAATCATTTAACATATATTTGAAAAAGTTGAAAAAATATATTATGAATAAAGCACGATCAAAATGATCAATATGTGAAGCATATTTGTCTCAAGAAACCACTCACTTCTGCTCATACTACTTCAAGCCATATGTATGGAGTATAAGAAAAACGATTGGTCATAACATTGACTTCGATGTAGAAGAACAATCATAAGCTGCATTATCAGACTTTAGAAGTCATGGAAAAGCTAGTGGCATATGTGTTGAAAGATTTATCAATGATTTAGAAATCAAAATAAAGACTTGATATATGCTACTAAACTGTGAAAAAGTCCATCCAATCTTAGAGTAAGTTCTTCTATAATGTGTAGAAGGAGTAATGTTTATTTAAAATACTAAACTCTTATTTGGATGATTTATCACCAGGTATTTTGTAAGCAATTTGCCTCTAATAGATACTATGGATGTTGTGCAAATTGTTGCAAATAAATTCTCAGCTTGGTTTAGATCTTATATGAGCCCTTAAATTTTAAAATTTTTATTTAAATTACATCTTATTTAATACTAAAAATCTTAACATTTAAATTTTTTTTAGGTATATAACCCTAATAACTAATGTTTCGATAAAAGTTTGCAAGCACTAGCATGGGGCCCAATATAAAAAATAAAGACATAGCCAATATCTATAGTTAGTGGGTTCAAATTTTATTCTAAGTTGTAGAGTGAAGGAAGAAAAATAGAAAATTATTGAGTATGTGTTAGAGGGAATACTCATGAAGAAGATGAGTGTCATTACTATGGTATTCTGAATGAGGTTCTTGAGCTAGTGTACCCAGGAAAATATGAGAACTTTGTATATTTATTTAATTGTCAATGGTTTATCCAGTATAGAATAGAGGCACAAGGGTTTATTTTATGCATGGTTTAGTAGACATAAAATATAGTAGAAGATACGAGAAGTTTGATCCATTTATGTTAGTAAGTCAAGCTATTCAAGTTTATTTCAGCAAATATCACAATGGTTATAGGGATAAATAAGATTGGATAGCTATCATAAAAACAAAAGCACGAGAGATAATTGATCAATAATACATCATAGAAAGTGCACATCAAGAAAATGAGTGTCAAATTATATGTCTATTAAAATTGAGGAGATATCAATTATAACCCATAATATTAAAATGTAAATAGAAGATGTGAATAGTTTAACTAGCTCATCAAATGAGAATGAGGAGAAAGTGAAGATACCCTAGAGAGCAATGAAAATACTTTTGATTCTAAATAGTTCTTGTAATTTAAGTGATTAAATTTATTGTAATGTACTTATTGAATCATATTTTTTTTAGAAATCAAGTTAGTAAATATATCTTACTAAATATCTCTTATCAAATCTTATTTATATGTTAATCATTATTATGTTTTATGTAATTCTTTATATTTGTTATAACTAATTTATCTACATTCTATTTTTCTATTTCTACTTTTGCAAATCTCTGGAATACTTATAATTTATTTTTGTATATGTTACACTGATTTACCAATTACTTCTTTTAATGTAAATAGCTTCTAGTAATGATCCTCCTCGTAGATCCTTGACTTCAAAGTTTTCTCATAAGAAATATTTGAGTGTTAAACCAAGTAGACCTAGATAAGGTGAGTAAAGTGAGGGATAGAGATTAGTTCCACTACTGATACCATCACCCAAGAGTTAGCAGTAATTCCCTAGTGATCAAGGTCAATGACAGTCAGATCCACCTATTGTTAGAGTACCACTATCCTTTTCTAGGTACTTCCCTCCTACGTAGATGAGTCCTCAATTTTCCTCTCTAGATCAGACACATATGACTCCATTCTATCCATATTACTCCCCCCTGCCCCCCACCAACATCACAAATTAGTTCATCCACCATCCATTTTCTTCCTTACGTCTATCCTATTATTACCCATATTCTGTGCAGCCAGAATACGGTGGACCATTTACATAAGTAGAGGTTGGTATTGGAGATCCTGTAGCTGTAGCAGATAAGTGTTTATACATTGAGCTTAATGGTGATACATAAGTTCAGTTTATTTTATAAAATTGTTATAAATTGATATATTATATATTATTGACTATACATTTAACCTGCAGCTTTAATCCTTTAAATGCCA
This sequence comes from Dendrobium huoshanense, assembly GCA_016618105.1. Taxonomy (NCBI): domain Eukaryota; kingdom Viridiplantae; phylum Streptophyta; class Magnoliopsida; order Asparagales; family Orchidaceae; genus Dendrobium; species Dendrobium huoshanense. The sequence continues at coordinate 11,989,770 of CM028360.1, forward strand.
CCTACCCACCAAATTTGGGACAACATATAGAACAAATATGATGCTCCTTACTTATCATGGAAGAAGATCCTAAAGGAAATTAGGGATATGTGATTTAGAGAATTTCATGTATATTTATTTGGCATAAATTATAATATTTGATTTAATTTGTATTAATACTATTTTTTATACCTATATTTTTTTACAAAAACATTTTAGGTGATTCCCTGAACATGGTATGAAGATCAGAACAAATTTTGAGAGGAAAAGATTGACTCATCTTAGGAACATGTTCGCGGACATTAGAAAGTCCGAGCATCATCTATTATGGATTGGAGAGGGCGTATGCGTAGATTTGAATAGAGCTTGGGTGAGCCTTGAGTTCACAAAATTGAGAGAGTAAAATAAGCATAATAGAGTATCTGATTATGGGGGTTTATGAAGCTCTCTTCATACTGGTGGATATGTGCCTCAAACTGAACTTAGACGACGACTGGTAAAAGCTTTCAATTAGTTTAATAAATATATGTATATTATTTTAACTATATCTTTTATTTCTAAAAAAAGTTTCTTGGTCGGGAGCCGACACCATTAGAGTTACACATGACTTACCAACATCAAATTGATAATTAGTGGGTTGATGAAAAGGAAAAAAAAGCTCATGTTAGTATAATTTTTGGAGTAATAAAATAGAATATAATAAATTTTTTAATATAAATTTATTTTATAGATTTATTCTTGTAGGATGATTTTATACTAGTTTGGGAAATTCATTAGTCTATTGGTGAGGGATCATCTTCAGGATCGACATAGTATTCTGAGTATCATACATGATCAGATGTTGTTGGAGGAAGGCAAAGGGGTAGGATATATGGCTTGGGTTCACAAGGCTATGCTTATGAGGGAAATTCATCTACATCAGTACTTTATGATGCTAGAAGAGCTGAAAAAACTATTAGCCAGAGGAAAGATCTTTGTCTAGCGATCGAGGTCGGAAAGACTGTAGTCGATGGGCAACATAAGTTAAGAGGATCGTAGTTGGCTGGTGACGGAGGTTGAAAGGACTGTAATTAGTGGGCGACGTAAGTCAGGAGAACCATAGTCGGCTGGCGACAGAGGTTAGAAGGACTGTAGTCGGTGGGCGACATAAGTCAGGAGGACCATAGTCAGCGGGCGATGGAGGCCGGAATGACTGTTTTCTGATGATGAAGATCAGAAAAATAATGTCAGGTAGAAATTCAGCAATGGATAGAAATCTAGCATCAGATAAATGCATGTCCGACAAAAGTTTAACAACAGGAAGAAGTTTAACATTGGGTATAAACTTGGCGATGAGCGGAAGTCTGGTGTCGGGTGGAATTCCAACGTTAGTTTGCGGCCAAGGAGAACTCTGACGTTTGATGGTATTCGGGCAAAACTCCAGCATCACTTGGAGTTTGGGTAAAACCCCAGCGTCACTTGGAGGTCGGGCAGAATTCCGACGTCACTTGAAGGTCGGGCAGAATTCCAGCGTCACTTAGAGGTCAGGCAGAATTCCGACGTCACTTGGAGGTCGGGCAAAATTCCGACGTCACTTGGAGGTCGGGCAAAATTCAGGCATTACTTGGAGGTTAGTAAAAATTCCAGCATCACTTGGAAAGTTGAGCAATTTCAGCATCATTTTGGCAGAATTCTGGAATCATTTGGGTAGAATTCCAGTGGTGATGGTTTAGGAGGAGTTTCTTCCCTCCTATCCTCCTCTCTTCTCCTTCTTCTCTTTATCTTCTTGCTTCTCTCCCCTCTTAAGAGAAATGAGGGATCTATTTATAGATATTATGTAGTGGCATGACCTATTAATAGGTGAGAGATCAGGGGTAAATGGGGTGTGGTTGGAAGGACGGCCGATATTGAATCCCTTGATCATGTAGTGTTCCTTAAAAATTTGAAGGTTTTAATGATGACTGAATTCAATGATCTTGGGCTCGTTGGATTTGTCTCGTCACGCCGCTCGATTCGACTATAAGCACATCATGTTTCAAAACTGTTTAGTAACTCAAATTGTGGTTCCAAATTTCCAACATCACTTCTAGTACTTGATTTGGACTCATTTGGGCTCAGATTGAGTCGAATTTGGTGTCGTTGGGTTCGTATTTCTGAGACACTCAGTTTGACTATAAGTTTACTAAAATAAAAGTTCAGGTGATCCCAAATTTAGTTTTTGAAGTTTTCGACTTGATTTTGCCTTGAGATTCGTGCCCAATCAAGATAATTTTTTGATGATATATATATATATATATATATATATATAATAATAATAATAATAATAATAATAATAATAATAATAATAATAATAATACTATTAATAATATTAATAATATTAAAGTGTCGACTTTTTTAATGCATATTTGTCACTCTAACATAAATTTCATTTATTATACATTTTGATTTACGTGTCGGTCATCTAACGCATGGGTGAACCTTTTACACTTCAATATATTTGATTACCCATATAATATGAATATTTTTTTTCAAGTAATTTTGACATTGTGAATCATAATGGTGTCCACCGAATTTCCCCCTTCCTCCTCCTCCTCCCCTCCCTACCCTGCATTAGGTTCCCTTTGGATTGGAAACATCTCCTTCCATCCCAATCTCAAGTTTCCATTAATTTTTGGTACTCTCTTTCTTTTGTCAGCACCCAAAATGTTACAACTTAGTTCACCAAGGATCGGTTCATTGTTGGAGCCCCCAATAGTTCCTTTCCCTCGTGGGCTATTCTATAGGAGAAATACCCTTATATGAGTTCTTACTTTCTACCATTATGAAAGCTTGGCCCATCAAAGGTTCACTCTCTTTGCTCACTCTGGATGAAGGCTTCTATCTCTTGAAGTTTTTTGCTGTAGAGGATTATGAGATGACATGGTCCGATGAACCCTAGTTCTTTTTTGGCAAGCCTATCATATTACAAAAATGGAACCCTGACTTTGTTCCCAAGAGAGAAGAATTCCTGTCCATCCCTCTGTGGATAAAGATTTAAAACTTTCCACTCTCTTATTGTACCCTTGAAGTAATATTAAAGATTGCTAGCTGTGTTAACATTCCTCTAGCCATAGATGCTCTCACTGTAGCCAAGAGTATGCTCACCTTTGACAGGTTTTATGTTTTGGTGAATTGTACCTCCCCATTACCATAAAAAATTTATTACTTTGTTGATGGTAAGATCACACCCCTTAAGGTTCTCTACATATGGAAACCCAAAGCTTGCTCAAAATGTGGCTTAATCGTGAACCCACCAACTCTTTTCCTCAAAGATTACCTTCCTCACACCCAAAACATCATGAGGTCTAGAGATAGGAGGTTTAGCTGAAACCTCGCAACACCTCTCCTCCTTGCTTGATCATCCCCAAACCCCCTCTCCCTCCCTCTTCCCAACCTCAACCACCCCATAATTCATCCCCTTCTACCTCTTCCCACATTCCTCCTCCACTTCATCCACCTAATCCTCTATCCTATTACCAAACTTGCTAAACCTAAACTCTCCCTTTGAGGAGGTTCACACTCTTTTTTAGTTTGTTATTCCTCCTACCAATGCCTAACTCCCTCTAGTTTCCACAAAAAAATTGCTTTATGTTCTTTTTGTGCCATAAAAATCTTAATCCCTACGCCCAGCTCCACAAGGTCAGCATATGTTGAATGATCTACCTAACATAAACTAGAATTCTGCAATATCCCACTTGAATATCCAGCCTCTTTCCCATAATTTCCTAGATAATCAATATATTCCTAACCAAAGTTCATCCCCTCAACAGCCCAACCATCCTCTCTCTCTCTCTCTCTCTCTCTCTCTCTCTCTCTCTCTCTCTCTCTCTCTCTCTCTCTCTCTCTCTCTCTCTCTCTCTCTCTCTCTCTCTCTCTTGTAATCCCAAAAAAATAACAGAGCCAAAATAACTAAAAGGAAACCACCCATACATCCAAATACTAATGATCCTTCCCAAATTACCATCCTAGAATATTTGTTGGTTTAATAGCCTTGACAAGGTTCTATGTAACAAGCAATTTTTTAAGAATAACAAGTTAGATTTAATTTTAGTCTTGGAAGCAAAAATTTTCCCTCTCTCTACCTCTGACCACAGCTTCAGTGCCTCACATAAAATAGTCTCCTCTGAAGGTTCTTACGATAATTTTACACTATGTTCTCCTAGGTATATTTTGCTTAAGTGGAACTCTACTTTGGTTGATTTTAGGCCTCTCCATTCCTTCATTCAATTAATTCACGGCACTATCTAGTCTAGTTCTATGCCTATCTATGTTGTCTATGTTATGTATATTTCAAACTCCTTCCATAATAGGCAACATCTTTCGAGCCAACTTTTAGACCTTACTAGAAACATCACTAGCCCCTGGGCTATTCTAGGGAATTTCAATTGTTGATGTTTTTGTTACAAAAAAGACGGTGATAAACCCCTCCTTAATAATAAGTTGGGAGAATTTAACAATCTAAATTTCAATATTGGTGTTTAGGACGTATCCTCTATAGGATTCTTTTACATTTGGTAGAACTAATGAGTTAATAACCCTATTCACATCAAATTGGACCATATTCTTGTTAATGATCCTAGCTGGACTCTTTCCCAAGATCCTATTATAAAATTGAGGATCCTCTTTGCTCATACCACTCCCCAATTAAACTAATTTTTGCTACAAAATCCACTAAAAACAATATGTTAATATATAAGATTTATTGGTATAAAATATTGAGGTTCTAGGATAATTTTATTATTGCCTTCTCTCAACAGAACAAAGAGAGCCTGATATGTTCCTTTACACCAAGATGAAATCTCAAAAATTTATCATTAAGCAAAGAACTTGGGTTACCTCAAATTCACTCCAGAAAGAGCTTGAGATGCTTACACCTTTATAAAATTCTCTTTTCTCTAAAATCCAAACCAACCCATTGATCCTTGCCTAAATGCTTCACTTTAGAATATTAACCTAAAACTATCTTCATATAACTCATTTTTGTTAGACTTGATTATAGAGCGTGCAAAGGCCAAATGGCTCGCTAATGGGGAAGATGACCTATATTCCTATACTCTAGGATTAAAACCAGACACAATGGAAATTTGATCAAAGAAATTATTACTGCTGATGGAGTTTTTATCTCAACCAACAAAATCTTTATTTCCATTTTTTTAGCCTTTTTCCATCCTGTTTAACTCCACCGTAACCCGCCTAGCTCCATCTACATCCCTATAGGTAATATTTTTCCTAGGACCTTTTGGAAAATTTTTTGTCCCCTTTAACTATGGAAGAAATTAAGGGCGTTATCTTTTATGCACCGTCCTATTATGCTCCTAGGCTTGATCGCTTTACCTTTGACTTTTGCAAGGCCACTTGGAACACTATTGGTAAACAAATCTATGATGTGGTGATCTTCTTTCTCTCTAATGACTATATGCCCAAGAAAGCAAAAGCCACTATGATTGCCTTAATCCCTAAACAACCACATTCCTTCAACCTTAAAGATTTCAGGCACATATCACTAGGTAATGTTCTTTACAAAATTATTACCAACATTATTTCTAATAGGTTGAAATATATGATGCCCTTCATCATCAACATGAGCCAAGGGGCTTTATTCATAAGAGGCTTATCTCGGATAATATCCAACTTGTTGCAGATTTGATAAGAGACTTTAATATGAAAAGTAAGAATATTTTTTTTTTGTGCTACATTCGACATTCACAAAGCCTTTGATGCTTTTTCCAGAGAGTATTTATTTGACTGTCATGTTGCTAAGTGGTTCACTGAGCAATTCATTTCCTAGATTAAAGGGTGTATTATGTGTGTTCATTTTTTTATTTGCATCAATGGGGCTCTACATCAGGCTTCTTCAACTATTCTTTTAGTCTTCATCAAGGTTTCTCTTTATTTTCATACCTTTTTGACATCGTTATGGATGGTACAAATTTAATCTGTGATGTGGGCTCTACAACCAGGCTCTATCAACTTCCTTTGATGAGACGAATTCCACTACAGCTTCCATGGGATGGTTGCTGGCAATGTTTCAATTTCCCACCTCCTCTTTGCTGATGATTTTCTAGTATTTAACAGAGCCTCCAATAATAATGTTGTCATCCTTAATTCCATACTCCATCAATTTGCAATTGTTTTGGGACTCCATGTCTATGCAGCAAAATGTTTCATTCTTTTTTCCACAAATTATCATCAAGCTAATTACATATGCTCTATTCTCAATATCGACCAATCACAAAATCCTATAAAGTACCTTGGTTCACCTATCTACACTATAAAGATGCGACAATTAGATTTTTAGCATTTTCTTCAAAAAAAAAAATCCTCTATTTGTTGGATGACTAGAAGGCTAAGACTCTCTCCCTAGCTGGGTGGATTCAATACCTTAAGTACACTATTTGCAACACACTGACATACTTGATCAGAGGATCGATTTTACCTAAATCGTGTTGCAAATCCATTAGCCGACTGTGCTTGAGATTCCTCTTTTTTGGCAATGTCAATCAAAGGAAACTTCATACTATTGCGTGGAAGGACACTTGCAAACTTAACGCCTTTGGCTATTTAGGCTTTCCTACAATCGACTCATTTTATCATTCTTTTGCCTCCACTCTCATTTGGATGTTTGTTAACTCAAATAATCTATTATTTGATTGGTGGACATTTAAGTACCACTCGTTATGGAACACTAGAATTACCGTACTTTGGTTACTGGAAGCTCCTATATTGTGTCTCTTGTAAAATTAGAAATTGTATCACCCTTAGAATACACACTACTAACAACTTCTCTCTTCTGTGGATTCTTGGTGCAATGGAAAATCTATTATGGAAATTATGAGCATTCATAATATTGGGAATAACCTTTATAACATGTCCTTCTGGCATGTTAATGATCTCATTTCCAATGGAAGCTGGATTATTCCCTCACCACCCCCCTTAGTATAGCTTCCCATATCACTGTTGTGGCAATTTTTGAAATAAAAAAATAAGTCTGTGGCTGGGTGATGAGCGCCCAACCTTTAATTCTTTCACCATGCAGTTCTACTATGATTCTCTATGGTTAACTGACACCCTTTTGTTTGGCATAAATGATCAGCTCTCAGATATTTGGCATATGCATTGTTGACTTTCAAAAGAGGCTTAAAAATTGCTGATGTTGAGATTAATTCTTCTAATACTTGCCCTTTATATTTTTTTGGCGAATAATCTCACGTTCATTGTTTTAATGTGATTTTTGTTTTTCCCTTATCAAAGTATTTTTACCTTGGCTGGGAGGTATTTTTATGCATCCGAACTTATACCAAACATTTGATAGTATTCAAGAAATGGGTTTTAGTAGTTGTAGCATAAGCCTTTATTATCTCTCTACTTGTCTTGTCATTTATCATATCTGGAGAGCAAGAAATGACATATTATTTGGTGGATCCTTTGCTTGCCAAACCACAATTTTTGCCAAAATAAATAAAGAAATCATGCATAAGGTGTCTAAATGGAAGAAGTTTCATTCTATACAAAACTTGCTTTAGTCATGACCCTTTAGGTTTGGCTTCTTTCATTGTCTGATTTTGGACCACGTAAAATGTTGCAGTATTCTCCTAACGAGGGGCTCTTCTGTTTTTGACAAACTATGATGTTTATTTTGGGTGTACACAATTTGACTTGCATTCTGAGTCCTTTAATGCCATTTTATATTATTTTACTTTTCCTTTTGCTTTGACCATTCAATAGTCTTTTCTTTAGAGATTTAAAAATTTGTAATTTGTAACTTTTTACATTAATGTATTGGGATTTCCCCCTAATTATATATATATGGCGATGCAGCCGACTAGGGATGATGCCCGTGTGTTGAACCGGCCAAAATTAGAAATGAAGACGAGGAGGGAATCGAAAGTGACACATCATTGGGATTATTTCTAGGAGGAGAGGCACGGCGGCGGCACTCCTTGGGCAAATAAATATCCTAGCCCGCAGTAGTTCTTCTACTGCTTGCCCTTTCTATATTTTTGGCGAAGAATCTCACGTTCATTTTTTTTTAATATGATTTTAGTTTTTCCCTTATCAAAGCAGTTTTACCTTGGCTAGGAGGTATTTTTATGCATCCGAACTTATACCACATTTATTATCTCTACTTGTGTTGTCATTTATCATATCTGAAGAGCAAGAAATGACAAATTATTTGATGGCTCCTTTGATTGCCAAACCAAGTTTTCTGCCAAAATAAAGAAAGCAATCACGCATAAGGTGTCTAAATGGAAGAAGTTTCATTCTATACAAAACTTGCTTTAGGCGTGACCCTTTGGGCATTGCTTTTTTCACTGTCTGATTTTGGACCATGTACTATGTTGCATTATTCACCTAAAGTAGAGGGGATCTTTTCTTTTTGACAAACTATGTTTATTTTGGGTGTACACATTTTGACTTACATTCCGAGTCATTTAATGCCATTTTATTCTATTTTACTTTTCCTTTTGCCTTGATCATTCAATAGAGTCTTTTCTTTTAGAGATTTACAAATTTGTAATTTGTAACTTTTTACAATAATGTATTGAGCTTTGCCCCTAATTATATATATATAAGTATATATATGGCGATGCAGCCGACTTGGGACAATGCCCCGGTGTTGAACCGGCCAAAATTAGAAATGAAGCTGAGATAATTGAAAGTGACACATCATTGGGATTTTTTTTTTTGTGACGAGGAAGCAGTGACCTTAGTCTAGTGAAAACCACGGTCAACCTAGCATGCAACTCACACCAATTTACACGGGCCATTACTTAAGACATTAAATACTTGCCAAGGGATTCAAATCAAGGACCTAAACTTTGCCTAACCAGCTTTTTACCGGACAAACAGCCATGAGTCATTGAAATTATTTTCAGGAGGAGAGGCACGGCGGCGGCACTCCTCGGGCAAATAAACAATGCCAGATTGTTCTCTCTCCTCGCCGGCAGTAAACGTATCAGCTTCCTCATGCCAAACGGAACTGTAACGCAGAAGGCAATTGGCCTCCTCCATTTATGACGAACACGTGGTGCCCGTACGTGGCGGCAAACCTGGGTAGAGAAGGCGACATCGGAGAATTACGGAAACTACGTAATTTGTAAGCGTTAGGTACACATTACGATTCGTGTATTTTTTGAAATTTGATTTGTATTTATTGCTACTGAACTCTCATTTGATGAGGACGGTATTTGATTTATATACGTCTGATAGTTTGAAAATTGAAAGCGTCTACATAACCCCCCCTCCCCAAATAAATGGCTACATAAGCCTTTTTTATGTTTTTTTTTTTTTTTGGAATTCATTTTTTATGTTTTAAGATGCTCGAACAATCATCAGATGGTTCAGCTTTTCCACAGCTGCCATGTGACATGATTTATGATGCAGGGTAAAAAGTTTTAGTGCAGTATATTATGATTATTTTTTGTAAGAAGAATATGATAGACCTGTCAATTTCGGGTCACGAGTCAGGTTTGGGTCAAATTTGGAACTGACCAGGCACTATTCAGGTTCGGGTCAACCCGACCCGTTTTTGCAAACGGGTCGATTTTTCAGACTCGAACCCAACCCGCTTCGGGTTCGGGTCAACCCGACCCGACCCGCGTTGGTTTGATTTTTTTTAGTTCCAGCATGCGAGGCGGTGAGGGACAGCGCGAGATGGCGGTCGACAGCGTGCAGCGGCGATGGCAGTGGTAGTAGCAGCAGGTAGCGTGCAGCGGCGGCGATGGCAGTGGCAGTAGCAGCAGGCAGCGTGCAGCGGCGGCGATGCCGGTGAGGCAGCGACGCGACACGACGTGAGGTCGCGAGCGACTGCGACGAGACGCGAGGTCGCGAGCGACTGCGACGCAATGCGAGGTCGCGAGCGGCGCGTATGGGGCAGGCGGGGTCGTAGACTCGTAGTTGGGCAGATTCGGGTCATTCCCGGGTTTCCGGGTCAACCCGAACTCGACCCGGTTTTGCAAACGGGTCAGTTTTCTGAACCCGAACCCGACCCGCTTCGGGTCAACCCAAACCCGAAATTTTCGGGTTGGGTTCGGGTCGGATTTTTGGGTCTGGTCCAGTATTGACAGGTCTAGAATATGAGAAGAACCTAGCCTAATTTATTGTATGAAAAATAAATTATAATTCATAAGTCTAAATAAAATAGAACCCAAATAGATGAGAGCAGACGACTAAGTATAAGAAGGGCCAAACGGTCAAACCCATCACACTAAAAAGCAAAAAAAAAAAAAAAAAAAAAAAAAAAAAAAAAAAAAAAAAAAAAAAAAAAGCTAACAAGCAAATGAGGGCATAAGGACAGCCGCTCAAATATAGACTAAGGTTTTGTTTGGGACGGTTCTTCCTGTTTCTTAAAGCGGCTTTTTAGTACAAATATTATATTTTTGATACTAAAAAGTCGCTTTACGAAGCAGTAAGAAATCCGTCTCAAACGTAACCTAAGAATGTTCAAAATATCAAAACTTACATGTTACAAGATCAGATGCTAAAGTGTTTCCCCAACTTACCACTTGGGCCATCCAAGAATAAGAGAACATTTTGCCACAAAGATCATCCGGTGGGACTATATGGTGCACGAATGACATTTATCATCATCGCTCATAAATAGCGTAGCCCTCACAGCAAACAAAATATCAGAAAATGAATAACAGAGAATGAAGCCGCACAAAAATTTCACCCACCTACCAATAACAAAACGAAAGCAACGGTAAAAGAGCATCAAAGAATTAGACCAGCAAACATATAAAAACAATCAAGCAATGAATTGTTTAATCACTCCAAAATTCTTCTAGGAGACAGTTTTTAACAGAGTAACTTTTCTAATTTTATTGCAGACAGTAGAAATACTGCTAATATTGTCTTCAAACATCCTTTCATTTCTCACCCTCCACATAAAATATAGAGAACAATAGAAAATAAGATAGGAAAGACTTTTAAATGAACCATAAAAGTAGGGCATATCAAAAATATATTATGGAAACTGCATCATATTAGGTCTAAACAAGAATGAATTCACTTGAGGAATTAAAGCAATGATAATAGAAAAAGAGAAGTCACAAACAAAGAAAAGGTGCTTGTGACATTCAGGATATTGATTGCAAAGAATTAATGTAGAAGGGATCTGAATATTGCATTTAATAAGAATATCTGAAGTTTTAAGGTCCTGAAAAATCGCCATCCAAGAAAATGAAACATATATAAGAGAATATCTTTGTTGATCTTGATGAACTTAAACCATGCCACAAATGTGTATATCCATACAAATGAGCAGTGAAATTTCAATATATGATGGTAGAGGGAGCTGAAATAATACTAACATTGATAGTAGAAACTTTGATGTAGGGAGGAAAATTAGATGGAATATTTCAACCATTAGGGGAGATAATGCTACTAACCTAGATAAAGTACAAATCTATCAAATTAGTAGCATCAAAGAGTTCAAATAAGGCCATACTATTACCCCAAAGGTCCCATATTAGAGTAGTGTGAATCTTAAAGGAAATATTTTTTTCTAATTTTAACAAGAACATATATACTTACAATATTTATAAGCTTTGTGAGTATAAGGCTTCCAAATAGGTATATTTTATTCTATGAAGATTAAAATTTTTTTGACAAATTTGAGGCCAAAACTTAATATCATACAGTAAATTGAATATTTACAAAAAAGAAGACATTACAAAATAATTATGGTGAAGGCTATGAGCAATGTTGATTTATTTAATTATGTATGGCATAAGAAATATGTCTTGAGGTTCTCTTGTTTTGCTTGGATGGCAATGTTGAATAGTTTAAAAACTGTGGATCTATTGATTAAAAGGAATGTTATTGTGCCATATAATTGTATCATCTGTAATATAGGGACTGAATGTCATAGACATTTATTTTTTGAATGTGATTTTACTTTCAATATTATTGCTAATTTTGTGCCTGATATTAATTTCTTTATGCTTAGACCTATTTTAATTCAAACTTTTGAATTTATTTGGAATTCAAATTGGAATGCTAATGCTAAATGTCTTTACTTTCTTTCTACTTGTTGTACTTTTTATTTTGATTGGAAAGAAAGAAATTGCATAAAAATGGATATCAAATTCAGCAGCCAGGATTCTATCTGTAATCGGATCATGTTTGTGGTCCAAGCTAAAGTTTTTAATTGGGCTTCTTTGCCCAAAATGCAGCACCTTATTGTCCAAATGTGGTTGGTTGAGTGTCTTTTGTACTATGATGTTTAGGCACTTTCATATTATTTCTTTTGGATGGCTAGTTTAGAAATCAGTTTTTTGTTGGATGGGCTACCATTGAGGTTGGCAAAATTTTGGAATATATGAAGGTTTTCCCAGTTGCTGAGTCCAAGGTCTTTTGGGCCTTTTTTCCTCTGATCATGTTGGGTGGTTGGTGTGTGCAGGAGGCTTGGAATTTGGCTGAATTTTATTTCTGCATATTTGGTTTGGAAGATTTTTGTTTATGGTACCTTTTTGTTGTGTTAGTTTTTGGCAAGACCTGTGCAGGAGATTTCTGGTTCTTTTGCTTGTTTGAAGGGCCTAGTTGCTCTTTTGAGAGATATTCTGGCATTGCTGAATGCGTTGGATCAGATTGACTAATTTGGAGGCTTGGTGTGTTGATATTTTGCTGTTGATTTTGGGTTGCTCTCTTTTGGTGGTTGATGGGATTTTTCTCATCTTTTGTTTCTTATTTCATTGTTTTCTCTTTCTTAGAGTTGTATTTTTGCTGGGTTCTTTTTTTTTTTTTTTAAATCTTGTTTGTAGTTTTAGTTATTCTTTGTTTTTCTTTCATACCATATGTATTTCCTTTGTAATCTTTCATTTTTTCGGTATAAAAATTGGGCATGTATGCCCCTATTTTTTCAAAAAAAAAAAAAAAAAACATGTTGCTCAACTCATTTCACTTTTTTTTCAATGTCGAGTCAAGCCAATAGTTTCTCCATCAATTATTCCTAAATAGATAAGTGAGTCTTTAGCATGGAGTCTACACTCTTGATAGCTCATCATTGGCTACAAACTAAAAAGAAGGTAATCTGCCAAGCATTCTACATGGATTTTATCACTCCAAAGCTGAGCTAACTTTCTAGCAATATCTTAATAGTCACCTCCAATGGCCTCAAAAACACTATACTTGCCACTTAATCTAGCACATACTTAGAAGGTGGATGGTTCTAGCCTTGCCTTCATACTTGTTTCTTTAAGTAGAAGAGTCAGAAGAGTTGTTATACTCCTCTCCTTCATCTTTATCTTCCTCCTTAGCTTCCAAGAGTACTTGCTTGTGCTTACATGGCACTAATGGCAATGGCCAAGGGCAATTTATCTCCTATTCCATTTTTCTAGAGGCCTCCTTGTCAATGAGGATCCCTTTCCTCAATGTTAGAGGAGGAGCCTTTCTTGTCTTTGTAAATAGAGTAATGGTCGCTCTCTTTCCCTTCAAAGCTATCTATGGCTTGTTAATCATCACAAGCTTCTTCATAAAGGGCTTATTCAGATGAGCAAGAGTGCCTTGTTGGGTGTCTCCTACACTTCCTTTGTGCCTATCGAAAGCCCCGCTTCGCCTTGCTTACACCCAACCTCCTTACTTAAGTGATAGGCCTCACACATTATTTTAATTTTTCCCCAAAAAAATTATATTTTTAATTATTAATTTTAATTATTATTTTTATTAACTAATCCTTATAAATAATATAGTTAAAAATTTAAATTAATTATGAATTAATCTGAGAAATTAATTAATTATTAAGTACATTATTTTTTTTAATAATTTTAATCAAATCAGTTGAATCAAATTAATTAATTCCTATAATACTTCTGTGCCAATGCAAGGGCCGCCGATTTAAGGAATTTCATGCTCTGTCTTGCTGTAGCTATAACCCTTAGGTTTGGTTTTCATCTACTCTAGCTATTCATACATGCTCGACTTCACCTGCTTTCCATGTGAGGTAAAGTTTAAAATGAGTCGACAAAAGTCTTCTTCGCTTCCATGGATGACACTTCTTCCTGTCAAGTTGGAAGTCACGATAGCTCGCTATTCTTTTGTTCGATCAGAAGTAATGACTATGACAGGAGAGAGCTCGCCATTTTGAAGGTAAACATTTTCTCCCATTCAGGTGCTTCTTCAGCCAAGCCTTATAAAAATGAGATTTACCATAAAAAGGTGGCAACAACAAATTTATTCTGCCGTGAGATTTATGCCAAGTCGAATTCCTTCTCAAATCCTATATAAATCATGTTGCCAAATAACCCCTTAAGAACTGGAATAGGTAGAATAAACCCAAACCATTCCACAGAGCAATGGTTAAAAGCAACTTAACCATCAAATCTAGCATCTTGTTGGCCAAGCCACTAATCTTCGTCACTGTTGAGGTGAATTGAGTGCACCAATCTTTAAATTTTTTCACAGTTAAGATTAAAAATATGAAACATATAGTGTCAATTAAAGCCAACGAAAAATATTCTGGAGGATTAAAATATGACAAAAAGTTTTCTGGTTGTCTTCGAATAGATTTCCTGAGAATTTGTCCTATTAAAGCTTGTGTAATTCAACGACTGTAACTGCAGCAAAACGACTGCCTGAAATTAAATAATATATGGTATACTAGCTATACTAACTGCTGGGAAACCTACTTATGTCCGATATAATTACTGATGAAAAAGTTTGTTAATTTAATCGCTGGTAAAGCTTCTATTTCCGGTGGATTTTTGAGCAAAAACATCCACTGGCGAAGCCGCCTGCAATTTTCGTTGCCGATTATCATCCTATAGAAATAAAAAATTCTACGAAAAAGGTTGAATCAAAGTTTATCAAAGAATTTTTTGTCCGAAAAGCCACAAGAAAACTATAGCATTTAAAAAAAAATTTGTCACCCATTTCAAGATGATGATTCACACATGTTTATTGTTAGAGAGAAATTATATGGAAGAGTGGAAGAGGATAAAAACAAGAGGAACTTCTATTATAAAATTTTCTCTCTTACATCCATATGACAAGACTCAATGCATATTTATACTAGTACAAAGTCATTTCTAGAAACATATTCTAGAGATTTCTATAATAAAGACTCAACAACCAACCACAAAGAGTTATTGCATTTTCTAGATTTTGCTTCCATACAATTTACTAGATACACAAAAAATTTAAACATTAATTTTGGTTTATATTTCCAACAACTTGGTCATTAATTTTGGTTTATATTTCCAACACTCCCCCTTAAACAAAAAATTTTATCAACCACTCCAAGAGGTATCTTTAATTTTATGAACTGTTCTATAGCTAATGGCTTTGGGAAAATATCTGCAATTTGATCTTCAGATTTCACATACTCCACTTGAACTTCTTTATCTTTGATCTGATCTCTTATATAATGAAAACGAACATCAATATGTTTGCTTCTCTTATGATAAACTAGATTTTTTGATAATGCAATTGCTGACTTATTATCAACATAGATTTTTGTAGCTTCGACTTGAGAGTATCAAATCTCTTTCAGTAGCTTCCTTAGCCATATTGCATGACATACACATGATGATGCAGCAACATATTCAGCTTCACAAGTAGAGAGAGCAACAACTGGTTATTTTTGTGAGCTCCATGTGAAAGCAGTGTCGCCCATATAAAATAAAAATCCGCTTATACTTTTTCTATCGTATTGATCTCCAGTCCAATCACTATCTGAATATCCTGAAAGTTGAAATTCATTAGAAAAAGAATATAAAAGTCCATGATTTTGTGTACCTTTAATATATCGAAGAATTCTCTTGGCTGGCTTCAAGTGTGTCTCTGTTGGATTTTCTATGAAGCGGCTAACAATTCCGACTGCATATAGAATGTCTGGTCTTGTACTTGTTAGATATCTCAGGCTTCCGATCAACCTTTTGAACATTGTTGGATCGACTGTCTTCTCTTTTTCTTGTTTTGATAGTTTGCTTCCACATTCCATTAGAGTGTTTACTGGATTACAATTCTCCATGTTGAATTTCTTTAGAACTTCCTTTGCATATGTTTCTTGTGTGATAAAAATTCCTTCTTTGTTTTGTTTTACTTCAATGCCAAGGAAAAATGACATGAGTCCAAAAGCTGTCATCTCAAATTCTTTTACCATCGTTTGCTTAAACTCATTGAATAAAAGTGGATTATTGTCAGTAAAGATAAGATCATCCACATATAAGCAAACAAGTAATATATCTCCATTATTATATTTCTTCAAATAGAGAGCATTCTCATAAGGACATTGTATATAATCATTTTGTATGAAGTATGAATCGATTCTTGCATTCCATGCTCTTGGAGCTTGCTTTAACCCATATAAATCCTTTTTTAATTTATAAACTTTTGATTCATGCCCTTCTTTAATATATCCCAGTGGTTGTTCGACATAAACTTCTTCTTCAATGACTCCATTTAAAAATGCATATTTAACATCCATTTGATAAATAGACCAATTATTTTGTAAAGCAAGAGAAATAATCAAGCGAATAGTTTCCATACGAATAACTGGAGCAAATACCTCATCGTAGTCGATGCATTCTTTCTGCTTGTATCCTTTTGTTACTAGCCGTGCCTTGTACTTTTCTACTTCACCTTTTGCATTTTTCTTCACTTTGTATATCCATTTTACACCAACAGCTTCATGTCCTTTTGGTAATGTTGTGAGCTCCCATGTTGCATTCTTTACTAGAGATTTGATCTCTTCATCCATAGCACTTCTCCATCTTTCATCTTTTATAGCTTCTTCGAATTGTAATGATTCATTATTTGCAAGCAAGCAAATAAAATGAAGCTTGTCAGTTACCTCATAAAGCTCTCTTAAATTTCTTGTCTTTCTTTGCCTTTGATTATCTTCTGAAGTACTTGGAGAATCTTGCAAATTTGTAGATAATTGCTCTTCATCTTGTAGCTCCATCGGTACTTGCTCTTCCTTTTTGTTGCAACTCGGGCTTCCGAGTTTATGATTTTGATGATAACAAATAATATTTATTAATCTTTTATTTCTCCTGGTATTTGCAGTGCATATTTCTTTCTATGTTAACTAATATTTTAGGTACATCATGCACCATTCTTTGAAGATTCAAGGCTCAAGATTGCGTAGAATTGATCGTATTAAATGAGTATGTAATTTTCATTTATTGAGTCAAGTCTTATAATGATGTATGATAGTTTGTTGATCATGCACACACACAGAGGGAGCAAAAAATGATTATGAATATTTTAACTTTTCTGTTCATCATACTGTACGAATTTATTTCGTACTATACGATCTGGTGTAACAAAAATAAATTAAAATATTTATTTTTTCCTGAAAAAATTAATTTTGAATATAACTAATCGTACTGTACGATAACCACATCGTACTATACGATCTGTTATAATTAGAAAGCCCGCCGTCCATTAAATTAGGCAAAAAATTGAATTTGAATAGTTGTATAATCGTACTGTACGATCATAATCGTACGGTACGATGTTTGAAATATTGCCTAAGTTAGCCCTGAGATTATGCAATCAAAATGGCTAAAATTTATCATTTGGATCGTACTGTACGAACTGGATCGTACTGTACTAACTGGATCGTACAGTACTAACAGGTTAATTTCTGCACATCGGACTGGACGATCTTGAGATCGTACGGTACGATATTTGACGGCTGAATTGAGTATTTTTAGGGTTTTTTTATCCCTCTATTTAAGCACTCTCATAAGACTTTGTAAGAGTCTTTAGCAGCCATTGTGGCTTCATTTTTCTAGAGAAAACTTGAAGAGAGGACTTGAAAGGGAGAGAGGAAAGGGTGGAGTTTGAGGGAGGGAGAAGAACCTTGGAGGGGGTTTCAAGGGAGTGTGAAGGAGAGTTCACACGGTTGCTCCGGCGAGCTTGCACCTCAATACCATCGGATTCAAGATTCGTCTTGAACGAAGTTTTGGGAAGAAGAAGATTTTGTTGGTGTCAAAGGACCCGGCTCCTCCGCCGCACCGGGGAAGGTGGAAGTGATTGTGTAAGGGCTTCTCAGCCTAGCTGTGGGGGTTAAAGGAGAATCACTAAAGTTTTAGTGTAATACTCGGAAGGTGCCTCCGGGGAGTGGACGTATGTCATGGTTTGACCGAACCACTATAAATTGGTGTGTTCTTTCCTTTATTTTTTTTGCACTTTATTTCTGCATTTATTTTTATTGTGATTAATTGCGTGGATGAAATTGATTATCTATCTTTTTATTGTGAATGAAATTCGCTTCTGCATAAAGTCATAAAAAGATATTTCTTTTCATTAAATAAGTTTTTAATCATCCAATTCACCCCCTCTTGGCGCTTCTAGTAATTTCACTTTTGAGTGTCTTTATTTTGCCAATCCCGTGCTCCTTCTTCATCAAACTCAACATCCCAGCTAAAAATAATTTTTGAAGTTTTGAGATCAAATAATTTATAAGATTTAGATTGATACCCGATGAAGATGAGTTTGGACCTTCTGTCATCCAGCTTAGTCCTTCTTTGTTCAGGGACATGTGCATATGCAATGCTCCCAAACACCTTTAAATGAGATATATTTGGCTTTCTTTCTGTTCATGCTTCTTGTGGTCATATCTTCTAAGCTTGAAGTTGAGCACCGATTGAGTGTATAGACAACACATGTCACCGCCTCGGCCCAAAATTCTTTAGGCATACTCTTGCTTTTGATCATGCTTCGTACCATATTAAGAATAGTACAATTTTTTCTCTCCGCTACATTTTGTTGGGGTGAAAATGGTGCTGTTAATTGATGTCGAATCCCATGCTCTTCACAATATTTTTTGAATACTTTGGACGTAAATTCACCTCCTCGATCAGATCTGATGGATTTTATTGAAAATCCAATTTCTTTTTCTGTACTTGCTTTGAACTTCTTAAACATAATGAAAGCTTCTGATTTCTCTTTCAAAAAATAAACCATTATTTTTGTTGAATAATCATCAATAAAAGTTAAGAAATATCGATGCTTACCAAAAGATGCTGGAGCAATGGGTCCACATACATCCGTATGGATTAATTGAAGATGCTTCTTTGCTCTAAAGCTTGATTCATTTGGAAAACTCTTTCTTGGTTGTTTTCCAAAAACACAACCTTCACAAATTTGATTTGGATGATTGATATCTGGCAAGCCATGCACCATTCCTTTTCTTGACATATTATTTAGATCTCCAAGATTTAAATGCCCAAGCCTCATGTGCCAAAGCCATGATGGATCATTCACACATGTCTTTAAACATTTCATCACTCCATTTTTTAAATTAAGAATAAACATTCTATTTCTTGTCATCTCCACTTGGGCAATTAGTTTATTTGAATTATTTTTAATTTTGAGCTTTTTATCCTTCATATGATGTCAAATCCTTTCTCAAGTAATTGCCCCAAGCTTAAAATATTACTTTTCATATCCAGAACATAATAAACTTCAGAAATAAATTGATGGGTTCCATCTTTAAGAAGAATAAGGATTTTACCTTTTCCTTTTACCGGAATTTTTGAAGAGTCGCCAAAATAAATTTGACTCTCCATCGCCTCCATTTCTACGAACATGTTTTTGTCCCGGCACATATGGTTACTTGCTCCAGTATCTAAATACCAATTATTTTCTTTTTCATCTTCTTCTCCTTTCAATACTAATAATAAGACTGGATCATCTTCCTTCTCTTTAATAAGATTGGCTTTCTCTTGATTATGATAACATTCGGAAGCATAATGACCAAATTTCTTGCAAATATAATAACGAACATGAGATTTTTTGTACCTTTGATATTTTGGCTCTTTCTTCCACTCTTCATTTCTTGAGTTTTGTTTTTCTTCATTATTTCTTTGATATCCACCACGTCCTCGTCCACGTCCTCGTCCTCTTCCAAAGCCACGACCACGACCGTGACCTCGACCACGGCCGTGTCCATAAATGTCTCGATCATTTGATTTATCTTCATTTTTTGTGTCATATTTGTCACCTTACAATGAGAGCTTTGATTGGAGAACTTGTTCGATAGTATCCAGCTTTTTCTTATTTTTTTCTTTGCTCATAAGCCATTAAAGAACCCATTAGTTCATCAAAGGTCATTGTCTCTAAATCTTTAGCTTCCTCAATAGCTACGACAATATGCTAAAATTTATCATTTACCGAGCGTAGAATTTTTTCTATCACTCGAATATCTTCTAATGCTTTTCCAAACCTTCGTAGTTGATTGACGACAGTCAAAACTCTTATGAAATAGTCCACATTTTCTGCTTCCTTCATTTGAAGTGCCTCAAATTCTGCTCGAAGAGTTTGAAGTCGAATCTTCTTTATATTGTCTATGCCTTTGTATGCAACTTGAAGTATCTCCCATGCTTGCTTAGAGGTAGAAGCACTGGCCACTTTCTCGAAGTTTTCCTCATCAAGTGCTTGATGAATGAAGAAGAGCGCCTTCTTATCCTTCTTTCTACTTTCTTTCAACAATTCCCTTTGGGCTATTGATAATACTGCTTCTTCTTGATGCTCGACATAGCCTTTCTCGTCTATCTCCCAAATATCTTGAGAGCTAAATAGTGACTTCATTTGAAGGCTCCAATTCTCATAGTTCTCTTTTGTGAGACGAGGCACTTGTAGATTCATACTACTTGCCATCGAACTTAGCTCTGATACCACTTTGTTAGAGAGAAATTATATGGAAGAGTGGAAGAGGATAAAAACAAGAGGAACTTCTATTATAAAATTTTCTCTCTTACATCCATATGACAAGACTCAATGCATATTTATACTAGTACAAAGTCATTTCTAGAAACATATTCTAGAGATTTCTATAATAAAGACTCAACAACCAACCACCAAGAGTTATTGCATTTTCTAGATTTTGCTTCCATACAATTTACTAGATACACAAAAAACTTAAACATTAATTTTGGTTTATATTTCCAACAACTTGGTCATTAATTTTGGTTTATATTTCCAACATTTATGATTCACAACTCAACAATGTATCATTCACAATAGTTTATGAAAATAAAATATAAATATTAAAATACAATATTCAAATTTTAAACTAAAATCTAAACATAATAGGAATTAAAAATAGAAATTTATATAGTGAATCATTCAAGTTTAAAATGTCTATCACCAAACCTGGAGTTTAAAAATGTAATTTAAATTATTTCTCACCTTAAAAAATCAAACATGAAGTTTAAATTACAACATTCAACTTTTAAAAATCTCCAAATTGAGACTCAAACTCAGACTCAGACTAAAGATCTGGTTGTTAATCCTTCTCCTTATTGTAAACATCATTCAAGCACCGTGATTTAGAAGAAAACAAACATTATTGTGTAAGATACTATTTTCTTTTGTTTCTATAATATATATGTTTTTTTTTTATGTACTAATGTTTCAGTAAATCAGTCCACCGTTAACTTGCAATTCTAATCAACTCAAGGCTGGGTAGACTTGAATTACAGTTGGTTTTCATTTTATTCTATATTTTGTCCTTTCTTGAGTTGTATCACATAATTGGGTAGATATCATTGTTGAGTAACATTTCACACACATAGTGAGAGAAAGAAAATGTTTTTTTGGCTTCATACTATACGACTTAATTAGTACTGTACAAATTTAATTTGTACTATATGATCATGGCTTCGTACTGTATGACTTAATTCATACGGCACGTTATGTTGTGCTATGTCAAACCCTAATTGCCTAAGGTTAAGAAAGATAAAAATTCTATATTGATCATACATTACAATTTGGTTCATATTATATGCCCTAATTAAAATCTTTCTTAATTAATCTCCTGATATCATACAATCAAATCATAGACAATTATTGTGAGTGATAGTACTGTATGATATAGTTTGTACTATACAATTATACATGTACAAAATTGGTTGTCCCATGGATCGTTCCAAACAAAATTTATGATTATTGTATTAATAATACAGTGTGATGTGCATAGTGTTGGACAATCGCCCGTGTACAAAATTGGCCATCCCAAAAAATTGTTCTAAATAAATAGAAGGAATTTATATAATTCATATCATACAATATTTTGATCGTACTGTACAAAATGTTATAAAAGTTAAATAGTTCATCTAAACATTCTTGCTGGATGCGTATAAATTACACTGATCGTATTGTACAATACGTGTATTGTACTATACGAATAGAAGATGAATCTCTTAAATATTAGGGTTTCTTGAAGCTTACTACTTAGGATTTTTTAAAACTCCTATTATAAAATCTTTGGGTGTTGAGACTTCAGGAGAGAGAGCCATGAGGGAGAGAAGAAGGAGAGCTTGGTGAGAGAAGAAGGAGAAATTTTTTGAGGGAGAAGTTGTGAGCGGATTCACAAGGTTGCTCCAAGTAAGAATCTTTCATAGTATCTACAAGCATCTACTTGGATTCCCTATGACTCCATAGAAGAAGTTCTTCAGCAAAGATCGTGGTTCTCTGACCATCACCTGAAGGATAAAAATAGAGTTTTGGTTCTCTGACCATCACTGAGAGGATAAAAAAAGAGTTATGGTTCTTTGGCCA
Organism: Dendrobium huoshanense; assembly: GCA_016618105.1. Classification (NCBI taxonomy): domain Eukaryota; kingdom Viridiplantae; phylum Streptophyta; class Magnoliopsida; order Asparagales; family Orchidaceae; genus Dendrobium; species Dendrobium huoshanense. Next base: position 12,012,279 of record CM028360.1, read on the forward strand.
TCACCACGAGGATAAAAATGGAGTTGTGGTACTCTGACCATCTCCTAGAGGGTGAAAATAGAGTTGAGGTTCTCTGCATGTATAAGATTCATAGTTCTCTACTACACCGGGGAGGTGAAATAGCATATGTACAAGCTTCTTTATCATGATGTGGGAGCAAAAGGAGAGTCATTACTATTTAATGCAATACTTGGAGAGGGAGTCTCTAAGGAGTGGACGTAGGTCAAGTTGATCGAACCACTATAAATTTTGGTGTGTTCATTCTAATTATTTTCTGCACTTTATTTTCTTCAATTATGTGAGTGGTTGAAAATCTATTTTAATTTCATTATTATGAAATCTACTCTTTTTGTATCCACTATATCGATTATCGTGTATGGTTTTGAAAAGGCTTTAAAAGATTTTCTTTTGCTTAAAGATTTTTTTTTTAAATAACCAATTCACCTCCTCTTATTAGCCTCGGGCTAGTTCTTTAGAGTTTAACAAATCACATGAATTTAAGTGGTATCAGAACGAGATTTAAATCAAAGTTTTAAAAAACTTTTGAAAACTATCATGGCTAACTTTCGAAATCAAAATACTGCGAAAGGATATTGAATCAGATGACCACCTCTATTTGATAATATACCTTTTTATTTTTAAGAAATTTATATGTTCACTTTATTACAATAAATTGATTATCGCATGTGGATTTTAGTTTAGGAAGGATATTTCGCACCTTCATATTTAGTAAACGATGTTAAAAATGAATTACCTTTTTCTGAATGGAATACAAATTATAGAGATTTAGCTCAACTGAATGTTAAATACCTAATTTTTTCCTTTTATGCTTTATAATCTGAAGATTATATGTGCATTCCTACTTGTTCAACTAGAAAAGAGATTTGGGATAAACTCTGCATAACATATTAAGGAACAAAAAAGGAAAAAATCTAGGTTAAATGTTCTTCTTTGTGATTATGAATTATTTCATATGAAACCAAGTAAATCTATTTCTAAAATGTATAAGTTTACTTAGATTTTTACTTAACTACAAGCCTTAGGAAAATAGCTTACAAATTAAGAAAATGTTAACAAAATTTTTCATTTTTTACCTTCTTCTTATGATGAAAAAATTACTATCATTACTGAATCTAAAGATCTTAAAGTTTATTCTATATATAACTTACGTGGGTCACTCATTGCTTGTGAGCAAGGAGTGAGTTAAAGGCAGCTTGATACAGGCGAAAAGAGGAAGAAGAAAATTGTAGCCTTCAAGGCTAATACTCAGACAATTCTTCTAATAAAGGAGAGGAAGATATCCCCCTACTAAACTGATAGTTCAAAAACTTTCTAAAGAAAAAGAAAAAGAATCATTTGCAGAAGAACGAAGGTAAAAATTATAAAAACTTGAAAGCTTCCTCTGATACTATCTGTTATGAATGAAGGAAACCAAGGCATTTGAAGATTAACTGCCCAAGTCTTAAAGCTCATCAGAGCAAGGAGAAGGATGGAGAAAAAGTTAAATAAAAAAATGGCAAGCAAAGGATTCAGAAGGCATTTTGGTTAAACCATGTTTTATAGTCTCTTTTAGAACTGAAGAAGAAGAGGAGGTAACCAACCTATACTTAATGGAAGATGATCATCTTGATCATTCTGATGAAAAGGTATGTGAGCTTACTTATGATTAATTATTTGAAGTAGTTGAAAAGATTCATACTGCATATAGAAAGATTAAAAACCCACATGTCATTCTTAAATCTGACTTTTCAATTATACAAAACGAGCATGAATGTCTAAGGAAAGATCATTCCATTCTATATAGTAATCATATGGCTTTATTAGATGAATTTGATATTTTAAATAAGAAGTATTCTGAATTAATTGATGAGCTTGATTCTTTAAAAATATCACATGTTGAATTAGAAAATGAATACTATAGATTAAACACTCTTTTACCTAAATTAGATAATAGAGACAATGCATTAAAAGTAGAAAATTCAATTCTTAAAAAGGTGCAAATAAGTTTTTACAAACTAATTTTTTTACGGAAAATAAAATCACCTTCACTTAAAGAGTTTAAAAAACCATCATCAAAACATGCATCATTAAAATCTAGGAAGAGACACCATTACCCAAATAAATTAGTAAATCTTTTTTGTTGAGTTAGATATTGTAATATCAGTTTTGCTCCAGGTTCGTCCGGACGAAGTCGGATCGTCCAAGACGATCGGTACAGGTTTTGCAGAAAAATCATGTTTGGCTGTATGGTTCATCTGGACGAAATCAGGATCGTCTGGACGAAAATAAGTCAGAGAACTCGTCGCCGGGGACGATATCTAAAATTCGTCTGGACGAAATTTGTCCAGAGCCACTTCGTCCGGGACGAAGTGCGATCGTCCAGGACGATCAGTCTGGATATATATAGAAATGAGATATTTTGAAGAGAGAGAAAAAGCTGAGGAGAGAGAAAAACGAAGGAAAAAGTGGAAAAGTGGATTTTCGGGCGACGCCGGTCTGTTTTCGTCCGTTGTGACAGTTGAGGAAATTGCTGTACGCGAGGTAAGGCATAATCCGACTTTCTCAATTTTCAGAACCGTCGCTTTTGGCGGTATTATCTGTCCGGAATTAAGTTTTGTTCGTGATTTTCGTCTGTAATTTCTGATTGGTTTAGTTTTTACAGCGCAACTTTCTGTATTTTGTTGAAGTGCCGAGTGTGCACATTTTGGTTATTTTCTGAAGATTTTTGTCCGGGTATTTTTGATTCGACTGTGTTTTTAGTCGACTGGATTTTTCTGTGAACTTGGAAATTATCTGTGCAGTAAAATAAATGTTCTGAAATGTTGATATCTATATTCTGTGCGAATTTGGTGAATTTTGATTTTCAGGAAAATTGTGTAAATTCTGTATACTGCCGTTGTGCTGCCCGATTTTTGAGTAATTTCTGTTTTGTCCGGAAATCTTCTGATTTGATATGCTATCTGTATATGCTATAAAAAGGGAGTTATAAGGGGCCTGGATCCTATGAGATTCAGTTAGTGTCTGGGAATTCTGAAATGAGCTCAATATGAAATCTGATATCTATTTTGTTCCGGATTCGAGGAAAATCTGTTTAGGTGCTATAAGCACTATATATGTATTCTAGTGCTATAAGCACATCTGTTCTGGTGCCGTGAGCACAAAGGGAGGCATAAGGGGCCTGAATCCTACGAGATTCAGTCAATGTCAGGGAATTTAGCTATGAATTACATAATATCTGATCTTTGATTCTGATATGATTCTGATACGATTTGTTCTGTTCTGATATGATCTGAACTTTTGATTTTGTACGATTCTGATTCTATTGATATGATATATCTGATCTGTTCTGTTTCTGATTTGATACGACTTCTGTTTCCGTACAATTCTATTTGATTTGATATATGCCCGATTTCATTCTGATTTCTGTACGGATTTGTCTGATGTATTGGTTTTGAGATTCTGAGGATTTTGATTGGAGGTTTGTTGCTTTACTGAGCTGCTGAGCTCACCCTTGCTTTCTGGTGGTTTTCAGGTTCTGGGAAAGGGAAGGAAGTCCAGGATTAGTTCAGAGTCTGATCAGTATAGGTATTGTTTTGTACCTTTTGATTTTTGTACAGTCATGGCTTTTCTGTTCTGTCTTCCTTTCTGTCTAAAAGCCATGTACTGTATTTGTAGATGATTGTTTTGAGGAAAATAAAATCAGATAGATCTTTTGTTCCGCTGCATTTGATGTTTTAGTAGCTCTGTCTGTGTTTGTCTTTTTGAGTTAAATGTTTGGAAGATTCGGTTCTGAACCAAATTTCAAAGCTAGATCCTGGTTAGCTTCTCCGTCGCGGCCCGGTGCGAACGGGATCCGTCTCGGGTCGGGTCGGGTCGTGACAAACTTTTTGGTATCAGAGCACTGGTTTTGGAAACTGGTTGGATTGTAAAACAGAGCTCTAGGAAGCGATCAGTGAGTATGTCTGGGGGTAGTGTTGGGTCGTTCGGCTTTTTATTGTGCTGTTTTTGTGTTGTTTTTGTGATAGTTTTTTGGATTTTCTGGATTTTTCTGTATGGATCAGCCAGACCCAGACATGACAGATGGGCAGAGTGCCGATCAGGCAGCACCAGTGGGGAGTACAGCCCCAGTGGTCGGTGCTGATACGCTTTCTCAGTTTGCTTCACTCGTTGCTCAGATGATGAGCGAGACTCAGAGTAGAGCTTCTACTGTCCGATCTGATGACCTGGATAGACATTTGTAGTTGTTTCTGAGATTGAAACCTCCGAGGTTTGAGGGCGCTGTTGAGCCCAGAGCTGCTGAGGAATGGCTGAGGAGATTGGAGAAGACCTTTGACGGGATGCAGTATCTATCAGATAGGAAGGTTCCGTTGGCAGTTTTTCTGTTGGATGGAGAGGCTGAACACTGGTGGGAAGGCCAGTAGGCAGCCAGATTTCAGGGCAGACTGAACTCTTTGATTACCTGGGAAGAGTTCACTGAGGTATTCCGAGATTGGTTCGTTCCCCCTTCTGCATGACAGCAGATGCAGGAGAATTTTCTGAGGCTTGTTCAGGGGAGCAAGACGGTGATGCAGTACGAGGCTGAGTTTACTGCATTAGCCAGGTACGCTCCGCAGCTGGTTAGCACTTCTGCTGAGAGGTGTTACAGATTTTTGAGGGGATTGCGAGATACCTTGAGGCAGCCCCTGATACCGTTCCGGATCACTGATTTCTCTGAGCTTGTGGAGCAAGCTCGTTTGATAGAGAACGACCTGATGGCTACTCAGCAGCGGTGGACTGCGAGTAGGAAGAGATTTGGAGGTGAGGCTTCTTGCAGTGGTTCCTCTGGAAAGAGGAGATTTGTTTCTGGTTCTGGATCTGGAGATTCCAGGAGGAGCGGAGGGTCGTCTGGTACTGCTACTAGTACGACGAGTTCTGGATCAGTCAGTACGGCACCTGTGTGCCAGAACTGTGGACGACGACACTTTGGCTAGTGCTACAGGATGGCTGGTCTGTGCTTCCGATGTGGTCAGTCAGGACATCGGATTGCAGAGTGTCCACAGATGGGATTTGATCAGCGATCTGAGGGCTTCGTCAGACCTGTTGGTTCAGCAGCAGGAAGACCGAGGACTGTTCCTCCACGCCCTGAGGGATTTGCTGGTAGAGGTGGTGGATCTAGTTCTGCACCACGGAGACCACCTACTGTTCAGAGGGAGCAGAGTAGTTCTGTTGCTTCAGCCCCTGTTCCAGTTCAGCCACGAGTTTACAGCTTGAGTCAGCAGGAGGCTCGAGATGCTCCCGATGTTGTGACAGGTACGATTTACATTTCTGATCAGCCCTATCGTGTTTTGTTTGACTCTGGAGTGAGTCATTCTTTTCTGTCCGAGCACTGTTTTGAGATTTTACATTTGGATTCGATGGTTTTACTGGTTTCTTTGTCTGTGATTTTACCGGCTGGGAATCCTTTGATTGCTCGACAGTTTTGTTTGTGTGAGATTGAGATTTCTGGCAAGAAGTGGAAATCAAGTTTGATTCGATTGCCGATTTCATCGTATGATGTGATTCTGGGCATGGATTGGCTGAGTCAGTATGAAGCCCAAATAGACTGTCTGAAGAAGCAAGTGAGTTTGCTTATGGCTGGAGAGAGAGTTGTATTTCAGGGATTACGAGGTGTCCTCTCCAGTCTGATTTCTGTGTTGGAGGTAAGCAGGATGTGGAAGAAGGGATGTCCGGTGTTTTTGGCTTCGGTGCGGGATCTGAACCTAGAGGTTGGTTCTGTTTCTGAGATCCCTGTGGTACGGGAGTTTGCTGATATTTTTCCTGAGGAGCTGGTTGGTTTACCTCAGGATAGAGATGTGGAGTTCTCTATCGATATTTTTCTGGGTACCGCTCCGATATCGAAAGCTCCGTACAGGATGGCACCGAAAGAACTTTATGAGTTGAAAGTTCAGCTTCAGGAGTTGGTTGACAGAGGTTTTGTGCGTCCTAGTGTTTCGCCCTGGGGAGCACCTATTTTATTTGTGAAGAAGAAGGACGGTACACTCCGTATGTGTATTGATTACAGAGATTTGAACAAGGTCACGATCAAGAACAAGTATCCTTTGCCTCGGATTGACAACTTGTTTGATCAGCTTTCCGGATCTTCAGTATTTTCGAAGATTGATTTGAGGTCCGGATACTATCAGGTGAAGGTGAAGGAAGTTGATGTTGTGAAGACAGCTTTCAGTACTCGGTACGGGCAATATGAGTTTTTGGTTATGCCTTTTGGGGTAACTAATGCGCCTGCGATTTTCATGGATTTGATGAACCGAGTATTCAGGGAGTATTTGGATCAGTTTGTGATCGTCTTCATTGACGATATTCTGGTATATTCCGCATCTGAGGATGAACATGCAAAACATTTGAGGATTGTGTTGGAGACTTTGAGGAGGCATCAGCTGTATGCCAAGTTCTCAAAATGTGAATTCTGGCTGAAGAGCATTTCTTTTCTGGGGCATGTGATTAGCGGAGAAGGCATTTCTGTAGATCCCCAGAAGATTCAGGCAGTTGCTGATTGGCCAAGGCCGACTACGATATTTGAGATGCGTAGTTTCTTGGGCATGGCCGGGTATTATAGGAAATTTGTGAAAGGATTTTCACAGATTTCAACGCCTCTGACGAGACTGACTCAGAAGTCAGTACCTTTTGTTTGGACACCGGAGTGTGAGGCGAGTTTTCAGCGATTGAAGGATTGTCTGACTTCAGCTTCGGTACTAGCACTTCCGTCAGGTACGGAAGGTTTTCAGGTGTTCAGTGATGCTTCACTGAAAGGACTGGGATGTGTCCTGATGCAGCATAGTCAGGTAATTTCTTATGCTTCTAGACAGTTAAAGCCACATGAGAAGAATTACCCGACACATGATTTGGAGTTAGCTGCAGTAGTTTTTGCTTTGAAGATTTGGCGTCATTACCTGTATGGCGTCAGATGTGAGATCTTTACTGATCATAAGAGCCTGAAGTACATTTTTACTCAGAAGGATCTGAATTTGAGGCAGAGAAGATGGCTCGAGTTGATCAAAGACTACGATTTGACTATCCAGTATCAGCCTGGGAAGGCAAATGTGGTAGCGGATGCTCTGAGCAGGAAGTCTTCTGGATTATCAGGTATTCAGCTTACTTGTGACGACTTCCTGATACGTGACATGGAGCGATTGCAGTTAGAGGTGATTTCCTCCAGTGGTTTGGAGTTGGCTCAGATGAGTATTCAGTCTACTTTGGAGACAAGGATTCAGGAAGCCCAGAAGTCAGATTCTGATTATTCAAAGTTGATTGCATAGATTGGATCTGGTAAGACTCCTGAACTTCGAATTTCTGATTCTGGTGCTATTTTCTGTAAGAACAGGTTGTGGATACCTGTGTTTGGAGATTTGAGGCAGGAGATTCTGTACGAATCTCATCATTCAGGCTACACGGTACATCCGGGCAGTGGTAAGATGTACGCTGATATGAAACTTTTGTTTTGGTGGCCTGGAATGAAGAAAGATGTGGCAGAGTTTGTGTTGAGATGCGAAGCCTGTCAGTTGGTGAAGGCAGAGCATCAGCGACCCGGTGGACTGTTGCAGTCGTTGCCTATCCCTGAGTGGAAATGGGAGGAGGTAACAATGGACTTTGCGATGGGTTTTCCTCGATCTAGACAAGGGCACGACGCTATTTGGGTGGTTGTAGATCGATTGACGAAGTCCGCCCATTTTCTTCCGATTAGACAGACGGATTCAGTTGATCGCTTGGCACAGATATATGTGAAGGAGATAGTAAGATTACACGGTGTGCCTCGTGTGATCGTATCTGATCGAGATGGACGTTTTACTTCCAGACTTTGGAAAGGCATTCAACAAGGCTTGGGTACGAAACTGCATTTTAGTACAGCCTTTCATCCTCAGACAGATGGACAGTCTGAGAGGACTATTCAGGTGCTGGAAGATCTGTTGAGACTTTGTGTTCTGGATTTTAGCGGAATCTGGGAGGATCATATTCCGCTGATTGAGTTTGCTTATAACAACAGTTTTCAGTCTAGTATCGGTATGGCACCGTATGAGGCTCTGTATGGCAGGAAGTGCCGTACTCCTTTGACTCTGATGGAGGTCGGAGATAGACAGGCTTTAGGGGCCACTTTTGCTGATGAAATTGCTCAGAATATCAGTTTGATTAAAGAAAGATTGAAAGCTGCTCAAGATCGTCAGAAGAAGTATTACAATCAGAAGCACAGATTTGTAGAGTTTCAGGTTGGTGACCTTGTGTATGTCAAAGTCAGCCCGATGAAGGGTGTGAGCAGATTTGGTCAGGTGAGCAAGCTTAGTCCGAGGTATGTTGGACCTTTTGAAATCCTGGAAAGGATTGGAAAAGCTGCTTACAAATTGATGCTTTCTGATTCGATGCCTGATGTGCATAATGTGTTTCACGTATCCACTCTGAGGAAGTGGGTATCCGACTCTGGGAAAAAGGTATCTGCTGATGAGGTTGAGATTCAGGAGAATCTGGCGTACAAGGAAGAGCCAGAGTTGATTTTGGCGTACGACGTCCGAAAGTTAAGAAATAAACAGATTCCGATGGTTAAAGTCCAGTGGAAGCACCGCACTGCACGGGAAGCCACTTGGGAGAAGGAGTCTGACATGAGACAGTTGTATCCATACTTGTTTTGACTGAGTTTGGACTGGATAATGTCGAGGACGACATTTTTTTTTTAAGTTGGGGAGATTGTAATATCAGTTTTGCTCCAGGTTCGTCCGGACGAAGTCGGATCGTCCGGGACGATCGGTATAGGTTGTGCAGAAAAATCATGTTTGGCTGTATGGTTCGTCTGGACGAAATCATGATCGTCTGGACGAAAATAAGTCAGAGAACCCGTCGCCGGGGACGATATGTAAAATTCGTCTGGACGAAATTTGTCCAGAGCCACTTTGTCCGGGACGAAGTGCGATCGTCCAGGACGATCAGTCTGGATATATATAGAAATGAGATATTTTGAAGAGAGAGAAAAAGCTGAGGAGAGAGAAAAACGAAGGAAAAAGTGGAAAAGTGGATTTTCGGGCGACGCCGGTCTGTTTTCGTCCGTTGTGACAGTTGAGGAAATTGCTGTACGCGAGGTAAGGCACAATCCGACTTTCTCAATTTTCAGAACCGTCGCTTTTGGCGGTATTATCTGTCCGGAATTAAGTTTTGTTCGTGATTTTCGTCTGTAATTTCTGATTGGTTTAGTTTTTACCGCGTAACTTTCTGTATTTTGTTGAAGTGCCGAGTGTGCACATTTTGGTTATTTTCTGAAGATTTTTGTCCGGGTATTTTTGATTCGACTGTGTTTTTAGTCGACTGGATTTTTCTGTGAACTTGGAAATTATATGTGCAGTAAAATAAATGTTCTGAAATGTTGATATCTATATTCTGTGCGAATTTGGTGAATTTTGATTTTCAGGAAAATTGTGTAAATTCTGTATACTGCCGTTGTGCTGCCCGATTTTTGAGTAATTTCTGTTTTGTCCGGAAATCTTCTGATTTGATATGCTATCTGTATATGCTATAAAAAGGGAGTTATAAGGGGCCTGGATCCTATGAGATTCAGTTAGTGTCTGGGAATTCTGAAATGAGCTCAATATGAAATCTGATATCTGTTCTGTTCCGGATCCGAGGAAAATCTGTTTAGGTGCTATAAGCACTATATATGTATTCTGGTGCTATAAGCACATCTGTTCTGGTGCCGTGAGCACAAAGGGAGGCATAAGGGGCCTGAATCCTACGAGATTCAGTCAGTGTCAGGGAATTTAGCTATGAATTACATAATATCTGATCTTTGATTCTGATATGATTCTGATACGATTTGTTCTGTTCCGATATGATCTGAACTTCTGATTTTGTACGATTCTGATTCTATTGATCTGATATATCTGATCTGTTCTGTTTCTGATTTGATACGACTTCTGTTTCCGTACAATTCTGTTTGATTTGATATATGCCCGATTTCGTTATGATTTATGTACGGATTTGTCTGATGTATTGGTTTTGAGATTCTGAGGATTTTGATTGGAGGTTTGTTGCTTTACTGAGCTGTTGAGCTCACCCTTGCTTTCTGGTGGTTTTCAGGTTCTGGGAAAGGGAAGGAAGTCCCGGATTAGTTCAGAGTCTGATCAGTATAGGTATTGTTTTGTACCTTTTGATTTTTGTACAGTCATGGCTTTTCTGTTCTGTCTTCCTTTCTGTCTAAAAGCCATGTACTGTATTTGTAGATGATTGTTTTGAGGAAAATGAAATCAGATAGATCTTTTGTTCCGCTGCATTTGATGTTTTAGTAGCTCTGTCTGTGTTTGTCTTTTTGAGTTAAATGTTTGGAAGATTCAGTTCTGAACCAAATTCCAAAGCTAGATCCTGATTAGCTTCTCCGTCGTGGCCCGGTGCGAACGGGATCCGTCTCGGGTCGGGTCGGGTCGTGACAGATATTTTCTTATGGCATGCTAGGAAAAATCTCCCATAATTGGACTATTCACCGTAGAATATATTTGGTGTGGAGTCCAAAATTTCAAAATTCATAGCCTAGAAAGCATACATTTCGTTATTCTTTTCATAAAATGGAACCTAAAATTATTTGGGTTTCTAAATCTAAGATCTGATGATTTTATTGGGATACTCTCAAAGAATGCATCGTGAGAGCATGTGGTACCTGATTAATAAATATTCAAGGCATATTATTAGAGATGCAAATAAATTCATTTCACTAGAGGCCAGGATAGAAGGTAAGGTCACTTAAAGATAACACCACTAGGAGAGTGGTGGGATCAGGTATAATTGGGAACTCAAAAACATCATCATTGAAAAAATTTTACTTTTAGATGACTTAAATAATAACCTACTTAGCATAAGCTAGCTTTGCGATAAAGGATTTAGCATTAATTTTTTGTCTACCAGCTGCATAATTAGCTTAAATGGAATCAGTATATTGCAAGGAAATATAATTAATAATATTTATAAACTTGATTTAAACTTCATTGAACCTACTACTTATTTCTACCTAAAAATTATTGCTAATGAATCCTAGTTATGAAATAGGAGATTGTGTCATGCAAGCATGAAAAAACTTAGAAAAATTACCCAAAAAAGACTTAGTGAGAGGAATTTCCAATCTAGAGTTAACTAAGGACCACCTCTGTGATGCCTATTAATTAGCAAAATGAGTCAAATCCACCTTCAACTCAAACAAAGATATTAACACTAGTAAACCCTTAAAACACCTACATATGAATCTTTTTGGACTTGTTAGTACTATAAGCCAAAGAGGGAAAGTTATTAGGTATGTGATTATTGATGATTATTCAAAGTTTACCTGGGTTAGATTCCAATCTCATTAAAGTGAATCATTCAAGGAGTTTATGTATTTTTCTAGTTGGATTAAGAGGAAACTAGATTATGAAATTTTAACTATTTTACAGTGATCATGAAGGAGATCTGAGAATAAAAATTTTGAATCATACTATAAGGAGCGAGAGATAGATCCTAATTTTTTAGCTCCTAGGACCCCTCAGCAGAATTAAGTAGCTTTAAAAAAAAATAGGACCCTGTTAGAAGCCGCTAGAGCCATGCTAGCTGAATATGCAGTTCCTAAATATTTTTGGGTAGAAGTGGTGAATACAACCTATTATGTTCTAAATAGGGTTAATATTAGATCCAAGCTAAATAAGACATCCTATGAAATTCTTAAGAGTAGGACACCCAACCTCTCTCACCTCTATGTCTTTGGATGTAAAGTGCTCATTCTGAATAATAAGAAATCTCTACTAAAAAAGTTTGATCCAAAATATGATGAATGAGAGTTCCTAAGTTACTCAAATGTTAGGAAATCCTATAGAGTTTTCAATGAAAGACACTGGTAGTAAAGAGATAACTCAAATTGTATTTGATGAATCTGATAATTCATGGAGGGTCTATGATAAAAGAAAAATAGGTTGTAGAAATTACCCAATGATTAGAATTTATAAATCTGGAGGAAAGGATAAAACTTGAGAACATATTGCCTAGAGAATTAAGATATTCTTCAAGTCATGTTAAAGAACTAATCTTGGGAGACCCATTTAAAGGTGTAAGAATTATACATGGACTTAGAAAAGAAGTTAACCACTCTGTCTTTATTTCAATGACTGAACCTACCTACATAATGCAAACCCTATCTAATGAATTTTGGATCCTAGCCATGCATGAAGAGTTAAATCAATTTGTGAGAAATGATATTTGGGAACTTATTAAAAGACCTAAGTACCACAGTGTGGTTGGAACTAAATGGAATTTTAAAAATAAAATGAATGATTCTAAAGTAGTGGTGAGAAATAAAGTAAGAATAGTGGCTAAGGAATATAAACAGATAGAATGGATTGACTTTGAATAGACCATTTCCCTTGTAGCTAGATTCAAAGCCATTAAGGTGCTACTAACATTTGCATGCTTTAAGATATTTAAATTGTACCAAATGGATGTCAAAAGTGCCTTTTGGATGGGATAATAAAAGAGAATGTGTTTGTTAAATAACCTTAGGGCTTTAAAAATTCTCAATTTCTTAATCATGTGTTCAAACTAAAAAAGAAATTATAGAACTAAAATAAGCACCCAGAGCATGATATTAAAGACTAAGCTCATTCTTACTAAAGATAACTTTTGTTAAGTGGAGCGTAGACACCATCCTATTTTTGAAAAATGTAGGAGATGAATTATACATTGTCCAAATTTAAGTTGAAGATATTATATATAAATTTTTTGATAAAAAATCTTTATGATAAATTTTCAAAAATAATGAGATAGAATTAGAGATGAGTATGATGGGAAAACTGACCTACTTTCTTAGATTTAGCCTAAGGAAAAAGGATGATGGAATTTTTTTTAGTTAATCTAAATACATTAAGAACATCCTTAAGAAATTTGAAATGGATAAAGTCAAGAAAATAAACACTCCCATGCATTTTATTGTTTAGTTATAAAAAGATTCAAATGGAAATTTTTTTTATCAAAAGAAATATATAGGAATAATTAGATCACTTCTTTACTTGATTGCTAGTAGATATGATATTATGTTTAGTGTTTATCTCTGTGCTAAATTTCATGCTGATCCAAAAGAGTCTCACTTGACTACTGTAAAGAGAATCCTTAGATATGTGTTAGGAATCCAAAACTTAGGAATCAGATATCATAAGCATAACACTTCCTTTGAAATCATAGGATATTATGATTCATATTTTGCAGGATGTAGAGTTGATTGGAAAAGAACTTCTGGAATATGTCAATTCATAGGACTGTCATTAGTCTTTTAATCCAATAAAAAATAAAACTCAATTATATTGTCCACAGTTGAAGTTAAATATATAGCGTTATGAAGTTGTGTGGCTCAAGTCCTTTAGTTAAAGCAATAAATACTAGATTTAGGATTACTTGTAAGCACCATGTAAATCTTTTGTGAAAACATTAATACCATATGCATTTCAAAGAATCCAATCTAATACTCCATGACAAAATATATAGATATAAGGCACCATTTCATTAGAGATCATGTTACTAAATGAGACATAGAGCTACATCATATAGCCACTGAAAATAAATCAAGTTGCTGATATCTTTACAAAATCACTAGCCTTTGAAACCTTCAACACCTAAAGAATCATATTTTGTGTAAAAGACATTCATGCTTAAGATTTATGCTTTTTGTTTCTGTGTTTTATTGTTTTGATTTGTATGTTTTCCTTTATGCATTTTTATATTCTATTTTATCTTTCTATTTCTTTCTTATAATATTTTTAAGAATCAAATCACTACTCAATCCTAATGTTAATTTTTTTTAGAAATATGTAAGCTGTGATTGACTTCCCTAAATTAATTAAAGGAAAAGTATTGATGATTATCTCTTTTTCTTTAAATCCTTCAGTGGTGTAATTTATTTTGAAATAAAATTTATTTCAAATCAAAAATTGACTTTGAAACAAAGATTTATTTATTCTTCCTATAATAACCTATTTCATATGAATAATATTCCAAGTCAATGAATCACTATCAAGTTTTCTTAATTAGGTTGTTGTATTTACCTTATAAATATAATTCTATTTTCCAGCGTACTCTTCCTTATATTAGAGAGAGAATTTTTCTTTTATTATATCTAGAAGATAATCCCACAACTGAAAGTTTTAAAAGTTTTGAAAGGAAATAAGTTCACTAAAAAGACAAGAGATATAAAATTAGCCTAAAACTAAAAAGATTTGTTAGGACTGTCAAATAATTGCAAGAAACTCAAAGTGTATCAAAAATCAAATTATGTGCAAAGTGCATCAAATAATTAAAACATAGACACAAAATGAGCCCACAAAGAAATAAGCTTCATTCTCTTTAAATCTTTAAATCTTAGAAGAATCCATGTGCCACTTGATATCTTCAAATACTTGAAATTGAAAATTAAGATTCCTGATTCAGTACTTTACAATACTGTTCTATCATATATTATTCTAAAACAAAGTTTGAAAATATCACTTTTCTATCTTTTTTTTTCTAAATTAGATGTTTTGTTCAAAAAGAATTTTGACCTCTAAGGAGTCCAAGCTAGAGTTTACAAGATCGATTTTTAAGCTTTTCTGAATTTCAATGATGTCAATTAATTTCTTGCTGGTTTTCTAAATTTAATAATGAGGTAATTTTATTATTTCCGTCATGTTGTTTTCTTTCTTTTTATAATTTCAAAAGGAAGAGTAATATTTTATTATTTGTTAGTATTGTTGTTTATTATTGTAGGTGTTGTTTTCATATTACTTTAAAAAAAAAAATTTACACTCCTTTTTTACAATTATTTTTCAACTGAGGGGGAGTTTAAAGGAAAGCAACTTTTTAAAAATCCAAAAATAACATTGTTTTCCATCATAAAAAAGGGAGAAATTGTTGTAAACCTAATTCAAACACTTTGGTTTTGATGATAACAAATATTTTTATGTATAATACTATTTTCTCTTATTTATATGATATTTTATTTTATTTGTATCTGTACTAAAGTTTAAAAAAACTAGTCTACCATTCACTTGCAATTCTGATCAGCTCAAGACTGGGTAAACTAGGGTAATAGTCAATTTTAATTTTATTCTATATATATTTTTTTTCTTTCATGAGTTGTATTATGTAATTGAGAGGATATCATAGGTAAGCAACCTTGCACACATATAGGGGGAGAAAGAAAAATATTTTGTTGGATAGCTATTTTTTAAGTATTTCATATTGTATGATTATGGCTTTGTACTGTATGACTTAGTTTGTACAATACAATTTTAATTTGTATTGAACAATTTGTTGTGCTCTGTTAAACCCTAGCTGCCAAAGGTTAAGAAAGATACTAATTCTGTATTGATCGTACAATACTATTTGGTTCGTACTGTACACCCACTTTTAAATCTTTTTGAATTAATCCCCTTATATTAGAAAAATCATGGATAATTATTGTGATTGATCATACAGTATGATATTATTTATATTGTATGATTACCTGTGTATGAAATTGGTTATCCCATAGATCGTACCAAACAAAATTCATTATTTTTATACTAATCATAACGTACGATGTTCATAGTGTTGGACGATCGACCATGTACCAAATTAGTCATTCCAAAGATCATCCCAAACGAATAGAAGGAATTTCTATTGTTCGTACCATATGATGTTTTAATCGTGTTGTATAAAATGTTATAACAGTTAAATAGTTCATCTGAATGATCTTACTGGACGAGTCTAAATTACATTGATCATACTATACTATATATGTATCATATTGTATGAATAGAATAAAGATCTCTTGAAATTAGGGTTCCTTAAAGCCCACTACTTAATGTTTTCTAATACTCCTATTTGAAAATATTTAGCTTTTGAGACTTCAGGAGAGAGAGTCTTGAGGGAGAGAAGAAGGAGAGATTGGTGAGAGAAGAGAAGGAGATTTTGTGAGGGATAAGTTTTGAGGGGATTCACAAGGTTTCTCCAATCAGGAATCTTACCTAGTATCTACAAGCATTTACCTGGATTTTATGTGGCTTCAGAGAAGAAGTTCATCAGTAAAGATCATGGTTCTCTAACCATCACCAGGACAGTAAAAATAGAGTTATCATTCTCTAACCATCACCAAGAGGGTAAAAATATAGTTGTGGTTCTTTGAAAATCACCATACGGTAAAAATAGAATTGTGGTTCTCTAACCATCACCTGGAGTCCGAAAATAGAGTTAAGGTTGCTTCTTATAAAAGAGACACGATTTTCTACCGCACCGGGGAGGTGAAACAACATTTATACAAGCTTATCCACCTTCCTGTGGGAGCAAAAGGAGATTCACTACTGTTTTGTACAATACTTAAAGAGGGAGTCTCCAAGGATCTAATACTATAGAATATTAAATACTTACATGAGCTTTTTTTTCCTTCCCAATATCCAACTACAAATAAACTAGGCGTTGATGCTTCTATGTATGCAACTGCATGGTATAGGATCTCTAACAAGCTAGCATATCTTTTAGTAACAAAATAAGGATGTTTATGATAAATATGCTTCTAGGCCTTTTTATCTGATTAATGATAAAGAACCCCATATGTAGATAAATTTTTTTAATGCCATCTCATGTGACTTACGGAGCTCAATGATGCATAACACTGCTGAAGAATAAGAATGATTGGAAAATAGAGAAAATGAGAATATCGCACATTCTTCCATTTTTTATGTTTCCTCGCCATGGGTTTATATCAAGGTGCACCACATGTATGATAAATAACTTCTTTCTCATGATCTTTGTAATACAACATATAATCGTTCATACAATAATATATTTTGATACTAGTCAATCCCAGCTTTGATGCTAACTTCTTTATTTAAAACAATTATATAGGAATTAAATTTTTCTCAAGATTTATTTCCTTAAGAAGGGTAATGTACTCATTGAAGCACCCTCGATAAATGTTGTATGTAGTTTTAATAATGAGTATCCTTACTACAACTAATAACTCATAAAGAGAAGTGCAACCATCCTAAATTTGTTGTTGAGCAACACTTATTAATTCATTAAATTTTTGTGCTTTTATGTTAGGCCACTCATCTGTATGTTCTCTAAAAATTGAACCTAATACATCAAATAAGTTGTTAATATGTTCTATTAATTTGATCATCCTCTACATTATTGAAGTTGTTGAGGGACCACATTGAGTATCTGTTTGCGTCTCGTACTCTCCATAAGATATCCAAAGAAATACCCTAAGATAAATCCTCTACAAAATAAATCAAGTTTAACATCATCGTGTTTAAGGAAAGCATGAATTTTATGCTTTGAGCATAGGTATCTAAAGATTCCATCTCACATAAATGAAGGTAGTTGGAAAGCCATATGAATAAAATAAGTTACTCCATTATTGAATTCATATGTTAGTGATTTTCGTGATAATAATATATTGTACATCTAACACCTCTCAGCTCTAATATATATATATATATATATATATATATATAACCCTGTACGGGGGAAATTCGATTACTAAGAAAAATTACAAGCCTTAAGGAACAACCAGCTCTCTAGAAGAACAAACTTTGAATAAAACCTACAAGCCGACGTTCCACCAATTACAATTAGGCAAAAGAATATAAGCCAATAAAATAAAGCTACCTCTGCACCAAAGGAAATCCAATTCTTTGAGCCACCCAATGCACCACCATAAGAAACCCAAAGGTTCAAGCAACATTGGCAACGATAGAATATACAAACCAAAGCAAGTACAACTAGCCAAAAGGGCTTAGTCTGGCAATCCTGCATCAACCAAGTAGCAAGGAAAAAACCATTCATTGGCAGTTGAAAGTCACCCAACCAACTGAATTTTTTAGCATAGAAGAAACCACACTAACCACAAAGGTTGCCAATTCCAAGCCAACCCAGAGATAAGCAAAATTGCCTCATCATAGTCCAATCATCCATAGCAAAGCCAAGACAAAATAATTGCAGAAAAAATCACTTTTTTTCTCTTAGATTTACTTTTATATCTCTTTCCAGCATTAGATGAAATAGATCATTTTGCCATAAAATTGTACATATCTTGTGAATCTTGAAATTCATTTTCAATATCATCAACTTCACCATCAGACACATTTAACCAATAAGAATGATCCAAACAAGACTTACTCACTGACAACACCAGATGAGCATCCAACTCCGTGTTAGACACGACCAAAATAGGAATATCAACAAA